>BGPR01000775.1:104301-198606 GCA_013235015.1 Araneus ventricosus
TAAAAATATTTTTTAAATTGGGAAATACTAAGATTGTATGGTAAAGAATGCATTGAAAGAAATTAAATGCTTGAGAATGCTTAAAATGTATTGTTTAAAATAACAGTTTAAATAACGATTAAAAAGCTAATTTTATGGAACGTATTTACGGAACATATTGAACAGATATTAATAAAATCAAGCTGAGGACAAAGTTTATTTCTTATGAAAATGTAAATACACTGAATATTCCTGTTCGGTATCTTTATAAGAATCTATAATTTCTAAATTTTACACATATTTCAATATGAACAAATCTTACCTTAAAATTATTCCCGTGAAGAATATTCCATAATTTCTTCATAATACAAAGCAAACAGCATTGTTATACTTAGAAATTCTTGAAGAGAAATTTATGATTACTCAAATCCATTAAATAGCCCCTATTTAATAAATCCCATTCGAAGAATAATCCATATGATGCTTGATGAATCTTCTTGCCTAACTTCAAAAAGAATCGAGTTCGTTCTAATTGTTAATATTGAAATCATTTTTAAAATGCTTTAAAATTTAATTAATCTACGTCATTTCAACTTACCAAAACAAAACGCTTACTCTTATTCAAATACTTTTGAATTACAAATGCTTTCAATTTTCTAAAAATACTCTAGCAGTTTAATTAATTGCTGTGAAACACTGAAATAATGACGGCAGCTATCTTTTAAAGATTTAAATATTAATTACAGATAAGAAAGCATCGAATATTCCTGATGAAGCTACAGACACTATGTTTTGTTATAAAAGCTTTAACCCATTAAACTAAGACAGTAGGCATTCATTTACTCTCCGAAATAAATAAGGTATTCACATCCCCGCTCAGCTGAAACAATCGAAATTTCGATTTGTTTCCACATAGAATGAAATAAAAAAATACATGGAAATTAATGATTGCTATTGGTATGTCTCCATAATTAACTCTGGCATTTTTAGAGAGAAAACTTAACTTTAATTAAATATGAGTTAGGAGGAAACAGTGCTGGATTAATCGTTAATATTCAGCAGACATTATATTCTAGCGAAAGGAAGACATATTTTAAACCGTGTGTTCTTAAAAGACATTTTTGCATCACGGACGAGTGATTTCTAGGACATTTTTAATGGAACTATGCAGGGAAATTTTTTTAAAAAGAATGTAATATCAACAACTGCTAAGGATTATGTGTGCGTATGGAATACATAATTAAAATGCTTTCATCTAGATCTTTAAATAATTAAAATGAATACGTTTTGTGTATTTATCTTATTATTCCAAGTGTAATTTTTGATTTTAGCTTTATTTATCTCTCTCAGAATTTAAACGTGCTTCCTTCTCAATCAAATTTTTAATAATGTAACACAATAGATGGATTACGAAAATAATTAAAGTTTAAAGATTCAAAGCGTACAAAAATTTACAATGAAACATTGTTTCAAAAAGTTTTGTTCATACTTTCATACAATTCCAGTCTATGCTGTTTACCGCAAAGAACCCTTGGCAAAAGAAAAGAGAAATCGATTTGAATAGATTTTCAACTTTATGATAAATTCTTCTGTAATTTAAGAAGCATTTAGGAGATTTGTCACTCATTGTGGTAAGATAAACGGTCGTAAAACGAAGAGAGATAGTTCATTATAACTGTAGTTAAATTAACTTCAGATCCTTAAAATAATCGTATTATTTTCAGCTTCTATTTCCTCGTATATTCCCACATAAAGAAGTAAATTATAACTTGTGGTAAATATTATAGGTGATATGTGTTATTCAACTGTTAATTTCCCTGACGAATATTAGAAATAATCGGTTCTAGTAGAAAACAATTGTTCGAGTGTGTTCGTTTAGAATTTGTTAGATTTTTCTTAAAGACTACTTTTTCTGTGCTCTTTGAATTTGTGTCCGTGACTAATTATGAAATAAAGAAAACGTTTTCAGACGAAAAGTGCGACGCTTTACTGTCTCAGCAAATGTACTTTGAAATAAACTTAAAAGATAATAAACACGAACTCCAACAACACGTGACCCGGACATGATCGGGAGTTTTTTTTCTTTTATGCTGCTTGCTTTTTGAAGTTACAGATCAAAGATTTTGTTCAAGAGATAATCAGATACTATCAAATCCTAAGAATTTGAAAAATTCGCAACCTTGCTCTTTCTGCAGAACCAGAACTACAACATAACCAAACATTCACGATTTGCATCTGTAAAAATGTACTGAAAGTATCCAAAATATAATTTTACACTTCTGATTTGCTACTGTGAATAGATTTTCAAATCTTCATGGTTTCTCGTATTATCTTTGGGAACAATAATTAGGTCACCTTAAAGTTCAACAAACCATATCTTATCAGGTTACCAGTTTGTTCTCCGTGCTACTTTTCCAGATTTCTGTAATTATCGACCGTTTTATTATATTAATTATAGCTAAATATACGCACAAACATAATCTTTTCAGTGGATGGAGAGGTAATGCGTGAGTCACTGTAAACAGTTCTTAAAATAAAAGAATATTTTTTAAGAAAATGAACGAGAATGCGCAGTCAAAATTATAAATAATTAAAATTGTATTAATATGTTCTTTGGACGTGAATTATAATGTACATGGTGAAAACATTGTCAACATGTCGTGTTCTGTGCCAATTTAGGCCTTCTAGTGAAAAAGTGACAGAACGCATTTTGGAATACTAAATATGTCCTTTGACAGATTTGTTTTACAATATGATACAGATAAAAAATTTTATGTAAAGATCACATACCAAATTTCATGTGTCTAGATCGTAGATTTATAGAGTTACTGTGTTCACGTCTAATCATTTCATATCAATCAATCATCATTTCCAATCAATGTGTTTGTCAGCCTGAAAATGATTTTAAACATAGAAATTCATCAAAATCATGGAACCCAATATCTTGAGAACAATCATGGATTTAATGTTATCTACTTTGAAATATTTCTTTCATATTCGATGTAATTTTATGAGAGGGGATTTTTATAGGCATAATATATGTGTCTAAATTTATCAATACAAGTCCATGTGACTCTTTATATTAGTGAAAATTTTATTCCAAAAAATATCTTTATATAATATTAAATATGAAATTACTGAAAGTGTCTCATTTCACCGTAACACATAAGAACATAGTTACAGAATATAATTTTCGAAAAACTATTGAGACCATAAAAATGATATTAAGAGTTCAAAGTCGCTATCATTCTGTCATTGAATAAAAAATTTAAAAAAATTCTACATATTTCATATCATATAAATAGGCAAATAATTTTATTAACTTGGATAATTTAATTTTATTGAGCAGCCAAGAAAGTGCCTTTCTGGGAATATACCAAATTAATGACAATAGATATTTATGCTCTACGATAAGTAAGAAAATAATAATACGAATCTTTTACTCTTCGGGGCGAAACTTAAAAAAATTATTTTATGTTATTATATGTGAATTATTTTATGTGAAATGTGAGGCTTCTGATATATATAAAGTAATTATATCAAAACAGAAATATACAAATCCAATCACAAGTTACAAGACTCCGAAATCTTAAAATGAATCCATACCGTGTAACCCTTAGGGTTACGCTACCAGCCCCCACGATGCCTGATTGTTGGATTATTAAGTTTTACCCCTCGCCACTGGACATTCGTCCATTAGAGTTGCAGAACTCACTAAAATTATTTGAAAAAAATCGAATTTTCATTTTTATTCTTATTTCCTGCTTCTTCACTCTGAGATTTCGATTATCAACGAAAAAGATAAAAACGAAAATTGAAAACAGAAAATGAATGAAAAAGCAAGATGGATATAGTATGGGGCTCCGCACCAAACAGATTTGGAAAGAATTAAAATTCTGTCATTGCATACAACTAAGTGACATATTGTCGAAGGCGAATATCTGTCCTTTCTGTGTTGAAATTTAGACACAATTGGATTTTCGGATGCTCCCGTTTCCCTCTATTACAGCTTTAGTTCTCTTTTCCCCTTTAATCTCATCCATAGATCGCTTTCGCGCTCTTGAAATTTTCTCTTTCATTAGCTGTTTTAAGGTTTCGGATTCAGTTTTATATTGCCTCAACGGGAATTTGGTTGGTTACTACATATTCGATTTCTGTTGTTAAAAGTCACTCACAGAAAATAAAGTACTGTAATTTTTTTAAATGCAATTCAAATAACTACAATTAAATGTTTGGTCTATTTAAAGGTAAAACTATTTTTGAAAAATTGTATTTAAATTGCATTCTATTAATAATAATTCTAAAATATTATTCTATTAATATTTTTATGCTTGATTCTGGGCAGATGAGCTGTGGTTTCTGATATATCACCATGGATATTTATCGAAGGTTCACAAGATGAAATATTTTTGTAAATACTTCAATTAATGTATTATTTGACTAGTCTTTAGATTTAACAATCGTTGAAAAATAAATAGTTATTTCCTGATTCCACCTTAAATAATTTATTGAAATGTGTATATTATCCCTTAAATATACATCGGAAGACAGAGGCCCGGTGCACACTAGCCTATTTGTGTCGTTGAAGCTATAAAAATAAGAATTGTAACCCACATGGCCCCTGTGGAGACATACAGGGAGGAATGGGGGTTACTATTGTTATTTTTATAGCTTCAACGACACGAATCTGCTAGTGGACACCGGGCCTGAATCAAGCAGCAGTGAGAGATATAGAAAAGTGCTCTCAGTCAATAAATTTGTCTTCTTATATCTCAGTACTTTTTGCAAACAGAAGCGTATAACTTTGTATATGAATAAGAAACATTTTACTATTGACATTTTTGCTCTACAGGGGTCTTATAAAATTTAATTTTTGTGACTTTTTATTATCAGAAAAAAATATATATAATATCAAAGTAGTTTCACACAAATTCTTACCTTATTTGATGAAACTTTGTTATTGGAAGTATATGTCTATGATCAATATTTAAGGAAATAAACGCTTGTTCCACTTTTTTTGGGATACCCTGTATATAACACAAGCCTCATATTTCTAATTTGTTTCGTAAATTCTTTGAAATTCTGATAGCTGAGACAATTGCAGGGTCATGCGGAAGTAAGAAATTAGAAATAATATTCTTAAGGTCCTAAAGAACTAACAAAAAACCGATACTATTTTAAGGACCCTAACTAGGATAAAAAGAAATATTAAAATTAGATAATCACGCTGAGTAAAAAAAAATTATCTCAAAATATTAAATAAAATCTTAAGCACTGTTTTCAAAGATGTAATTAATTTCGTTAATTACTTATGAGACTTTTACCAAATTGCACTTTTATAAATTAAATAAGTCCTAAATAAAATTACCTAATTATGTGGTTTACACGTGCTGGGAAATCATCTTGATTATGGATTATGACGAATAAGGAAGAAAACTGGAAGAAACATCATACACTCTGATTTTTAATACAGCTTTATTATGGGCAAAAATTTTATGTTCGACATGGTTACCAAATTATCACCTGGTTGTTAAATGGAAAGATTAGGCAACTGAAGCTTCTCGTCAGAAATTTCGTCACTTATTATGCTGTTATGTATGAAATATAATCTTCCGAGAACGATAACTCCATTGTGGGCCTAGTGTCTGTTTGACGGTAAAAAAATATTAGGACAACAACTAACGGAAAATTTCAATGGAAGCTGGCTCCAATCTTGAATAAATAGATTTCTTCGATAGAAAACCCTGAAAGAAATAGATTCGCTTTATTGAAAAATACAAACATTTGTCTTTAGAGAAGCCAGGAGAAGCATAACTGTTCTCTGGATGATCGAAGAAAAGAAATGTGATCATAAGAAATCACATCGCAATTTAATCGTGAAGGATTTTTCTCCATGGAAGGGCTGGCGAAGCATCCTGACATCAAACAGATGAAACAATGGATAACCCTCGTTCTAGAAAAACAATGGAAAACAATGGAAATTTCTGAAAGACTCGTCATAAAATGAGACGTATTTCCAAGGTTTCGCCTTAACGCCTTTGAATTTATAGACGATAGATAATGATCACATCGAACGTTCACCAAATTCTGCGATAATGGATCTTTTCAATCATCAGGAAAGAATTGTTAATAAATTATACTTTGGGCATTTTGAAGTGATAATTTGTTCAATGAATAAAGAGTAAATCCGCGAATTAAAACTTGGTCTTATAAAGCTTGGCATCCTTATATCAGATTTAATCCCACCGGAGGCACCGCGAGTTAACGGATGAGAAGCTGACGTATAAGTAAGCAGGTTCTCGCTTCCCTGGTGGGTACAATAACGGTTGGAGGTGTGTTGCCTCCCTCTGGTGAAAGTAGGTACCTCCTTCGAGAGGGGTCGGGCCGTGGCGAGCTGATTGGCTACTAGGTCTCCGGCCTTTGTGCTCGAAGCTATTGCAACAGCTATCATTCAGATTTCCCTGGTGCTTCGTCAGGGCGGGGTGACCCAGTTCTTCCGATTATATCAGATTTAATGAATGCATACATTTTCTTTCTCCCTTCAATATTTTTGTATAAATTATAAATAACAATATGTACAAAAAAGTTTTCTTCTCTGAAATCGCTATAAATGGCATTGCACTTCAATATCTATTTGATCAACTGGGGTTTATTTGGATTTCATTTTTAATTATAGCTCATTCCCAGCCTGAAGTAAAATGCATTTTTAATAAACATTGTGATAATTGTTAATATTGATGCGTTTTATTTCAGCAACAACAGCAGCAAATGGGTAACAGGATGGATGCCGGTAGTGTCTCCGATCCCAGCACCATGCCTCAAGGCGGAACTACGAAACAGCATCCCATGAGGGCTCCTCCACCCTCTCCTGCCGGACAATACTTACAGGTTCAAGATTTCACCTATCCTAGCATCAATCCGGCACACTACTTGAATTCCCTGCCTCCAAAGCACCACCAGGGAATCGCTGTCATGGGTCCACCGTCTGTAACCAACACTCCTAAGACCGATCCACAGAATATTCCAGAAGCTCAACCACTTTTGCCGCAAAATCAGAGTGAGGTGAGGATGATGAGTCACCTGTGGGCTCCACCGAATCAGGAGATCTCTGTGTGAGTACGTGAACGAATTTTCTTTGCCTATAGAGACCGCGAAATTTATTTAATTGAATTTGCATATATGTTTTCATTCTTTGTACTTCTTTTGACACCTTTCCTTAATGATCAGCTTGTTAGTTGAAGTGGTTTGAGACTTTTAAAAAAGCCACTTTTATTTCATATAAGTGAAATGGTCATGAAGTTTTAGGAAACATCTATAAAATCAAATTGATGATGAGCATTTCATAAAAATTACTAATGAATTTTAGCTTTCACTACAGATAACATTTATCCGTTCTCTTCAGGTTGTTGATATGTATAAGTAACGACAGCAATTAAATTTCAAATTACATATTGAAATAACTACAAATATATACACATAACCTAAAAATGTTCAAAGCTTACTCTTTCTAAGCCATCAATCGGCTTAGAAGATCAAACGATGAGATGTCTTGAAACTTCAGATAAGGTCTGCATTCTGTTTCGTAAGACAACCTCGGATAATATAGACTAGAGAAGAACTGTTAAGCAAACAACATTAAAAAGCAAAAAGGAGATGGCATAAAATCTAACACCAATAAGAAATTTGGTTTCAATTGGAAAAAATTTGAGAGTTAAAGTCGCACTATATCCATTTCTATCTTTTTCTTAAATGTTCACAATTATCTAGAAAAATGTTCTATGGTTAGATTTAAAATAACTTTTTTCAAAACACATCTGAATTGTTAAAATTTAAAAAAATATTGAATTCAGATCCACATTCAACAATTTCCTCAGAAAACAGAACTATCAGCTATAAACATTTACAGGGTACAATATGTACCCTGTATATGTTTGTGTCTGAGGCAAATTTATACAAAATAATTTTAATTCCTATTCCAATTTGTGGCCATTAATATGTATACTGCATTTTAATTCCCCTGTTCCATTTTCAGCAGTTACACAAACAATGCATTATTAAGACATTCTCTTATACACACATTCATCCATTCATTCATTTTACCAACTTTGTATTTCAGTCTAGACTAGACAGAAAACAATATCCTTCAACAATAACTAGAAAGCATATAATATTGCAAGGTCCTATAATGATTCAGGTTTATGAAATCATTTTAAGTTGTGAAAATAATATGGTTAATAACAACTGAATGAGTTCAGTTTACACCCGAAGCTACCCGAATACCCGAAGTTAGTTTAATGAATTATATAAATTCCTCAATATTTACATTTCATTTACCTTCTGAATGAAATTTCATTTTTATCGGCGAGTACTTAATTTTAGAGACAAACAGGGTAGATGTTAGGGAAAAGGGGAAATTACTTCAATCGAATTGACTTTTCAAAGTAAAAAAAATTAATTTGCTTTACACCTGCCACAAAATTCAACCATACGTAAGTTTAATACCAGTAACAAAATACAACCATAAATGCATTTAATGCTACTGATAAAATCAGCTACAGAGAAGAAGATTTTAAATTAAGAAATTTAATTTTAGAATCTCCTTTTAACCGGAATGCTCACAAACATAAATATAGATGAAAATAATGCTTTTGTCGATAAATGGCCCTTTATAACAAAAATCCATGAGCTTGACCTACCCTTTAAGCTCGAGGCCGTACGATTGTGCGGGTTAGACATTATCTTATATTTCTGCTTCCTGGTTAGTTTTTTGTATTGAATTCCCGAAGAAATTACTTATTTCGCTTCCACAATCTCTAAATATCTATTTTTCTAATCAGATGGCAGATGCCGTCCATTTTTGAATTGTAGTCGGCGTTTAATCCATTGGTTACAAAAATGCGCCCTGTCTTAAAGTGTTATAACGACATTTCAGTGATGTAATTTCAAACTTTTCTGATATTTCAGGATGGGTAATAAGATGAATATCATGATAATGAATCAGTTAAAAAATAAAACCTTATGGTATCCCTTTTCGGATTAAGATTTATAACCATCATCAATTTCATTTCACCAAGGAAAATCAACCCCTTGATGAGATAATAGAAGGATGAGCTATTGCAGGGTACTCCAAAATGTCGTTTGCAAACTTGTAGCATAGGCCAGGCATACAGAAATGAGCGATTATTTACTTGTGGTAGGAAACGCAAAATAATCATGGCGTAGGAAACGCGAAGGGGAGCCGCTACAGGAGACTAAGTGAATTAAGTATACAAGAAACGGCTACACCAGACAGAACGTACAACGCAAATATAATGGAATGCAAATTTGAAATAGCACGATAAACCAGTTGCATAAATAAAAACATGCCAAGTGTGTATCGCTTCAGACAGCTTCAAAGCGATTCTTAGCCAAGAGGCCCTTTTCATATGGCAAAGGATGTTTAATTTTTATTAGGTGTGTAATCATAATACAATCGTTTAAGGTACACGACTAGGTCCAGAGATTTTTTTTAAATAGCATGCACAGAAAAGACTTACAAAGCTAAATAACAAAAATAGGCTTAAATAGTCACAATTAGAAATAAAAATTCATTTATCATCAGTAGTTTTTGAAAATAAATTTTTTTCAAGAATTTTAATAAATCTTTTAATATTAAGAAAAACAGCATTATGGAAAAAATATGTTATATATTTCATGTTAATTTCGCATGCGTATTTATCAAACTATCTAGATTGTAAAATACCGCAAGATCAAATTTATTTTAATAAATAAATATTTTATGAACATTCAAAGTTAGCGTCATTGATTTTTCGCCAAAATTATCTTATGTTTCGAACTGAAAGTAATTGTAAAACGTGACTAAATAAAGCTATCCTAAAATCTACACTTTATTACACCCTCAAAGGGTTTTGACACATGTGTACCAAATTTCAATTAATTTTAATGAATTCCTTAGGATATGTCACGTTTCTCGTGGTCCAATTTTAGTGAAATTTTTATTTTTCAGAAAACGCTTTTTAAAATATGATAACACATTAGTTCAAATAAATATCAAGGAATAAAATATTCAAAGAAATAAGAATGGAAACAAGGACTGTTTAACTTAAAAGTTGTGGCTTTATTTTTAGATCATAAAAAAGTTTTCGAATAATTTGTCTTCGAAAATCGATTTTTCAACCTAGTCGGATACCTTAAGCTACCGCTCTTAACATTTTACAGTAATACACTAAGTGGATAGTGCCGTATACATTTTCAAATGCTTTTATTGAGTTCCTTAACTGAATTTTCACCACAATGTGTATTGAAAATCGAAATTCATTTGTCAAAATACTTCTACTTAGTTAATAGTTACCACAATTTCTCTCTTCATCATAAGAATTCTGGAAATTTGAAATCACAGAAAACAACTTTCGTTGTAAGTTTATTTACCATTCATTTACTCAATGTTTTCCCAGTTACATACTTATAAATAAAAATCATAAATGTTTTATTTACATTGCCCTAACTATTCAGGGACAATTTTTTTCAAATCAGAATATGTTCTCTACTCGGAACCAAAAAAAACTTTTAAGTAATAAGAAATTTAATCATTTGGAACTTCTGAAGAAATTGAATGAAGCCATGGAATGCGCTAACAAAATGTTTTTTACCGAAACAGAGAATTAAAAATTGTTTATTATAATAAATGAATAAAACTTCATGTAATTAACTATTGATAAGTAAAATGAAAACTAATTCTTTGAAACTTTGTTTGTGTTAATGTGATGTAACATACTTTCCTTACAGAATTTTCTCCTTCATTTGACTATTTTGTATTTGTTTCTTAAACATACCTGCATTAATAAAAAATGTTATTATTAAAAACGAGGAACAGTAAGCACCAAATTGCGTGCGTCCAGGTCCTTCACAATTTTTTGAATGAAATAATGACTTTTTAATCATTCTTTGATGATGTAAAAACGACGAGTTTGTTGACTTTCCGAGTTATTGTGAGCCGGCAACTGTTATTTTTCACCTGCAAATTTAGCTGTAAGTAATGTTCTCATAATATGCATTGTGGCATAAATATGCAATTTATCATAGTTTTTGACACTTCTAATGTCTCTGAGCTGCAAAAAATTCTTGAAACAGGAAATAAAAAACGAAATTATGGTATTGTATACTGTTGCCAATAATTAATCTTTCTTGGGCCATAAAGAAATCAGTCTTTATTTTCAAATAATATAGGTGTAAATATGACAGTCGGTTAGAAATTTTCAATATCCTTCAGAAAATAATCTTGCTTAATTTTACTGTTTTCGGGCTTCCTAGTTATTAAGTTTTAAAATTATTTTTTGTTAAAGTATTTACTAATCGCAAATTTGCAGTTTAGTATTCGAAGTACAGAATTTTTTGAGAAGCATTACAATTCAACCAATGACTCGAGTATGACTACCGAAGAGACAAAAGCGCAGGTATGGAATATCTACTCAAAAGCTACATATTCAAGGAAATGCATATATTTTTAATATGAATTAAATATCTTAAATGTTACGATATGTTGTTTGTGAAGTTTCCCATTACTAGGAGTTGTAGCATGTAATCTTCCAAATTGTTGCTAATTTAGATGTGTCGTTGTTGATGATCCCTGAAGATCAGCAGAGCTTTATCAGGTCCATGAGCCTGTGCACACTAAAGAAATCCAAAGTCAACAGAGGATTAGAAACAAAATCCTGTTTGAAGAGCCCCAGGCATGGAAGAATATGATCAGGTGTGGCTTGTTCCGCAGTACATTTTGGGCAGATCTCAAAACACTTAGAATTATCAGAGAAAGTGAAACTTCTGATATGCCCACTAAGGAAGCGAATAAGAGTTATTTTGTCGCGTCTGTTGCAGCTTATAGACAGTCACCTGGTCGAGAACCTATTCAAATGTTGAACTTATCACCGCAAGGTCCTGAGAATGTAATTTTTGTCCGCTGCAATTACATATATAAATAATTATAAAAATTTTAGGATTCATGTAGATAAAGAATGCATTTTTTAAAAAAAAACTATTTTACTAAAAGGAAACTATATTAATGCAAATCCAGATCATTGTTTCTAAACTTATCTCGAACTAAGGAGGAATTGAAATCAAGCAAATGCTTTTCTACTATTTTTCTAATATTCTATAAAGTAAATCTAAATGGTAAGACATCAATTTCTGTCGTTCGTATAAACATCGTACCGTTATATTCTTTAAATGGAATGAAAAACTGAATGGAAGCTAGCATATAGATCGATCATGACATGATATTGCACAATTGCCGTGTTGGTGCCGTTCACTGTCGTTGCAATGATGCACACTCCACCAGGTATATTCTTACAGTACAAACACTGCCTTCTGTTTGAGTTTTTCTCATTTTCGTGTCCTATAATAATTTACTTTTAAATAACTTTAAAAACGTTCATGCAATTCATCGAAAGAATGTATTGGCATAAATTATTGAAAAATGTGCTTTCATCTTTCGAAATTCATCTAAATTTATATGGAATGATTTTGCCTGTTCCTGTTTCTGCTTAATTGTATAATGCCAGTGAGTTCGTTTGATCCTATGATGCATGATACGATGTTATGCGAATCATATAGTAACAAAACTCCTTGAATTTATTTTTCATTCAACTGTGTAATTACTAGTTTAACTCGAGATAAAGCAATAGTACTGTACACTGAAAAAAGAAGACAGCAATAGTACTCTACACAATAGTACTCATATGATATTGTACGATATATTTCCGCACTACCGAAATCGATGTGTATGCAACTAGTCTATGGAAGCCAATGTCCCTAGATAGTTGAGTGCCATTAGTTTATTTTGTTAAGATCATTGAGCAAATTACTTTTTATAAACAAATCTGGAGTAAGTATAGAAAGTAATAGCTAAAAGAGACAGAGAATATAAGCAATTTTACTGGTGCACGCAAACGCTGCTGCATCCAGGAAAAATTGCTATGACAAAGATTTCAAATAATTCAAAGAAAAACCGAAAATATAAAAGACATTAACATGTAGCAAAATTCCCGACATACAATTGAAATAAGACAAGGAAAAAAGAATCCATCTGGTAAAACGTCATCGGAGGCCACTCTTCATTTTGGATACTAATTGGAATAGGTTTTCTGTCGAGGAAAATGACCTTAAGGTCAAAATTAAAATTATCCTCTGTGACCTGAACCTATACCGGAAATTGTAAATAAAGAAGGAAAAACACGTTTCTCAAGAAAGAAATCAAAACAGTCTTTACCAGTAAAGTCTACCAATTGTCATCATGGTATCTTTGTTTTGGTTAGCACTTGTATTTTTACCATGATGACAATTGGTAGAATTTTTTAAATTTTACCTTAAAGTCATTTTCCTCGATAGAAAACCTAGTCAAATTAGAATCCAAAATGCAGCGTGACCTCCGATGACGTTTCTCCAGATGGATTCCGTTTCCCTTGGCTTATTTCAATCGTATATCGTTAATTTTGTTCCATTTTAATGTCTTTAACATTTTTGTTTTTTTCTTTCAATTATTTTAAATCTTTTATAAATTAACATCCTCTTAAAGAAATATACATTTTTGCACTAATATTTTGTATAAATATGCAATGATACAGTAAGTGCATGTGAACAACTAATCACGTAGTCCCTTTTCGTCAGTCAGCTCAAGCCATCCCGTGGAGAAACGACCGTATAGGATGCAGACTTCTGTTTTTCGCTGAAAACAACACCAACCCCATCTGAAGATGGATGACTGCTGGCCTTTCGGCCAGCAAGCAGGGCTGATGATCATTACAGATCCCGAGCCGCCTTCATGATGCTTCGGGCTAAAGTCATCGTCCAGTATCCGTCCTTCATGGTACTATGAAGCCATGGTGGGTTCATAGCAGAACTTCAAAGCGACTATCCTATTGACGAAGTTTCTCTTTACGGGATGTTAGCCAATAACTTTTACATCCGGGTGCATGTGCTGTTTTGGATTCGTCATGTATTTGTGTCTTTCAAACAGAGACAATAACAACAAAATCGAGTTAACTAAATACTCGGAAATATCATATGCTGGCCCGCACAGTGTTTACAACTAACTGGTTTCTTCGGATGTACTAATGTCTTTTCAGATATAAACAAATTTTATACTTGGCATCAGATTCTTTTTGATAGGTCGGTATTTCTAATGCAAGCGGGTAGGTGAAAACCCAGTTATTTTGATTTTACCTCCCATCTGTCAAGGTGTTTTATTATTATTATTATTCAAAAGTTTTGAACTTCCTTTAACTGCAGGATAAAAAAAATTCATTAGTGTTTTTAAAAAATTGTAAATCTTAAATTTTTATTAAGAAATACCAGCTAAAATACAGCAACAAATACGTTTGAAATATTATATTATTTTAATATTGAAGACTTCAAATTAGAAAGACACTTGCGGAAATTTTTCCTTCTGGAGGTCCTTAGACTTTTACCTAAAATAATATGAAGGCTTTATAGAGGAGCCTACAAGGGAACTTTACATTTTGAAATTTTCGGAAATCATTCAGAGCAGATAATGAATCAATATTTGTCCTGAACTTCTTTTAAAGTAGCTTGGAAGATTCGAATAAAGAATTTGCTAATTATCATTTGAATTTAATGATAAAATGATTTGTTCAAATGAAGCAATGTATAAAAAAATTTACTTTTTAAAAAAATTAACATAAACTTAGCAGTTAACAAATTATTATCCCGAAATAAAATTAAAGCTAGTACAATTTCCTTTATGTACCTACTAAATGGAATTTCCAAACTAAAAATGATTTTCGCTTGAAACATTAATGTAGTAATTATTATTGAATCGAAAATACAGTTTTTGATCAATATATAATTTCACCACGTTTTATTTTGGTTTAATACTCATGAAAAAAAGTTCAAAATTTCGTTGATATATACCTTTAAATATATATGAAATTGCATTTAAAACACTTATAGCATTAATAAAATTTTATAAATGCATTCATTTTAATTTAAAAACAATATATAAAAACAGTAACTTGATTTTTAATATAATTCGGTTGGAATTCATTTGCTTTAGAAAAACGCAATTAAAAAATATATGTTTTTGTAAAAGCTTATTTTTAAATGACAATTTCGGTTTATGTATAGATTGTCCAAAGAGGGAAAATTTCATAGAACTTAAAATTTTTTGCATTTATTCAAATTTAAATAAAAAATCGTTTAAAGAAAATTGTGCCAATCTAATATTTTTTGTCATTTTCAGAAAAAGGAATAGAAATTAAATGATCTCGAACATTCCAAATCATTCAAGAACTGTGATTATTGTTAGTTAAGTCTTGAAAATGAAATGAAGAATTAAAACTTAGTTGATATTTTATTAAGTTATCAGTTTATTTAGCTTACATTTAGTATTATGATAATCTTCATATAAATTTCATCTTTTTTATGCATATTTCATCTTTTCATCTTTTGTTCGTAATAATCAGAAACAAGGCATTATATCACTGCCATGGCATTTCATGCATTGCGTAAACTATTATAAAATTAACAATAACTTTATTTCATAATATATTTTTCTTAGTATAATAATTTGGCTCAAAAATTATCATCATGGAATTCTTTTAATGAAATCCTTCGCAATAAAATGTAATAAAAAATAAATGAAGATAAATTGCCCATGGAATTCGTAAGCGAAATGTGTTATATTGTTAGGACATGGAAAGAACTTATAGATTTCATAGAGATGATCGAAACTGATTATGAATCATTTTTATTCCAGAAAGGACACGAATGAAGCTTTCATTTTATTTGTAAGATATTTAAGCAAATGTCCCTAAAATGATAATTTTGATTTCATAACATGAACATTAAAATATTTGAGAAAGGGTATTACTGGAAACATTTGAAATATTTTAATATTACCTGCCAGCTATTTTAAAATAATTAAATTTATTTCTTTTATATTAAACATTCACATTACACAAACACAGAGGTAAACATTTTGATAATCAATTAATCATTACAAATTTATATACTCGGAGATTTGGGTACATTTACACTGGTACGCGGCTCAGCCATGATTGGCTGATCTCAGTCACCACACGGTGGCATTCATTTTACTGGTGCGCATGCGCCTACCATTGGTGTGGAGCGCAAGCATTTGTCACAAAATACAATATCTTAACATGTTATAATGTTTTCTATGACTACATTTAACCATTATAAAGAACATAATTTTAAATATTGGAAGAAAGGTGTAACTTCTATATGTATGCTGGTTATTTTTCTTTTATTTTCCAGAAGAGTATTTCAAATTTAAAAATAAATTCGATTTCTTAAGAAAAGGAAACATGATTAAAGACCGAAAAATATTATTTTATATGGTTTAGAATTTAAAAAAACATTTTGAGCAATTTATTATTCTTTAGCAGTAATCTGTCGAAGAAATGCTGTTAAACTAAAAAATGACATAATATATATCTGTAATGAAGTCTGATAAAATCTTGTGAAACGATTTGAATAATAGACTACCTATTCTAGATATAAGTTCCAATGTTACTTAGCTCATGAATTTTAACTTACTGGATTTGAATGAAATGAAAAATTTTTGCTATTACTGTTATGTAGAGAATAAGCATGGAGAATTTCTCCGAATGCAACACATGGCACATTTTTTTCTTCGAAATAATTTTTTCACATGTTTTCAAATGCTTGTATGGATTTTATAGCATTTATTCATCATTAAAAAACTAAAGCATTGCTAACTAAGAATCAATAAAAATGTACAACATTTTAATTGTAAATTTTTATGTTCTCATTCTGATTTGAAAGAAAAGAAATGTGTTTTTGATTTCTTAATTTTATTTCATAATGAAAAGGTTATTTGCAGTTGTGCACATTACACGAAGAGCTTAATGATGTTTTATACAAATTGAATGTGGAATCAACATTTTAGTAACTAAATTCACACATATCTTAGTGTTCTTTCAATACTAAGGGTTCATATTCTGAGTTTGCTTAAGTGTCAAAATAAGTTATATCCACATTTTGTTAGCATAATCAGTACGTGTTCAAACGCATTCTTGTTCAATTACTCAAGTGTTACAATTCATTTAAAATGTGCTTGTATGTGAAAATATATGATAATTTTACCAAGAAAATAAATTTATTGGAAACATTTTATTCTGTAGTCCTTTTTTCAGATATCACCGGTATCACCATTTATCGATCTAACTTACTCAAAATAACGTACACTTCTGTGAAATTTATTAGACAATGGTCGTAAATTATGCGATGTTTTTGTATTATGCACAGTCTTTACGTCATTTTTAATTAATAATACTTTTTATGCATCAACTTTTTCTTTTAATAAACACTTGAAGACATACGAATTAAAACGTGATTTGTTTTTAAAAATCCCCGTTTTAAATTTTAAATACTGTAGAACAACGGAAATCCGAAATTACGGATAATCCGAACAAATTTTTTAATTTTCTGATTTTTTTTACTGAAAAATGAAGGAAAAATAACAATTATGAATCAGAAACAAAGCTAATGTGTATTCCTAACTTAACTCTTTAATCATGAGGCGACATTTTTTCTTCTAGCTCCTTTAAAACCGGGTCTTTTTGGGAGGATACGAAATTGGACTCTTCCAACCTGGGTGGTCATTTAGCTTACCACCCCACCCCTTATTATAACCTTCCCTTAAAGCGCACGGAAATGGGCTGTGGTTGGCAAGGATAATTGGACCCTCCATGGCGCTTATCTCCGAAGCCATCTCAGAACTTCACCTCCCCTCAAAAGAAGCCAACCGCCTCAGACCGGCCTTCATAGTTGTTAAGGGGAAATTTTTAGACCGTCCAACACCGCCTCGCTCAGTGTGAGAGGGTTAAAAGAAGTATTTGAAGTGGTCTTTAAGAATGAATTTATACCTTAATTAGTAGAAACAAACTGAGATATCTTCTTTTTACCCTCAACTTGCTTTCCAATGTATCGTGCGAATAGCCGCGTGCTCTTTCCGTGCGCTTTCACAGAGAACCCAGAGTCGATATTCTACTGCATTTGGTATATCAAGAGTATTTTACCGAATTTCCTGGTTTACCCAAATTCCCCGGAATCTGAACAAAGGTCACCCAAGTTAGTTCGGATTCCCAGGATTTTACTATACTGTAGTAAAATACAATATTAAAAAATACAATTAACAAATGTCTCATTACAGCTCACATTTTTTCGCTTGAAACAAAGTGAAATCGGATAGTCTTCAGAGGTAATGTAGAAAATTAAAAAATAATTTACTGAATATTCATGGGTTAAATCTTCGTCCCGTCTCGTTGTTCAGTGTTAAATTACAACAACGTCAAAATACCTCCATTGTTATGACTATCTAATTTCAGTCCCCTGGCTCGGCAAGAATTGAAAACCATTTAAAGCTATGAATTAGGATTTTTTTATCAGTACTCTTTTTCTTAAACGCAGATTTTCCCTTCTTCTTCAAGTCTCTGCCCTCTTTCTACATTTGACACTACTTTCGCGTTCTTGGTTTTAAAAATTGCTGTCGTATTCCTCTTCTTCCATATTCGAATTCAGACTTCCGTATTTCGTATCTCATATCTTGGAATATTTTAAAAAATACTATAGCAGTAACAAAATACCAACTGTACTATGTCCACTATGGAAAATAAATTCAAGATAGGATTTTTTCGACGCTAATGTGAACATACTGGAATTTTGTGTACCTCACATGAACATAATAAGGCTTTAATAGTCTGATTAACTTTCTGTAAAGAAGGGAAAATCGTTACTTTTCGCATCCTTATGGAAAAAGGTTCTTATAAACCTGTGTCTATCTACATAAAATTAGTACTCAAACTATAAGGGTTTCATTTATGGATCAACATATTTCGAATAATTAGTGTCATTTATAGTTATCTAATAGTAATTTTTACTATTATAATATATGGCGTTACAGTTTTGTCCCGTCAACAGAAAAAAAACTAACTTGTTCAAAATGCATGTATTTCATATATATAATACTAAGCTAAAACTAAAATTTATAATGGATATTTTGTTTTTTAAACAATTTATTAAATTTGTGGCAGTCATGAAAACACATGTTCCTGCAATGACACCTTGGTCATGCTTAAAACAAAAGTTTTCTTCAAACAAAAAAAAGTAAAATTTTCATACCTAAAACATGGAAATATGCATATTTTTACAAGAAATTAATCAGTATCAAATAAATTTCATATTCCAGTATGTCGAGATATTATCTAACTAAAAATAATTTTTTTATATTAAACTATTAAGCTATTAAAAACTTAAAATATTAAAGTAAATTTTTCCTTCTCTTTTTGTTTTGCTTTATTGCCAGATTGCAAAAAATGCAACTACATCATTTTTCGGATTTACCAGTAACTTTAAATAATTTAAATTTTCGCCATCAAAGTTTCTTTATTATCTTGTGGCATCTTTGGCAACTTTTAAAATTTCAACGGTAATTTTTTACAGTTTTATTAAATATCTTAAATTTTCGTATTTATTTTTCTAGTAATCAACTTAATTATTAATTGATCTAACTTTTTATGTAATTTCTTTTAATGCTTCAAGGTTTATTAAATTTTAATGTTTCAAGGTTTATTAAATTATAAATTACTTTACTTAACGGAACTATTTGCTCGCCATTTTGAACGGCGGAAGTTTTTGTATGTAATCCGGTTTTGAGCGTCTCCTGGCTGGAAATTTTCCTTTGCATAGAGATTGGCTTGTCTGAACGAGAAGAGAGTGTGCACCTACGGGGACCGAAGGCCGTTAGGCCTTCTCGGTGCTTGGCCCTGCTCTTATTTCCGTTAATCCTAAAAAAATGTGATTCGAATTATCAGCAATATATTCCCATGATATGCTGAAAGAATGTGGACCGTTCAGTTTTCAATGATGCGAATTGATTCCGTTCAGAACTGAAGCTGAATTTATTTACGTTTGTAATTGCGGTTTTTGTAATCCGTATGTGTTCCTTTCAAAAGAAGTTTGCGAAATAGCTGAGATAGGAAGGATGTTGGTGTGTTCTCCGGCGTATGCTCCAGAACAAATTGAGATATAATGTGCCATTCATAAAGAATAGTAGTGATTGCTTCCTAAAATGGAATATATTGTTATATAGTGGCGTAGGAATGCAAGGGACCATATATCTCAACTCTGTTCCTGATTAAAATTCTTGAATCACATGTAGATCACTACAAAGCTTGCTGTTAGTGATTTTTCATCTTATCATTTCTATTGTTTAAGAATGAGAGGTGTCGCCTTTGAAAGTTTGTGCTGCAAATTATAAGTGCAAGAAAGTGTCTTAAGTCAAAGAAAGCTTGGTTCTCCAGGCTAAGTTTGAATGCAAGTGAATATACTAAATCTTGAAATATGTTGCTTCCACTGATTCAAAACCCTTTTTGTGACACAAAATAGCATGCGTGAATATCGAATATAACGAAGAAAAATATTTTTAGTGCATATTAAGGTAATTCACTGTTAAGACTTAATATTTAACTCTTGAACAGTATATAAACATTTCATAAAGGCTTTTATGGAAGAGGTATTTGTTTTACATTTACTAATTTGGTAAAGAGTAAGCTAAATATATATATAAACTGTTTTATCGTCGTATGATTTCAAAATGTTTTTAGGTTGTGTACATCAGTATAATTTGTTATTTCAATTTTCTTAACTTAAAATTGGCAATATATTATTCAAACAATTGTTAATAAAAAAATATTCTATTCAAAAATTTTGGTTTTCTTTAGTCTTTCAATTGTATAAAAAATGCAATGTGCTACTTTTGTTTCAGCCATACTTTCATTTTCGGCTAATAATTTTTAGGTGGTCTAGAAAGGTATTTGATTAATTAAGAGTAAGTGAAAAGTAATAATTGTATTTTATTTGTATTTCAAATTTCTTGCACCATAATTATTTTTAGGTTTTAACATATTCAACTTTTTAACATTTGGTATCAAACTTTTTAACATTTATATTCATAAAGATTACATCACTTAACAATTCTTTAATGCAGCAAATTTAGCTGTTGCTCAAGGGCTTACACACAGCCAGAATCGTTATTCAGTTTGGGTTATTACAACCAATGTGTAATTTAACAATTATGATTAACAGCACAATAATTCCTTAGACTTGAGCACTTATCTTTTGAATTCCTTCGAATCGAGCATTGATCTTCTGAATTCCTTAGAATCGAGCACTCATCTTCTGAATTCCTTAGAATTGAGCACTGATGCATTTTTTATCTTTATGTGAAAGATTTGGATTTCAATTTTAATATAAAGCATATTTTTCTGTTCGCTTGATTTTGATAAAAAATATATTTTTCTCCTAAGTCTAAACTGAATTTCAATATTTAGTACGGAAACAACATAAAACACTTTAGCTTATTTTTTAAATGACAAATATATCGCAAGATGAATGAAATATTTTAGGAATAATGAAGGTAGACATCTTTCCTAGATACGAAAATATATACTAGGTAAACAGCCTCCCTTCAAGAGAAAGAAACAACTTATTTACATACATTTCAATGACAGAAACCTGTCACTTCTATCTGTTCCAGGATCTTTAAAAAAATTCTTTTTTAGTCAATTTGTTTGCTTTCCTACGGATAGTAATTCTTCTGACTTGGGGCTGTGGAATTAAATTTCCATTGGAAATACGGGAAGAAAATAATCTTTTGAAAATCTTATTGGAAACAGCCTGAGAGACACCTACGTTCCAAACGAGGATGAAATTTTTGAAAAGGGCGGAACATGTCGCTCCAAAATGAAAGCAAAACGGAGGAAGGTAGGAGTTGTCTGGAACATAGTCTTAAAACATCACGTTTTTTTCCTCCGGCTTAACACTTGGGACATTGATTGAAGATTGAATTTAACTTTCTTTCGCTTTCGATTTCCTTCTTCATCATCTTTTACAAGCGGCCAGAATTTCAAGCAAAAATGTAAGTTCAAAAACTCGCCTTTGATTTATAATGAATCTACTTATATACACTTGCGGGAGGAAAAAAATGGAGGGTCTCGAAGAATCTAAAATCAGATAAAAAAAATCAGGGATGTTCCAAAATATTTTTCAGCTTATTTTTAGTTGAAATTGGCTTATTTTGTGTAATGAAATTTTAAAGCTTTATTTTAGTTGGAAAAATTAGAAACAATGCAGAGATACAAAATGAATGAAGAAGTTTAACCAATGTTCATATTTAAGTTATAAATTTCAATGGTTTTGTTGTTATTCTGTTATTTTGTATGTTAAAATTTGTAAATTTTGCTAAATTGCTCATAATTCAAAATATTTCTCAAAAATTAATATTCCGGCATTTTGTTCGATGTTTTTTCTTTGTTATTTTTTATTTATAAACTTCGATAGTTGGCATGATATTAATAAAGTATTTCTCAAACCTGATTAATTTTTAGAAACTAAGATTATTTTTAAAATTTTATTTATTGACTTTCGATTAATTTTTTTATTCAAAACGAGATTTAAAATTTCAAAGTTTTATTTCAACTTCTTAAAACACGTACACCCAAAAAAACTGAACTTGCCTTCTTAAATTATTTTATTATCTATTATTTTATAATTTACAAACCTTCTTAGTAGCAACTACCAGAGCCAAATGTTATTAAACATTTTTTTGAAACCCATATATGCATGAAACAAAATTTAACTTCTTTTCTGTCATCTCTGGATTATTTTAAATGATTAGTGCAATTTCAAAAGAATGTTATCTAGAGAATAAAATCAATTAAACTTTTGAAAGTAACATTTAGATAATATATTTGACGAAAAATTTAATTTAAAAGTTATATTAAGAAGTACCTGGCAAATTATTCATAAGCGAAGTGAAACAAAATGTCAATATTTCTTCATAAGAAAGATAAGTCTGCCTGCAAATAATTTTTTAAAAATATCTCTAAATCTACGCAATGAAAAAATCATGTTTCAAGCTAGTGAGATTGCTTGCACTAATATTTTCAAATAGGTTGAGAAAAATAACTTAAACTTTTTAATACTTAAAATATTTTCTATCGACGATCTAGAACTCATGTTGTTAATATCTATGTGATTTATATTCTAATTGTTTAAATAATATGAATGATTATAAACATTCATTATAATTATTAAACTCAATAATAATTATTATATAGCTATTATTATAATTATAATAATTATTTATTATAATTACTAAACTAAACTGACTTTCCGAACAGTTCGATGTTCTGACGAATAGATATATTTGATTATGACAGCAGCTCTATTAATTTTAACAACTTAAACTGCTATTCAACATCCTTATGATATCCGGTATAGAAATAGCTTTGAATTATTTGAATGTAAAATAAATATATATGCCATGAATTTGTGAATTCTATTTTAATTTATTCAAGAATCATGAAAGTTGTTGAAGCGAATTATTTTATCTTGATATAATGTTAGTTAGCATAAGTTCAGTTTAATTACTTTATTAATCATATCGATCCATTTGTTCACTGTGTTGCCCCCGTTCTTTCGCAGACTCCCATTCAATGTCGCTACTAAGATTTTGGATATTTTTAGAAACTTGTAGCAAAAGAATGTAAAGTTTTCACTCAACAAGCAATCTAAAATTCCAGCCATTTCCTTTCTCACAAAATTAAATTACGATATCATCCAATGGCATCAAAGTATTTGCCAAATACACATAATCGAATAACTCCTTAAATAAGCAAAAATCTTCATGGTTTAAACAGATTACAATAAATGTAATATGAGTTTACTAGAATATTAATGGAAATACAGAAATTGCATTTAAATTTTGGAGCAAATTTGAATTAAAAATGAGCCCAAGTAGATATCTCAAAGATTTACCAAAAGAATTCTATCAAAATGTAGCCACATCATCCCTGCTCAAAGATGAAAATTTTTATTCCCAAAAAACAGTAGCGTATTTTTGATTTCCTTACTCTTAGCATAAAAAATCCAGATTGTTAAATCTCAAACTCATGAAATATACCTGCCTTGTTTTTGCGCCGATGCCTAAAGAAATCAAACGTAAAACAAACAAAAAATTTCTAATCTTTAAAGAAAGAATGACAATCAAACTAAATTTTTTGAGCCTGCACTTTTCCTTTGCTTGAAGCTATTTTTCATTTTCATCTCTTGAATCTACCATCCGTCAAATCGTTTCAACGATTGAGTGCGAAGTTTTTTTTCCAGGAAAAAAATCTAAACACATCAGGCACATTTTTCACGTTCTTTTTATCGTTTTGCTGGACTGCGTAAACCCACCAGGTTTTCAAAAGAATTTCTAACTCGGAATGCTTTTCGCGTAAAAAAATAATCGATTTACTTCCAAGGAAATTTTACTCCATCATACATTCCGACCATGTAATTTTAAATAGGATTTTCAAAAACTGGAAAGAAATAGATACACTGAAAGCGGATTTTACTCAACAGCAATTATTATGGAAATACTTCAAGAGTTATGATATGGCGAATAAATCTTATATTACTATCTTATTTCAAAGGAATAGGATGATTTTCCCTCAAAAGATTTTTGTTCATTTTTAATATGACACCGTAACTAAAAAGAGAGGTTTCTAAAATACAGTTCAGAAAATCGTTGTTTAGATTTCATGTTCCCTCTGTGATTGTCAATATGAACCAGTCAACAGTTATTGAGAGTATGTCACACTGTGGTTTCCGAGTGCTCAGTTAAAAAGTAATGGAAGCGATATAGATATTTTTTGAGTATCCTATATTTCTAAAAATGTTATTACCTTTATTGGGTTATCTATAAAAGCACTCCCTTAGAGCTTTATTTTCAAACGTGGACAAGTATAAAGAATGATAGAACTATTTATAATTTAATATTTTGCTTGGTTACTTAATTAAACTAGGTTACTTTAGCAAAACCGGCAGCCATTCATTTTAAGGGTAGCAAAATGAAAGTTCACTGCTTTTTTAAATTTGTACTCCAGGGAATCATCCCTCTATTATTTTAAATTTTTAGTTAATAATTTTTTAAAGTCCGCCTGATACTTATTTGATATGAACTTTAATAAAACTCTTGTTAAGACTTTGATTCCATACCTGAAAGAAATGAGATAGATATTTTCAAAAACCATTCAGAATCTTTAAGACTCTAATGCTTCATTATAGTAACTACGAGCATTCTAACGAATTTGTGGAGTCTAGTTTGAAAATTTATAAATTTTGAATCGATTGATGTTAAAAGGGGACTTCTGCATTCTCGGCGGAAATTACGTTTTTATTTTCGTTTTTAATTTGATGAAGGTGAATGCATCTTTGGTGTCTACCATTCACAGCTAACTTTTGGCCCAGCATCAAAGTCTCCATGTGATGTTAGAAGAAGCCTTCTTCGCAGAAAATCCCTTTTACCATCAGTATAGCAGTTCTCTGCTAGATGTCAGAAGTCCCGTTTTAACATGCGAAAACTTTTTCAATTTCCCAAAACAACATACAGAGAAAAAAAGAAAAAGCGATGGAACACATATAAACAAGTACGTTTCGTTATGCAATATGTGGTCGTAACTCATTGTTAAACTGCTTCATACAAAAATACACGGAATGTCCATGATCTGTTCCGGAATATCTGAAAAGCTTTTCAGAGATTGCACGGTTTCATATGCCTAAGGGCTCCTTTATTAACAGCATGCAGGATACAGAGCATTAAGAAGCAACATAAGGATGCCACGTGCTGCAAAACACATCTGAATATAGTTGAAGACCCTTCTAAACGTAGCACGCAAGCAGTTTGATGTATCGTAAATGTGCCGTAATATTCAGTTTGGCAGACACTATAGGACGAAAAATTGAAGAGGATCTTAACCTTAATATCTGCGGAATATCATTCTCGTCTGGATTTAGCACACTAGTATCTGCAACAGACTACAGAGCAGCCACAATTTGCTCCAATATCCTAATCACGTTTACTCGTGGAGAAGTTTTTAATACATGTAATTGTTATGTGTAACCACCAATGAATTCACATGCTGCAACTCCACATTCATAATAGCAGCGTATCTTTAGAAATGTTTTGGTTGGAATCGTCCATAATCTTTTTGATTGACTCGTATCTTCTTCCCAGTCCGGCTTGTTGGCAGAAAGAGCCTACTATTTTTTTTCAAAAGGTAATGTCAAAATAACTCAATCCTTTTCCAACTACATTAAAGCATAAATACAGAGCTTCTCCTCATTTCAGAGAGGATGTTTCGAATTTTTTAATGCCACATTCGCAGGCCAATGGTTTGGCCAGACTATAGTTTAACATAAACGATTGCCCAATCATTTCTTTTTGAAATTGTTCCTATTAATGACCCCATCTACGAAACTCATTAAACTCCAATGACATCCCTGTTTCTACTAGTGATACCCCATAAATTTATTGTGGTTTCGCTAGTTCGGGCAATCTAAACTTTGCAGGGGTGGGCCCTGCATTTCTGCCAGCGGTCGCAGTTTCTAGAGTTTCTGACATTTTTTTCCATACAATGTGCTATTTCTGACAATGTTTTCTTTACACATTTGTCATTCCTATATTTACTCAATTCATTAGACAGTAACTGATCTTTCTAAAAAGTTCTACTAATACTCACTGCATTATGCAGTGAATTGGGCTTGTGATCTATTAACGTTTAAAATTGTGTCCATGTGTTTTTTTCATCACCAGGTACAGAAAGTACCTTTTATTTCATTTGTGACATAGTATATTTAAATTACTCTATTCAATAAACAGCGTAATTTAATATTAAACATTAATAATAGGCACTGCATTTGTTTTCGTGTCTTTCCGATTCTTTCAAACAATAACTTAGTCATTACCTAGAAGAACTTGAAATAGTATGTATTCATCACTTCATATCTTCAAGAAATTCGTTACTTTCGTAAAACTATTAATGATCTTTTACCGCTCTATACGACATCATAAATTAGTTTACTGTAAGGCTTCTGAATTTTTATTGGGATTAAAGGGCAATGATAAAGAAAAGATTTTTAAACACGACCAAGAGTAAGGCCTTCCCTTTCCTTTTCATTAAGAAAATTAAATTTTCAGAACTTTCTTTGATTGTTTGCCTTAATATACGTACAGATTTATAAACAGCATTTACAGTAATATCTTAACATAAAATTATGCTCATTACTGTAACAACGATATTTACACTATAATCTGTTTGCAAAATCTTTCATATATGAGTATTGGTTTTAACTTTCTCCTAAAAATCAGAATTTAAAATTTAACATTTTTAATGGAAACTTTTCATCCTGTATAAATTTATCCGAATTATTAAAATATCCAAAAGCCAGCTTAATTTTGGATATTAATTAAAACATTCCTATAATTGCAGAAAAAAGCTTCTGAAAATGAAGCAATTTTCTGAATTTAATATAATTATGCATCTGTTTCTCTCTAATGCAATACATATGTTTCTGGGAAAAATCCTGAATAGATAAACCACAAAAATTATAAGATATAGAGCCAAATGTATTCTTTCTTTGAACAAGAAATCCTTTAGATTAAGTTGCAAACATTGAAGTAAAAAAATTGCAGCTGAAAGATTTTGTAAACATGAGAACATAAAAGTCAAAAGTAGCAACAGAGAGAAATTTATGGAATTGTCCATATTCTGTCTTGCGTAAAATCGCGGTTGCCAGAAAGATTTCTTTACTGCTTGATAGTCTCCTCTTGGGCTTGTGATGGTGTGGTATTTTTACTTTGATCTTACACTTAATAAACCTTCAAAAACACTGCTAGCAGCTTCCAGTGATTAACTTTAGATTACACAAATTATTATAAAATTCTTAAAAGTTATTTTATAAAACAATATTCGAATTCCTAACTTTCCGTGTGATTAAATTTGAAATGTTCTTATTCTGGACATTGTAGTGACAAAAAGCTGACAGTTCCGAGAGCGGCAAATTTGGGTGGTATGCATTTTAAAAAAACATTAAAAAAATAATACCACATTAATGCTTCGAATATAAACTTTAGGAGGAAATGAGGTTCATAATCGTTCAAAGTCGTTCAAAGTTTCCGTTTCATAATATAATAATCTATACACATTTTACTACTTAAGTAATAATTGCAAATTCAATAGATTCTAGCGGTTGTCATTGACACCAATTAAATTAAAGTATGTAAAGGAGACTAAAATCAAAGGTTATAAAATGAAAAATTATCACTTCATTTTATAATTGTTTATTTAGTTCTTAATTTTTGATGCTTTTGCGTAATTTGTTTTTCCGTGTTCTGAAATGCTTAGCACGATTCACCGCTACTATGCTTTTATGTCTCCTTGCTTTCTGTTAATCTGTTTTTATCTGCAGAGTTTTGGAAAAGATATTTTTGATTCTAACCATTCTGCTTTACAGTAAAGCAAGTAAAAGAAATCGGAACTAAATTTTCGTCATTCAAAAGAAAGCGAAATGGTGTTTGGAATAAAGTGATTGGAATTACAAGAAACTTATTAACTCTTCCGAATTTATTTATTTCAATTTTTTAGCAAACCTTATACAGTGGATTAAACCGGGAGGACGCGCGGGGGTCATTTTATAACCCCAAACCCTCTGAAAACTCGAATTCCTAGCAAACTAGGTACCTGCCCATTCCTTTGTTATCAGTAGCTGAGTTAGTCACCCCCCCCCTCTGCCTTTTCTGAATATTTAGAAAGTATTTCCGGTGTCAGTTACTGGAGTTATTAAATGACGCCGCAAGTCTTTCAGTCTGTTCCACAGACTAGTTATTAAACGTAGCTGATACGGTCAGCTCGTTATTTTCCTTGCCGAATTGAAATATTTAACTGTTTCTAACAATGCCGACTCCATAATAATAAGAAATGGAGCGTTTACGTAAACTTCTTGCTGAAGTTGAAACTGATGAAGATCTAGACTTTGACAATGAATATTTTTCAGATCATGAAAGTTTCTGCGAACATGATACGAAATCGGAAAAGGACGGAGATTCTGGAAATGAAGATGTGAATAACTTGGAATTGTTTTCATCAAAAGAGGGCTTTGAGTTGAGAAAAACAAACTTTCGGCAAAATATTTGTTGTCATAATATTGTGTCTCTCTTATCTGGAACAAAAGGACCAGCGAAAGATGTGGCAAGCCCTGTGAAGAGTTGGGAGTTATTCATCAACGACAACATGATACATTTAATTGTAAAGTGAAAACATATATTTATCGAAAATTGCATAACTTTTAAAATAGTTGTGCAATTAATAAATTAAATAAATAATATAAATATAATAAATTATATAAAAACATATATTTATCTAGAGATGCGCGAAAAATGAACCCCTAGAAATCCGTGCTTTATGAGGGGATAATAATGGAGTAGATTTTATTTGTATTAAGTACTGTATTCTTAATGTCTAAAAATCAAAAGCGTTATTTTTCCAACTTAAAACGTAATGATTTTAACAGAGTAGGGTTTAATTTTAGTTTGGGGTCATTCTATGACCCCGGCGCGTCTTAGCGTTCGTTAAAGAGGCGCGCGTTCTCTGGGGTTAATTCCCATGAGCCGATTACAGTTATTTTCCCTCGAAAAGTCGCTTTACACTTTCGTGGACCTAAATGACCTAGCATTGATTTTCATTCTGATGTAAAACTAAAATGAAGGCTATATTTTTCATATATATAAGCCACATTATCATGTACTCAATTCTGAAAAGCTTTAATTTTTTGAAATATTACGCACTTTAAAGTAATAGCTAACTGGTACCTTGATTATTTACATTTTTTTCTTATTACTTTCAGCTCTCCGCGAGGGTGTTAAATCCTAAAATATTCATTGAATCTTTGGTTGAAGTTCATAATTTTTTTTTTGGTTTTAATTCGATCATTGAAAGCGAATAATATATTTAATAGTAATAAAATACAATAAATATTATGGAAAATTTTGGGTACCGAATTTCTAAAAATGTTTAATATTAAGTTTTGAATCATACTAATAAGACATACGCCATGCATACAAATAACAACGTTTTGTTATAATATTTCTAGCAAAATGTTTGTGATTATTATTGCTTTTACTTTCTATGATAATTTATAGTGCTGAAAAATATCGTTTTTATATATTGCTTATTTTTAATATAGTTTAATATTGTTTAAATTTGTCGAACTTTATTAATATTTAAAGAATAACTGAAATCCTGAAAAATTATTGAATGCTCTTCAATGCTTTTTTCTGTGAAATTCTTTCTCATTTTGTTTACCGACGATAAAGGGAGTCTTCGTGTCCATCAAAAATGATGACACATAATCACAATGCATTATTTTTCATGAGAAAAGGATAGAATCATTTTTGGGACGTGTGTTTAATTAGCATTGAATACAAAATTTTGAGCTTTTATTTAAAATGAAGGGAATTATACCTTTCAAAGATTTATCAAAGGAATAAGAGAGTGAATTTTATCAGGTGTTTTTCTACACAAGAAGCATTTTTTTTTTAAATTTCAAAATAATTTGATGATTAGAGTAAATTTTTAACAAACTAAAACATGGATGCGGAAATGTAATTTCTCTCCTAAAACTCTATTTTCAATTGAAGTTTGCTACAAAAGTTTATTGAAGGACTTGGGATGAAATACAATAGCGAATAAAAAATTTATGATCATACTCGTTTCTAAAGCATAATGGATAAAATTAACATCAAAAAAGAAGAGAAAATATTTTTAACAAGATATACTGTAAGAGAGAAAAGATACATTTAGGTGATATATTGTACATTTACAGATTTGAAGGAATAATCCGAAAAGAAATTCATAATCTGTTAAGTTTTAAACGCTTTTAAATTTGATCCAAACCTTTGATAGACATTCGAGACAACATCTGTTAAACGTAATGCAAGGGTGCTATTTAGTTTATAGTTTTGATAAATAATACGTAACATATGAATAAATAATTTGTAATAAAAGGAAATAATTTTAATTTTTTAAAATGAATAATTTAAATTTAGTAAATAAGTAAGGACATTTAATTAACAATCAGTATACAGATTTTTTAGTACTGCAAGTGAACAAAATAACTTTAAAATGAGAATAACATTAATATCTAACATCCTCAAAGTTATTAATAAAATATTGGAAGATTTCTTATTGCTATTTTTATTGAATACACTGTATAACAGTAAAATTTTCGAGAGTTTTAAAATTGTTATAAAGTACGGACATATTCATCCAACGAAAATGTATTCTGAAATAAAAACAATTTTTTTACAAATTTAAGATTTGGCTTCGATATAACCAAAATAAATTCGAATTACAGACGTCATCTCACAATAAGATAATAAGAAATGCAAGGGACAAAATGAGAAAAATTAGAATTACTGATGAATTTGAATTAAAAGTGTTCGAATTAACAAAATTCTGCAGTATCAGTTTTTGGCCACATTTAAGGTTTGGCCCTATACTTTCTGACCAAAGAAGTTTTCTTATTCGTAGTAATAATTCCGGTCATCGATTTCTTTTTACAGCAATACTTTTATTATTTAAGATAGACTTTATTTGTATCACACTGAGTTTTATGCTTCTCATTACTACTTTACAGATAAGAAAATTTTAATATAATTCCAGGATATATTTTGAGATTTCTTCTTGAGTTTTTTTCCAAAAGAAAGCTTTCAATGCTTTTCGTTAGCGTTTGATGCGTTTCTTTGATGCGTGGGCAAAAGGTAATCACTATGCGCCCTATAAATGCCACCCTCAAACGCCATAAATGCATTTTTATGCCCAAATTAATTTGCATTCTATGCATTTCCTCTTCTCAAGAAAAACATTTTCCGATCTGAGGTTTCCATGAAATCAATTACAAATTTGTTTCGTTGTACAGGTTCGAAAGTAAAGAAAGATTCAATTTTGTGATTTATATTTTTCCTACAGAAATGATAAAATAAATATATTGCCTGACAAAAAGGCTTTGAAAACTGAGGAAATGAAGACTCTAAGCATCTGTGTAAAGTATGGCAGATAAATCTGCCTGAAACGCTTGTTGAAGCAAAAATTATGAGACGTGGCTTGAAATAAAATATTTCAATAATATTTTTTTGAAATAATTAATTTCCTGTTAGAAAATCCTTTTATTAGTTTGTATTTGCATTTGAAGCGAGCTAATTTTTCATATACTTATGTCAATATGGTGATTCTTCATTTGAGAAAGAAGAATACATTGGTGCAAATCAATTGTACTTTAATTATGTTTTGCCAATATCATTAAATAAAGAGTTCTCCCATTTCAATTACTCATGAAAAATTGACTTCTGTGATTTTTCCACGACTATTGCAGGAGATGAGCTAAAAGACCAGCCCCCGCTGGCAGCAGAAGCAAAGAGGAAATGAAAAGTTCAAGCTTAAGTAATACATACATATGCATTTACTTCAAACCTGGAGACGAATTTTCTTGAGTTAGACATAATTTTGTCTAATGTTTGCGTACTAAATGTTTGTCTTGTCTTGTCTAAATGTTCGCGTACGTTTTTGTATGCAAGGAATATTTTTCCTCAAGACAACTGAAAAGGAAATGGTTTCCAAGTCCTTATAATGAGAGACTATATTTAATATATGTTAATCAGTTTAATTGTTTTACACACACACATTATGGACAAAAGGTTTTCGAGTAGCGATACCATTTTTACTGATATTTTCTTTCTTAAATTAATTTATTATTTTACTACGAAACCAGACTTACATTTTCGGAGTTTAAATAATACCAGCAACCTATTGCACTCGTTTGTCATTTCCCCCCTACTTGTTTAAATATGTCGACTGTATGCTTGTCTCCATTCCATATGGAACATATGTGAATGTTCTTGTAGCAACTGTTGTGGAGCTCATAACATTTTTTAAAATCCATACCTTTGAATCATTAGTGAACGGGAATGCTGATAGCCAGATAAGTCGTTCGCAGCGACTATGCGGCTTCTTTAAAGAAAAAGTGATCTTTTTCATGGTGCTTTCCAGAAGATGCATGTCAGCAAAACTTGTGTCAGGCGAAAACACGCCTCTAACAAGCAAGAAAATGAGTGTAAATTTCAAATTTCAAATAAATATCTATCTTTCAAAAAATACAATCAACTAGTTCTAAAACATAGCTCATTTGTAATTACAGTTGCATATGCGGTTTAGCTTCGGAAGATGTTATCTTTAACTTAATTGTAGAGTAATTTTATAGTGAGTTTTAATCACATTTTTATTAAACGCTAGCATTTTGGTCATAGCCATTAGCAGCACAAAAAGTAAACTTTACAGAGAAGGACAAAAAATTGAACAATTAAATCGTTAAAAAAATCAATGTGTAACGTAATAAACGATTATATTTATGTAAAATTATACACATATACACCGCAGCATCATTAGTACCAATTATTGACCGAGGGAAGCGATATCTACGTTTTAATTCAAGCATTCAGCAATTTCTTTGTCTGTAAATTTGTTTGCTACGCGATTACGACCAAATGTGTTCTTCGATTTCCTTCAAATTTGGCAGAAATATTTCTTGATGCAAGGCAAAACGGTGTATATGTTTTATTTCTTATTATTTGAATTTGGTAATAAAATGATGATTTTAATTTTATATAATTATCATATTAATTAATTTAATTGGTAGTAAAAGAGTGAGTGGCAACGGAGCATTAATATTATGACATCAGAGTTAAAACTAAACACAGTCCGCTTATCGCTTTGTATCGCTGTGTATTGCTATCCGCATTTCTCTAGATAAATGTTATCTTGTTTTATAATCTTAGGCTATATTTTATTTGTAAATTTATATTTAAACTCATTCCCGATCTAAACCATTTTTTTCATTCCCTATAGGGCGCGATCGGCAATTTAATAAACTTTAAAAATTTACTTGTAATTGTTAAGCCTAAATGGAATTATCAGACGCTTCTCGCCAAGATAATTTCGCCTGATTTATAAATCGTCTGATCTCCATAGCAACGACAGGTATTCGCTTAGTAATTGCTTCTTAATGTTATATATATATATATTATTATTATTATTATTATTAATCAAACTATCTTTTTTATTTTATTTGTATGATTATTGATAAGGTAATTCTTTTATTAATATATGTATATATTGAAAATATAACACATGTTTTGATTAATTGAAATGTTTAACTATATATATATGTATTCAGATATTTGGCATTCGATTTTGTAATCGAACTTTTTGTGTATTTCATTTATACCAAAATCTTCACGGTGGGTACTTTTTGAGCGGATAGCAACAAAAATCTTTACGTTTTCAAAGCATGTCGCTAGCATAAAAAAGAACTTATTAATATCATATGTGGGCTTCCCTTTCTGACGAGAGGTTTGCCATGATATTTTTCAAATTATTAAATTTTTGTCTCTTGTTCCTTGCATGTTTTTGACTTTTTGTCTTTTGTTTCTTTTGTTTTGATATATTGTTTTTTAGTTGACGCAGCTTTTGCGTGAATGCAGAAATACCTTTCTCTCTTTTTAGTATGATTTTTTTTGTACTTGTCTAGTAATTTAATTTTTTTTATTTTCCAAAAAAATTTGTTTCTGTTGTTTTGTATTATATATATATATATATAAATGCAAATATAACTAGTATATAATCATGCAGAAATAAAGTAAACAAGAATTAAATCCTATATCAAAAAGTCATTATTTGAACAATACATAAATTTTAATTAAAATCTAATAAATTGAAATTACTAAAGATACCATAAACAAAAATCAAGTTTAAACATTATATGTCAACAAGTGAAAGAACACTGTTGTTATTAAAAATAATGAAATAGGCAAAACAAGTAAATGGAGTTTTCAACAATATATATATATATATATAACTCTTATTAATCTTGTACTAATCGAAAATTATATTCTTTATGATAATAAGATTTACCATCAAATTAAAGGATTACCTCAATGAGGTTCAGCTAGCAATATTTTGGCAAATATATACCTACACTACTACGAGAAAGAATCTCTACTAATTATAAAGATGAATGTTTGTGTGTCTGTCTGTCTTTTGGTGGTCGGTCTACAGAACAAACCATTGAAACCAGAGCTACCAAATTTGGAGGGTGGGTATGTGCAATTCGGAGCCATTTTTTTCAATTGTTTATTCAAATTTTAATTATTTAAAAATTAGGCAAATTTTCACCGGTTTAGGTTGTTTTTACAAGAAATAATTATCGGACGAAAATTATTTTTATACATTTTAAACTGCGAATTTTCATCATTCTAATGTTGTTAGTTTGAAATCTGTATATTATTTCGACGAATTTTAAAATCTCTTTGCAAGCATCATCTACTGCCATGAAATCGTTGAAGGTCACAGAATGGACAACACCCCTCGCGCAAAAGGTCACGGAAACGTTGTTCCCTCTTGGAGGGTGCAAGACAGAGGCCCTTCCCCTTTCCCCTTCTTCGGGATGAGGAAGCACTTCGCCTCCCGGTACTGCGGTTGGCTTTAGCAAGACTCGCAGTTCTCTAACGCGAGAAATTTATTTACCCACTAAATTTTAAATGCTTATATTTTACAATTTTCAAACATTTAAAACTCTTTTTACGCGTATACCACTTCAAATCCATTTTGAATTGTAGAAAGAGACTCTTTCCTGTAATATTACACTTAATGCTTTGCCACTTTTTTTGCGGGGTTTTTTCAAACTTCTATTCCTGTTTCAAATTATACGTGTTTTACCAATCCTTCAACAAACTCAATTAGAATACCAAAATCAGAGCGAAAGAGATAATAAAATATCAAATTATAAAAGAATATGGCACATTATTGATAATGTTCTAAAAACTGTATAATATTGGCTCGAATTATAGAGTTTATTGCATTTTTTATTTCAAAAAATTTCTTTTTTATTCTTATACCATTTTTTAAAAGTAAAGTGCATTTCAAATTGTAGCAACAATTTAAAATAAATATTTGAGAAATAGCAGCTAATAACCGCATTCATTTGCAGTTCTTTTAATTTTAAATTTCATTGACGAAACTGCGAAAAATGACACACAGCGATTCATATCGATGAGCGAAGTGTGCTTATTTACAACTCTGATTTCGTAATCTTAATGTTCCGCTGCCACTTACTCTTTTATTACCAAAATAAACTTTAAAAATAATTGGAGCCTTACATCATAATATGTACCGTTTTGTAGAATCACTGAATCACCTTTCACGAGAAGAGAAAAATAAGGTTACATGGAACTGAACAGGAAAAACAGCTATCAACAAGATTTATTCTCAACCTTTACATTTTCCGAAATATTCGTGCTATTTTTACGAAAATGCATGCAAATATTATGCATATCAAAGTCAAAATCCCTTTACGTCTTCATCACTTTCTCGTCGTCCCCCCAAATGACGTTGTGGCGAGATTTTCACTAAAATATAAGCTCCGACTATTGTATGTTCAACGGCTCTCTACAACTGATTGCGAACCATTGTATCCACATTAACTCCAAATTTGTCGCACCTTGAGAATTGTCCTAAACTTTTGTATACTAGTGTCTCCTATCTCCTTGAGAGTCAAATTATGAATTTTGGTGTCCCTACAAACAATGCTGTCTTCGCAATAAACATATGCTAAGCTTTTACAAAAAGGTATGAAGAGAAAATCTTATGTTTTGTTATGGGGGGGAGCAAGGCCTACTTTATACAGAACTACTAGTAGTGTATGTTCAGTTAATGGTCAACTTGGGCAGTAAAAAATTAGACAAAGGACACATATTCGGATAGCAGGAGCTCACATAATAAACACAAAGTGAAGGAACGCTAAGTGTAAGATTAGTAGAGCTGCATATTACTGCCATCTATCGGCAAAACTCAGGACAGATGAATAGAGGAAAGTGTTATAAAAAAATATTTACAAGGTGCAGCAAAAAAAATAGCCGAGAAAACAGGTGAGATGGGAAATCTAAAATGAATCGAAAGTGAGAAATGTGTACTATGCATTTATAAAAGTTTTCTGGAACGAGATAATGGCAACTTCATGCACAAGCTTTTTGTGTGCAGTTTCATTAATTTGTGTTCTGAAATTGTATAAATGTTTTATTGGTCATATTAAAAAAAGTTATATTATTACAGAAATAAACAGTGTGGAATGTCAAAAATTGTTTTCCTCATAGAAATGAAATAAGGCCATATGCTATTTTATTACAAATAAAATAAGTAATAGGCAATTTTTGAGTGTCTCCAGCACTAAATAATCACATTCTCATAAGAATCTGAGGTAAACTGATGATAGATTGAGAAATAATTCTGGTGTCATGGAACGTAGAAATCTCTGTACCTAAATGCAGACTCCAAATATATAGCTTCGAATATGTACAGAAGAGCGAATCAATCAGAATGATTGGCAAATTTTAAAGTTAGAAGAAATCATTGTTTGTAAACACAGTATAAAATATTCAGTAAGTTTAGCTTAAGATAACACAAAAACAACCTGAAAATGCTTTAACTTCAAAAAGTAAGTTTAACGGATTAATGCATCGACTTCCTGAGATTTTAATACAACAATTAAATAAATTCCAAAATTTATTTGAAAATACTTTAAATGTTTTTATAAGCATATTATTGCTATTTTCTTTTTTTGCTTTACTATTTAGATCATACTAGTATCAAATATGAATGATGAAAGAAAGCTTTCCTTGTAATAATAAATATGTAATTTTCTATGTGAATTAATAACTAACAAAGTTACATTAAGTTTATTCCATGAATAGGAGGGATTTGTTTCTTTCCGCAAATAATGCATAACTTATTTCAAAACAAATTTTAATCAAAAAAATTATTAGGCTTTGCCGATTCAATTCATTTATTAATTTAAAAACACTGAGTCGATATTTTCCATTCTCAAATGCAGTATTAAGAACGTAAGTGAAAATAAAAGTAAGCTTAAAATATTTCTTCATACATGTTGCTTCTACGGAAAACAACTGGAATTGGGTCTTTGACACAATGATCAGAAATCTCTCTTTAAATCATTAATCTCTGACAAGAAATCCTAGAAACTAAAATAAACATTATTTTAACCATATTGCTACAAATTCATTTGAATAAAAAGATTTATATGAAGATAGGATATATTTGAAAGTAATGAATTTGTTATATCATTTATTATTCGCTCTATTCGATCATTCCCTTGGGGTCAAGAACTTTGTCCCCGACTCGTGGGAGGTCCGCATCTGGACCTGATGGACCTTTGGCCTCTTTCCAACTTCTTTTTCTGCGATTTGTCTTTTTCTTCCCCATATTTATTTTTTCGCTCCTCCGTGTTTCGTGTTCGTGGCAATGTCCAGAAACTGAGGGTATGTAATCTAAAAAATTCCGAGGACACGCAAAAGAGACAGTTTTTCGAGAAACACTTCCTTCTTCCATTTTTTCCCCTGTCTTCCATTCTAGGATGTCCCCCATTCTGATGTAACAGAAGTAGATATTAATGAAAGCGATAATCTAGTAAGGATACATGGCACAGAATATCCTATTCTTTCCTTAAATGACGCTGGATAAGGCAGAATGAATACACGGTGAAAGGAAAAATACTGTGATTTCAGGTAAAAATAAGATATTCTTTCGTAAGATTCTTGTGAAAATGAATATGAAAATATGCTTATGATAACGTACATGTCAGGGATATGCAGATTTCCGGAACGTGAAGAAGAGAAACAAAGAACAAATAAAATAAATCTATGATAGTTTTATCATCATTTTATTATGTGCTCCAAAAGCAAAAAAATCACATTTTTCCTTTGATTTTAATTAATTATTTGGCATAAAGTTATAAGATATTAATCTTTTTAGATATTTTTACTTAATATTATACATTTTAAAATCATATTTTCGTTGTGGAGGTAGAAATACACTTTATTCAGACATTTCTCAGAAATCAATGCTATTTTAAATAAAGATATTGATCTGAGAATTATTTGGATGCGGTTGTGAAATTTGGAGAGGCACGTCAAAATACACATTTTCGCAACATTATAAAAAAAATTCCCGATTATTATTTTTTTTCAAAATTAATTATTGCATAGAGACCCTATGTTTTTCCATGTACGGCTGCGGGTTGGATTTTAGACAGAAAACTGCATACATTTATGTACAGTTTTCTAAGAAAACTACGTAATCCAGCAAATGGTGGTTGGTTCTGGATACTTTGTTATCATGAATTGATATGCCTCCACAGATATCCACAAAAGTCCTGCAATTTATTCTCAAATCGCTATTCAAAATCAAACTGCCGCTTGTTTCGAGATATTGCTAAAATCTTTCTTCAATATTACAACGAACAAATTTCTTGAAACAATATTTAAAAATAACTAAAAAATAAAGTTAAAGTTTAAAATGCAGTAAGCAAGTTTGAAATTTAACAAGTCAACATCAAACCGTTACAACGAAAATATTTATTCCATTCTGAGTTTTAGAAAGGAAATCAAGCAGTGAAAAATGCTGAATAAATTTCTGAAATCTAATATTCTGCCATTATACATTTCAGAGTAAATTTGAATAAATGAGATCTAAGAAGTACACAGAGGAAAGGAAGGACAGTGTCGTGCATATATACATTCGGCACGTTTCAAACTTTTAGATATTTTAATTAAAATCGTATTGCATGTTTACTAAATTATTCTACCTGTTTATTTGCGCGGTTAACTGCGTTTCCATTTATAGTACAAGTTCATATACTGTTGACAATCTATTTTCAAAAACAAGTGTTTATATAGAATAATAAACAAATGTATCATTAATGTAGTACAATACTTGAGAGACAAATTGAACTGTATTTTTCAATTACCTTTGGAAACGGAAAGGATTAAGACTAATCCTTGTAGAAATTGTTGACAGGAAAATATTTGATGATAAACAGCGTGTATTAATTTCATATAGTCATTTCACTTCACATGTGAGCGAATGAAACGCATAATCTAAAGAAAATATAATTTCTTAAGAATATTAAAAGCTCACGAAAAAACTAAAAATGAATCATGAAATTGGTAATTGTTTATAATCTTTCACTCGCTGTCATAGAAGTTCTGAATTGATATTCACAAGTTGTTTCTTAAATAAAGATAAAGATATAAAATCTAGCCAGATCACTCAAATGCCAAAAAACGCTCGTTAAAATAAATACCACATATTATAAGCACTGTTTGCCTCATTTTTAAACTATGTTAACGAATTAAAGCTAGATCTATATTTCTCAAGCTTTTTTGCACCATTCCCCAGCTAAGCCTTTCGAAAATTTTTATGCTCCAATGTAATAATACATAATTTTTATTATTCAAAAATTAAATTGTCCAAAACATGAAACGGAGAACTGAAATTCAAGTACGAAATAATTTTAATAAAATTGAATTTTCTTAAGCTCACCATTTCCTTTAGAAAAAGGTTTTAGACATTAAAAACTTTACATACACACACAAAAATATATATATATATAAAGATTTAAGTAAATCACTTCATAGGTAGATGGCGCCCCTAGATGAAGTATAAGATTGCATCATATCTTCATTTTTATGTACATTTCTAAAAATATACATTATTATAAAAGATAAAATTTAATTTATAGTTAATATTTTATACTGTTTTATTATAGTATTAAAAGCTTAATTTAGAAATAATATTTTCGCTTTAAAAGCTGAACGGTTAAATTTTACTCTACGGTGCCCACTTACTTTGTTCCTCTTAGGATCGCCAACTCTTTGCCGCCAAGAATGGAGAGGAGAGAACATTTGTTTTGGTTGCGCAATGATGATTTTAACGAGTTAGATGTGCGCATGCTCGGAAATTGATGTTTTCATCGGTGTTTTGCGCATGGCGCGATATTGCGATTCGTTTTGATTGGTTTGTTCCGTTGATCTGTTTCATGTGATTGGTCGATTCAATCGAATTTGTTTTGTCGGTTTGATTTTCGTCTGATTTTATCATTTCGTTACATGCGCTTCGTACAGCTGTTCTTGATTATGGCATTGCTTCCCTTTCGAGGTGTGTGGATCAGGGATATGATAGCAAGCGGATACCAGTGCCCTAAGTGTAAACAGCAATTGGGCAATTAAAATAGGTATGTGAAGTTTTAACTACACTTTTCTCGTTTTGAACATTTTCATTCACTTTAGGTTCAGAACTCTGTATGTTATTCTGTGTTTTCGTTTCTCAAAGAATAAGCGAAGGTACTAGTGCCCCGCTTTGGAGAAAGCGAAGACGCTGATGTTTATTTAAGTTAAAAAAAATTGCCCGGCACAGGCTTGAAATGCCGAAGGCATTGCGTGCTCAATCTCCCCTTCAATGGAAAGCGCACTGCGCATCCAAAAGATTATTTGGCGACAGCAAGTGAAATTGCCCCAAGTAAAATTGGCGAGAAGCAAGTGGGCACCGTAGAGTAAAAGTTTACCAGCTGAACTGTCTTTAGGATAATGCTTAAGTCCTAACAATATTTATAACTATTGAATTTGGTATGTTATAAGTTATATACTTTGTCTTTTCTAATCTTGAAAGATTTGGGGGATTTATTTCCCTATTTCTTTCTTTTTTCCAACAATTGACTTTCATAGAGGGGTGCCACAAAATGCAGATTGAATGCGACACATATCAGTTCCGAAGGCTGATAGGCATTTTATCGTTTGAATTCCAATTTTAGGTTGCCTTTTTTCATAGTGTAATAGTTTTTAATCAAACTACCTTTTGTATTTAATTTGTATGATTATTGATAAGGTAATTTGATATTAATTTTATTTCTTAGATTAATATTTGTATATATTGAAAATATAACACATGTTTTGATTAATTTAATATTTAACTATATATATATATATATATATATATATATATATATATATATATTTCTACTTTATTTTATCTTCCCCTTTTATATATATATTCCACTTTCGGCTTTTTCTTACCGCAGATTATTTTCTTGACATTTTGTTTTTTGAATGTTTATTTTGTATATGTTGCTTTTACATTTCTGCTATGTTTGTTTCGTATTTGTTATATATATATATAACAAAACAAACAAAAGACAAAAATTCAGAAGTATACAAGAAACAAAGGACAAAAAATTATTAAATTGAAAATATCATGTCAAGCCGCTCGTCAGGAATAGAAGCCTGCCTATGATATTAATAAGTGTTTTTTTTTGCTAACGACATACGAAAAAACGTAAAAATTTTGTCGCTGTCCCCTCAAAAAGCACAAGATAATTAAAAATGGAAAATGTAATATATATATACATACAGAGAGTGAAAATTATTCAGCGAGTAGATCGTTAAAAAATGTGACGTTTCGATCTGAAAATTTATATACACTAGTTTCATTATCGTAGACGGTTGCTTTTAAATTCTGTATGAAACCATTTCCGAATAACCCCCTTTAGCAATCAAAGTGCCTCCTGTTGGACGTGGGACCCACGTTGAGAAACACTGAGCTAGAAAAAACTCTCTTCTTATCGACAAAATTCGCTGAGATGAAATTAGAGGTATCAAAAGAAAAACTTTCGGAAGACGAAAATAATGCATAAAACACCAAAAATATATATTATAAAAAATTTCCCTGTGTGTGTTTAAGACTTTTATTAATTGTATTGGTGATACAGAATGGGAATGTGTAGTTTTCATATACCCCATTCCAGAATTGTGAAAACCAGAATCACCTTACATTTCCCTCAGTTTTTAATGCACGCTGGTAATAACTTCAAATCTTCATTATTTAACATGAAAAAATTAATTATCTCTCACAAAAAATTGTATTCGAGAAAATATAAAATTCGAGATGAAATAATCTTTTTTTATTTATTAAAATAGGATCAGATTGATAAGTAAGTTGAAAGACGAGATTATATATTTTATATTTCTTTCTAAAACGATCCTGGTTCTTTAGCCTTGTTTTAAATTTTGTACTTATAATATATAGTGAAAATTTATTGCTCAAACATTTCTAAAGGCATATTAAGAGAATTATTTCTTGAACATTAAAAAATTAAGATTTGAATTGCAAATTACTACATGCAGCTTCATACGCGATGTCTTTTCTGTACTTTGATTATTTTTAAATCTATATTTTTATGAAATTTAGCTGTAATATTTAATTTCTATTATAGATACATTTATTTAAAGGTTGAAATCGTCATTGCCCATTTGTTGCTGCAGCTTCTTCTTCAAAATTTCCGTTCGTGATTATATTATATAAATACAAGTTCGAACTAGACCAGTATAGATTTTTTGAAATGTCCCATTTATTAGCCTCGAAATGTGACATAAACTAATTAAATAGTTTTTCAATATATTTAAACATCATTTACATTAAAGCAAGTGATTTTTTACGACGTAATGATTAAGATTATTTTGAATCCTTGTTTATGTATATCGTACCAGTAAGGCCAAGCTTAAAAAATTGGAGTTTTCACTTCTATACAATTTTCCATATACTTTTAAAAGATTTGTGATTTAATTGAATTCTTCAATTGTAAGTTGTTCATATATATACGAATATACATTTTGAAAAATTAATTGGAAATCTGCTGTTAATAGAAAACAGAGGCTAATCTAATCTATATTATTTTATTTCAAAAACATATATATTCTTATTTTAAAAAACAATATGTAAATAACTTTATTATTTTATTTACATTAATAAATATATTTACAAATATATAAAATATTGTTTTTCTTAGTAATTCACATGACAAACGTTCAAAGATTTATTATCAAAATCGTAGAAAACATTTCACAAAAATAGAGTTGTTATACAAATAACGATGCTTTTGTAGCATTAAGTAAAAATAAGGTAGAAATTAGCTCGAAAATACAATACATTGTATAAAAAATATATAACACTGATAATGGGAATAAGGAGTTCTTTAATTTTGAAAAAAAGATAAAATTACATTTAAAATTCCTAATAACGGTAATCAATTCATGGAAAACAATCTGGTATATTGCATCTGATATATATGAAAATATAATAATTAAGCATAAAGTAGCTAATACAATTGCTAAATTCTGAAAAACTCAACTCCCTAACTATGGAAAATAATATTTTTTCTTTTAATTTATTAATATCTTATATAATATTGAACTGATTTCGATTTAATGCAGTTAAACAATGGTTTAAGGAACTTTAAAGCATCAAATTTTAGTTTTAGTTTTTACAAGTTCTTTAAAAATAATGATTTAAGCGTTAATACGTCATTTATTACTAAAGATTTCTGAACTGACCAGTTAACTTTCCGTTATATTTATTAAACATGAAAAACAACTTCCAAATTATTTCAACACTCTGTCATGTTTATCGTATCGTGATTTATTTTTTACATTTCAACTTGAATTCCTAAACCTGCAGATTATTTATAGAGCAAAATATATTAAAAAAAACTGTTCTTGCTTCAAAAATACTTATTTGGGTTATAAAGTTTTGCTGATGCCTTTCAAAGTGATAATATTGGACCAATGAGCTGGTTGTAGGCAAAATTGAATAAATTGAGACAAAATTTCTAAAGTAATATTGATACTCTAAGAAGATTCAATTGATATTTAAGTTAATAATTTATATTACGAATTTTTTAAAACTGTATTTAAGAACAATAATGTTGAGAACTCAGAAGAAATTATAATCTTGAAATATTTTTAATTGCTGTTGTTTCCGGAAAAGAAAAAGAAAACCAGTGACATTTTTCTCAAAAGAGATTAACATATATAGTTTTTTGCATAATTGTGTAATTGTATAAAAACTGAAAATATATCGTCTGGCCATTGCAATTTGTTTGAAAACATTTTTTTCTATTTTATTATTTTTTATAGTTTTTTTCTATTTTATTTCATTATAAATAATTAACAGACATCCGTTTTCATAAATTTTACCACGTGTAAGAAACACTTATAATAATATTCTTGTATTTGAATTTATTTTATATATAAGTTTAAATACCAGCTTAAAATTAATTTTATTTATCTCAGTTTCATAATGTGAAGCTGAGATATATAAGCTACTTAGGAATCATACGGCAAAAATTGTTTATTCTTTCGTAATGCATCGCAAGAATCAGCTAGACTTCTAAAAACTGAGAGTGAATTTACCATACTGAATGTCAGGTCTGCTTTAAAACAATCTAACAATCACGAGCTATCTCGTGGTAGGTAGACAGAGTAGTAAAATTCATGAACTGTCTTACTTTTTTAGAAAGAGTGAAATGTTTTAAAAGTAAGTAATTTGGGGTTGAAAAAAGAATTCTATAGTTAAATTGCTGACTTCCTTTGTCCTATATTTATGTAGTCAGTTAATTCTCAATGGCAACAGTAGTGCTGATTACATAATATATATTTTTCATATCTGATTTTTAAAATAATTTTCTCTGCTTATAAACATCAATATTTCTTTTATCAACCGGCCAGCGGTTAATGGACTGAAATATATATACATATACAAATTTTACAACAGTGATACTTTCACTCAATGCGAATTTCAAGAAAACGTATTACATAGTAATTACTGAAGATGATTTCTTCCATTTCGCCCTCTCAAATAATAATTTGCAGCGCAAATTACACAGAAGTAAGCGAACTTTAAAACTACTGTTTATATTTCATTCATAAAATTTTCTTTAGTTTCGTATGAAGTGGCGATATTAAAAATTATTTCTTTTCAGCTTGACGACTCTGTTCCATTATTTGGTGAACATTTAACATTTTCTTCAAAATCACAAATGCCTGAGTCAGGATTGAATAAGAGACCTTGCTTGCAGTAATGGGAGAACTTCTTGCCTCTAACACATCTGTAGAATACATGACAGTGTCGATTATAATCTGGATAGAAGCCATCTGATTTGTTTGCGCAAGTGAAGTAAAATTGTCCAGGTACACTGTGAACATGTCTGTGTGATACAATTCTGTCTTCACTTTCTTCCTGAATGTTTTCTTCTGTTGAGTTATAATCTAACGGGTATCTGCATACTGTTGTCGATTCTAGTTCACAAATCGCTGTTTCTAAACTAAATATTTTGCCTTTCGGACACAAGAATCGGTATGGCAGATTGTTGATACAACCTATGTAGTTTTTACAACCGGAATCAAAATCCGGCACAAACTGGTTCACTCTGCCTTTACAGTCAAACGATTCTTCAATGATTGGTTCAGGTCTTGTGCAGAAAACATTCTCTGGCAAATCACAGTTCTTCGTTTCCGGATTGAACAGTAAGACACTGGGGCAACTATATGTTTTACGTATTGTCTTAAAACATATATGGAACATTTTGCAACCACTTGCGTAGTCAGGAAAGAAACCAGTGTCGCCTTTTCTGCAAGCTGCATCAAAATCTCTATTTTGTATTTCAATTTGATGAGGTTTTATAGATCCGTTGGAATGATGTATATCACCGTAACTCCTCGGGGGAGTCACAGTTGTTTTAATAAGTTCCGGTTGTTTAGTATAGTCCGGTTGCATCGGATTCAACAAATGCTTCGGAGGATACTGTCTCTTGCTGGAAAAATCACTTTGAATTGAATTAGGAGCTTTAGAATTGCTCAGATCATCATAAATGTTATCAGTTGAACTTGGTGATGCAAGATCGGATGGATAATTATCATAATCATCCCAAACTCTACTCCTTGTTACCGGCTGCTCCTTTTGGTAAGCTCTGGTGACTGGCTGTTCTTTTTGATACATTTTTGTGGCTGACTGCTCCTTAGGAGGCAAGTAACTAAGCGTTTCTGTATATAAATCTTCTGGTCGAAATACATGATAAATATCATCTGTCTGTCTATTTTGTTTTTCTATTGGTAAATCAGTTAAATATTTTGTAGAAGGTAAACATTGGACATGCTCTTCTCGGTCACACATCATTTTTACAGAATTGAACTTTTGTCTTTCAGGGCAGTATACAGGAATGCTTTTGCCATTTTCACACACAAAATAACGTCTACAATCTGTATCAAAATCCTCGTACATACCATCTTCCAGATGAGCACAACTGAAAGAACTTTTATTGCTGTCGGGAATCCTTAGCCTTGTACTCTCACAAGCATTTGTTCCTTTAGAGTACAAGCAGCTTTGAGTTTTTTCGTCGTACGAAAAATTAACAGGACAAACATAAGAAATCTTCTTCCCTTCGACACAAAAATGAAACTTTCTGCAATGAGAAGATTCTCCAAATATTCCATTTACATCTTTTGGGCAGCTGAAGCTGGAATCTCTAATTTCTGTCGGTTCAATGTCCATGGTGCTAAATACTCTACGTTGAATACTGTACTCTTGTGAGCATTCATCTGATCCTACGATGCATTTGCCTAAATGTAAATCATATTGCCTGCCTCGAGGACAGATATTTGTGAAACCGACACCATTTCGACATTCATGCCATTCTGAACAGTTTATACCCACATATACTCCATCGTCACCAGGCAGACATTGAAACGTTGCAATAGCAAAGGGAGCTTTGCAACTACTGATTTTATTTTTGCAAGAGTTAGTTTCTGAATCAAACACTGTTCCATCAGGACATTCGTGAAACTTCAACTGACCGTATGCACATGTAACATATCTGCGGCAATCACTGGAAAATTCTGGAAAAATACCAAGCCTATTATCACAATTATATGAGTCGAACAACCGGGGTGCTGTAACAAAGGATGAATGATCGCGACATACAACGAAGCTAGATGGTAAGCATTTTCCTGTAGCTATATCGAAAAGATCCGTGCCTGAGCAATATGATGTAGAAACTCTCTTCTGACTCAGACAAATAAAATAAGCAGAACACCCAGTATCATAATCAGGATAAACACCATCAGGTAATCCATCACAATCAGTGTCCACAATTGGAGAACAAGTTACTAACGAAGAGGGTTGACAGTTACCGTCCAAGGGATTAAGAATCTTTCCCATAGGACACGAGCCTTGATGAGTCAGCAATCCATCAAGGCATATATAAAAATCTCGACATCCAGATTCGTAATCAGGATATATTCCATTACTTTTACCCATGCATTTATTAATATCTAGTTTTGGGCAATTAGCATCTGTTTCGCAAGTCAGTGATCTTGAATCAAACAACGTTTTAGCTGGGCAGTTATAAGTTTTCAATCCACCATTCATACATAATCCAAAAACTTTGCAATCTGTACTGAAGTCTGGATAATACCCATCAGGCAATCCAGCGCACTGAATTGCTTCCAATCCGTGACATCGCGTAATTGAGCTTCTTGTGCATCGGTGTTGTCGGCCGTTGTAAATAGTTCCTTCTGAGCATACGTATTCGGAGATATTCCCTTTATTGCATTCAAAATAACGTTTACAATAACTTCCAGAATCAATGTATGTTCCATCTTCCTTGTTCTTGCATGTTAAAACACTGCAGGATATACCGTTGGATACTCGGCACGATTTCGTTCTCCAGTCATACATCGAGGATCCTGGACATTTGAATGTCAACTTTACAAAACCTAAAAGAAATAAAGGCAGTCAGTGAGATTTTTATAAATAAACAAACATTTCGATTAAAACATATATTTATAGTATCTGATTGAAAATATGAAAAATAATAGATAAGTTAATAATTAAAATTACATATTATTAAATACTGTTGTAACATTTAATACTGTGACAAAAGTTTTAATTCACTCATTTTAAAAAATATTACTGCATTCAAGGAAATAATTGTATTCAGCCTTGTCTATCATGACTGAAATTTTGGGCTTAAATTCAAGTGGGCGACGATTTTCTGATTCTTAACTTAATTAGCATTCTTTAAGTTATTGTAAATAATATTTGAAATTAAGGATTAAGTTATCATTGGCAGCAAGGTGTAAATTGAGACTTTAAGAAACATTCAAAATTTTTGTGACGCGTATAAATGTGTGTGTTTATTGTTTGCACGTGTTTTATTTTTTAAATGCATTCTCATTCAAGAATCAGTTCAAGCGCTTTTCTTTTGCGCTTTCTAAATAAATGTGTGTTAATAAAACTTATTTTGAAAGTAATCATTATATCAAATTTAAACCTTATTAATTATTAAAATAAATTTGAATGTTTTCCGTATTAGAAGAAAACAAAGATTTCCAATACATGAAAGTAAAAAATTCAGCTGCTTCAAAACTTAAAGAATTTGCACAGTTTTGGGGCTCTGAGAAATATTTGAAGGCAAAATCAAGGCACTCTAACTATTCAATCAAGTTCGCCCACATTTCCCAGAAAACTTTTCAAACCAAACCTTTACGTCCATCGTGGTACATCCTGCGAGCCGAAATTCCAATCTCATTTAAAATCCAAATGAGAAGTCTTTTCGGGAATTCGGGAAGCTTAAGGTGGAGGGAAAAATCAATGAGAAAAAGGCAGACATTGGGTTAAGTCGGCCGTTTGAAAACTGAATAACCTTAGACTTAAATGAATGATTCTTTGCGTCTTGATCTAAAGCACCCTTGGGGTTCCTTTTGAAGATGCATTTTCGGTGAGGGGAAAGGCATTTCGAAACATATGATTCTGACTCTGATTGATAAGTGCAGAATTGCACCCGCAGGGTGCGCCAAGACATTGTTTGCTGTTTTCTGCAATGATCAACTGCGTCCTAATGATTGTAGTTTACTTTGATTAATTTGTTGCTTCTTATTTCAACAGTGCAAAAGCTAAAAATGACAAATTATCGGTACATTATCGTTCCAAATGCATATTTAATCTCAAAGCAATAACTTCTCGAATAAAGAATGTACCGCAACTGAAATAAGCCAGCTATTTATTTCCAGTTTTCAAATGTACCCAGAATTTATGGCCAGTTTCCATATGTATTGAATTAATCTTATGGAACAAACGACGCAGACTTATGCGAATGAAGTTGAATATTTCTATTTGTAATAAAATTAGAAATGCGTTTCATTGGACACATGGAGATGTTTCTACTTTACTTCTACTCCTATATAAAATATGAAACTTTTTTTTCTTTCTTTGGGAACTTCCTAAGCAGATGTATGTTATTTTAAACTGTCATAAAATATTGTACCAAACATTTTGAAAGAGAATTCAAAACTAGTGGAAGCTGGTAATTTATGCAGTGATATGTAACAGCGTATATATACCAATTTCCTTCAAAAAGTTGTCATCTAATAAGATTTAAGTTTATCCATCATAGAAAAATGATACAGTTAAATTATTTGGTTCATTACAGATTTTAAACTTATTTATGCAAATGAAGCATACATAATATCATTAATTTCACTACCTAGGTTAACAATTAAATTTTCTTTTGTTTTATTTCACCAAAATGGGCAAAATACAAATAAGGCTTTTAATTTAATATCTTATCACAAGCGAGTATTATAAATCAGCTGGAAAAACTGTCTTACCTAGAAATCATTAGAATTCGCATTTTCAAAGACTGAAAGTTTTTGTGTAGCATACTTTTCGTTTCCAAGACCAAATATATTAAGGATATTTTTAGATTTGTGTTAGGTTTCTTATTAAATATTAGATATGAATTTATTATTTACTTGGCTGTCACAAATTAACATATTGCTCCTTTCAATGATTTGAAGAAAGGAGAAACTTCGTACTAGTTCTGCGCCAGAAACTCCTCTTGAAAGAAAAATATATCTTCTGATTTTGTCATAATCTATTGATTGAGATGACATAAAATAAATGAATGAAAATGTTTGGATAATTATGACTTCCATAAATATTATGATCAATATATATTTACAATACTTCTCATCTGTAATATTTCTTAAATTTGGTGCAGATATTTTAATAACTTATTTACTACTTATTAACTTCAAAATACCCGTGCATGTATTTTCTTTTCTCAGAAAAGAAGCATTGTAGTCTAAAAGGCCATGCTACTTTCTTTCACTTTTAGAGTGTACTGAACAATGTAGCATTCGAATGTGAAACTCTCAAAGAAGCATCATGTACCATAAAACAAATAAGTGCAAAAGCCACTTTACGAGAGAGGGAATAAAGGCAGGTATATTTTACATACTGTCTTCTCTTCAAAATCCCACTTTCATGAGGAACACTCTTTTCTTCGGCTACGCAGGAAGAAAAAAAGTCTTCTTTTCATCAGGCACTTAGCTACTGAGTGACGTTTTATGTTGGAAAATGAATTTTTAAAGATTTTGTGGACTACAATGCCGCTTTTAGAAGCAAAGTTTTCAGCAGAGTAACGAGGTAAGTCAAACTTTTGCGCTGACTTGCAGATGAGGGAACAATTGCCTGTAGCATAGTTATCGAAGAGCAGGGTGTCCATATATTATTGTTGGAGTTTCCTTGCCTTACAACTTCTGATTAAAGAAGATGGCGAGAAATATTATATAACATAATCGTAAAGTGTAACTCAAAAAGATTTTCTTAATAAACAAACAATGTTAAGTAATTTTCACTTGTCAGGTTTTCGTGGCACTGAACACAATTACACTAAAATATTATATAATATGTTCGTAAAGTATAACTCAGAAAGATTTTCTGAATAAACAAACAATGTTAAGTAATTTTCACTGGGCAGGCTTTCGTGGCACTGAACACATTGAGACTGGACACAATTTCTCACCAAGCGCAAGTAATTTATTGATACCCTATATTTTAACTCCTTTCAACCGCACTATTGTTGACATGTTACTTTCATTTAAAAGTAAAATATTTAAATAGCATTGAAATACTTGAATGCTTTTTAGGGTTTTTATAAATTGTAACGTAATGTGTGTTTTTATGAAACATACTACTAATTATCTTGCTATTAATACGTTTATAAGGATAATTTAGGATTTAATAGACTAAATAATAACTCGTCATAAGCAGTCTAATGGTTGTAAATTATTTGAAATTCTTTTTTATATGTGAAATAAATTATAATTCATTGAATAAAACGCAAAAATAGCTTACGAAATAGCCACAAATTTTTAAATGCCAAAATACTTTCCTCTGTCTTATAACTAAATGCCCGAATATTCATTTGTATTCTAGTGTAAAGAACTATACAACTAGAGTAATTTCAGAAAACATTTCAGCAGATAAATTGCAGACAGACTATAATTAAACATTCTCATTACAAATTATTGTTATCGTTTCCTTTTATTATGAATAGGAACGGAATTTCTCCTGAAAAGGGTTGAACTTTTTATTTACAAGTTCTGACAGTTGACTTAAAGGGGAAATCTATGCGATCTAGCAATATGCCCTTTTTAACTCTTTAATACCGAGGCGACGTCTTTCTCTTAGCCCCTTTAAAACCGGGAATTTTTGGTAGGAAGCGACATGAATTGGACTCTTCCAACAGGGGTGGTCATTTACCCCACCGCCTTCTATACCCTTCCCTTAAGACGCACCGCGCTTGTCTCCTAAGCGATCTAGAGCTTCACCTCCCCTCAAAAGAAGCTAACCGCCTCAGACCGGACTTCGTCGCTGTTAAGGGAAATATTTTAGACCGTCCGGGAAAGCCTCGCTCGGTATGAGAGGGTTAATAAACCAAAATATGATAATCACATATAAAAATATATGATACATTTAAATCGAATTCAGTTTTAAGCGCCAATAAATAATGTTCTGCGTAATAAAATTCTACAGTAAAAAGATGAAATAATTTCAGTGTACTCTTTTACATCTGTTAGACAGACGTGTAAAAACATTGGTGTTGTGCCCGCTTTTTGCCTCCTATGTATCTCGACTAGTCGTTGCAAAGGTAATATACCAAAATAACTATAAATTTAAGTCATGTGTCTTTATACTTCAGTGTACTTACAAACAAGAAATATAACAACTCACAAAGAAAACCAATGATCTGAACTAATATTTTTCTGATAAACATGCATTTTTCTAAGCGCAAATGAATCAATCATATTTATTGTCAGGTATGTGGGCTATGGATTTTTAAAACTTTATCATCGAATTTAACATATGTTTCTTTGATTTTATTTAATATATTTTAACTTTAAAAAAGCATCACTTATATTAGCATAAAATGGAACTAAATAAGAAGAAAATATAAGGCAATTTAAGTGATAATAGTGAATAAGCAATTTCAATGACAATAACGAACAAGCAATTTCAATGACAATAACAAGCAAGCAATTCCAATGACAATAACGAACTTGCAATTTCAATGACTTACACCATTACAGCCTTAAATTTCTGACATACTGTATGCGGGTGATAGAAATAAAGTACAACTGAACAACGCCATAGATTCCCCGAGAACATTTTATGAGTGTTGTGTTCCAGGGTTTAGATTGCATATCATGCCCTACTTTATTGCGTTAATAAAAGTAGAATTTTTGACGAAAATGTGCGTAATGTTCGAATATAACTCATATTTCTTCACATATATAAGATTTTATCAGATAAACCAGAAGGAAGAGATTTATGAATTATTATCCCAACAATATGGCCAATAATATATATTTTCGGAAAGAAAAGTGTTTTCCACTTTGAAATATGTCGGTCCATAAACTTTTATATACACGCCTTCTTCTTTTCTGGTTTATGTTTCTAAAAAAATTACTTAACATTGAAAATAAAAAGTATCTTGTTTAGTTGTTGTGCCTAAAATTATTTTGATATAGTTAAATTATCGATTGAATTTGACAGATACAAATTTGAAACAATGTGCTTTCAAATAAGTATGTGAAGCAACAGATCTCTGAGAGACAGAGAAGTCTGAGAAACAGATACAACGGATTTAAACTGTCTGATCATTACTTATATGATTGTATATAGAAATATATTTATAGGAGAAATATTATCTGCAAAAATACAGGGTAGCCCTAAAATAGTATGAGGTGCTTGGAGCTCGATTGTAAAATCGATTGTAAAAATCTCTTAAACCAAACGTAACCAAATTTGTTGGCATACTATTCTGACTTTGGGTATTCGCTTTACGCAGAAGGAAAAAATATTTCGTCGTGTTTTTATCGCTCATTGCAACATGTGGCTTTTTACGTAGTTGCTGTAGTGTAGGGGTTCTCAAAATGTTTTTCCCCTCGCGCACCCCTCGATTATTCTTTTTGTTTTGGCGTACTCCCTACTATCATATCCACCCCCCTCCACCTTCCGTCTATGCAAAGAAGTTTTTAACAATAATGTTTAAGTTAGCTTAAGAGAAATGACTCGAATTATTAACATTCGCAGAACTTATTTTGATTTTACATTTTATTCCGTTTTCACAATAGTTTTGGTTCCCCGCCAAAGCAAATGGAACTAGTAATGTAATTACTTCGTCTTAAAGTATGTGGATAACAAAAAATTACTGTTCGTGATAATCAACTATTCAAGTGGTGTAGTTATTAAAAAGCAAGTATTCACTTGGAGAAAAGAAATCCTCTTACTTTTTGTTTCCGATTTTGATTCCGATTAACAACTTTGATTTCGCGTACCCCAAATGGTCCTTCGCGTATCCCCAGGGGTACGCTTACTACAGGTTGGGAACATCTGCTCTAGTAAGTTAAAAGAAAGAAATACAGAAATCACCATTCCCACTTCAAATCTAATTTTGACATCGTTAATGTGTTGGAAACGTCATGACTTATGGTTAAATGAGTTGACCTCTTAAGTTCTAAAAAGATGCATTCTTTGATTTGCCTGTTCTACCGAGGTATGCTGCAATTTAAAGTTAATTTGTCGGATTTGCAGCATTTTACGATTCTTAAAGGTGACTAGTTTATCAACCATCCCTCTGTAAACTACACTCTTTAGATGACCCCACTACCGAAAATCACAAGAACCGGCTGCTTCTAAATCCGGGGCGGTAGGATTTGTATCTACATTTTAAATAATCTCAGATCCAGTTATAATAGTCAATGCAAATTTCTTATTTTGAGTGCAAACTCATTGAATCACATGTATGAACGATGCCAAAATAAAATTTGTAGTGGGAATTGTGATTTCTGCTAATTTATAATGGTGAAATTTCTGCTGATTGACATGACCAAATGCAAATAGAGTGCCATACTACAGTTGGTGCTGAAATTCAAACCTTGTTTTGACTAAATTGAGATACTGTGGTCAGAAAAGAATGTAGACCACATTTGGTTACATTTGCCTGAACAGAGTTTTACAATTTAGCCCCAAACATTTCACGTTATTTTATGACTACCCTGTATTTAGCTATTCATTTCGATTTCATGAATGCGCATAACTGAAAACTTTTTCTTGAATGGCTAAAAATTTTATTTTCTTTTAATTTGTTATTACTTTTAATTTTATAACGAACCCGTGTACAAGTTGAATTTATTGCAAATAATTTTGAGTCCTTAGTTTAAATTTTTGCATGGACTGAATTTTGATATTTATTGAAATATATCTAAAACTAATTATCACCATATAAACAGAAAAATAAACTTATATTAATTATGGACAGGTCAGATAAAAATGACTTTATCCAATAACAATAAAAATAGTACTTTGATACTTAATGAATTGATAAAATATAATTTTTAATTTTATGTTACATAGAGAATAAATTTTGGAAAATTCCAATATCTTATAGTTATAAATCTTAAAAATTATCTTAACAAATACTGACTTTTATGCATTCACAAATCCTGCTAAAATAGACAGCGATAAAAAGATAATTAAATGTGTGAGAAGGAACAAAATTTTGTAGCTTATATGTGGATGAAATTTCAAAATATTCCTTTCAAGCGAGCATTCTAGAGAAGAAACAGACAAGAACTTAGCCAATTTCAAGTCATACAGTCTTACCGTGGGGTTAACTAACTAATCTTTTACTTCCTCATTTACAATGAATGTAATCATCACGCATAAAGTGAAAGAATAGTACATGTGATTAAAACTATTTGAATGGTGACCGATTGGTTACGAACAAATTCTCAAAAAATAATTTGTTTAGTTTAGTTGTATTTAAAAGCTGTTTCGAAGCAATACGAATACTATTCTTGGACGGATATCATAAATTTGTACTGTGGGCAGATGACGAGAATGACACCTGAGCTGACACCTCCTTTATAAAGCTCCGTACCACACCAGCTGGAGGTCGTTTGGCCCTCTCTGCATGATTTAGCGTAGAACAAGCCCACATACGCAGCGGATCATCAATGGAATCCAGTTTCGAACCTTGAACCCTTCTGCCCCGAAGCCGAGATCATAGAGTTAGGCCACAGTGGTCCCACCAGTCAAAAATAATATTCAATCCTTTCTCAAAAATAATATTCAATCCTTTCTCAAAAATAATATTCAATCCTTTCTCAAAAATTATATTCCATTCTTTCTCAAAAATTATTATTCATCTGAACAAAAGTATTGAATGACTACATACAATGATTATGACCATCTTTTTAGGAGGCGTATGAAAAATCATAGTGTTGTAGTTAAGAAAGTTCATTTATTCTCATATGATATACTTCGAATGCTTCATGCCAATTGATTTTGATACCATTTATCCGTTTAAAAAAGAATAAACAACATGCCTTCACAGAATAGGAGAAAATATCGTACAGTAAAGTACTAATCATTCTCAAATACAGAAACTCTCAGCGCTTTTGCGCATGTGCCAGGAGGAGCTGATTTTATCAAAGTAGGGGGAAGTGAAAAATATGCAGATGCTTACATTTTGCTTAGAAGTTTTCTAGAAACATTTTATTTTCATTTATTGATTTGTTGTAAAGATTAACTAAAAAAAATTTACCTGATCGGACGAAGGTCATGACCTAATAAGGAACTCTTAAAAGAGCGCTCATCTTACTCATTGCCTACCACCCCTTTTCGCAGTAAAACTGTCCAAAAGTGCTAGTCTCGGATTTTTGAAACGAGAAGTATTAGAGAAAATTCTCAGATGACTTTTCAGCACTCGAACCTAATTTCAGAACACTAAACCACACGCGGAGGTCTTTTTCTCCAAATTTTATTGCCTCTTCTATCACAAGAAATGTTGCCTTAATATATGGATAAGCGTGTAATTGCGGATGCTGTTTCAGTGTTTGATCACATGCATAACATTAATTCCATTAATTTACGATAAAATAAAGCGATTGTTCCTAGATAACAGTTTAAACTGTCTCTTTTGCACTGTAAGTATTTCTGGTAATCATACGCATAGAAATTAGTGAAAAAATAGGCAAACTAAAGGAAATTCTCTCACTGATTTTAAACATGAAGCCTTTCTAATCGAAGCCTCTTGCCTTCCTGATGCACTTGGACTTAACGATTGGTTCATTTCCCCTTACGAAAAGTCCGGAAACCCTTACTTATCACCGGTTCGAACAAAATTTCAAGTCACGCGCGTTCCTCTAACTGCCCTTAAAAGAATTTATGACGTCGTAAAGGTTCCGCGCAACGTATTGCAGCTTAACCCCAAAAGAACCCTTTTGTCTTTGCTTACAAGCTGAGGCAAAACCATTTTAAATGGGCCTTTAAATATCGGAGCATTGGATTTTTATGTTCTTCAACAATGTTTACGTTTGTTGCGAAGAGAAATTGGGTGTCACGAGGAATGCACGAGTTGCTCACTGCCTTCGTTTTTATTCTCTTAAAAGATTCAAGCAATGAAGATTTGTTTGGAGGAGATTCGATTTATGATGGTTTGAAAACCATTAACGTCAAATATTACCGTTTGACCGCAAGACCTTTTATTTCAATTTCGGTGGGGTTTATGCCAGGTCTTGATAAAGGCTGCCTATTTCTTTGCAACGCTGATTATTTAATATGAATTGATGAATTGACGTGAATAAAGAATTAGTATGAATTTAATATGAATTGAAAGAAAATCGTAAGTTGATTAATAGACAGTGTATAATGTAAGTATTAACTAAAATGTTCACAAAATATTTAGAACAAATTTCAACATTTGATAAGGATTTTTGCTTTGATGGTCAGAAAATATATCACACAAGTTATTTATTTAAATTATATCAAACGCTAATAACTTGTAAATCCCGTGTTATCTGAATAAAGTTACATTTATTGCATAAATAATAAGCATTGTTCTGATCAAAAGAGTAACATAAAACTTTAACACTTTTTTTTAAGTCATGGATAAAAAAAAGAGATAGTTAATTCTCAGGACGCTTGAAAATTATTTATTTTAAAGACATTTCGGTATATAATTTAATTTATACTAAGCCCAATTGAGTTGGATTCAACAATTCGGTATTTGCAAATGCTATTGGAGTTCTGGAATTCACCAGCATTAATGTAACTTTTTAAATTAATATTTGGATTCAGCATAAAAGAGTATTTCTCTGCTAAAAATATTAGAATGAAAACACAACGGCATAGAATTGTAAAATTCCATTGTAATATTCATTAATACCATTGAGTCTCTTTTCAATTTTAAATCGTTTCACATATTTTGTTCTACAGACAGTCACAAAGTTTGGATGAACAAAATTATCTGCTATATTGAATTAATTATAAATAACTTTATTCAATCAATATTCATGGGTAGATTATGGAATTTATTTTTATTTCTTTCTTTTTAATATATGATTGAACTAAATTGTGTCACATTATGGTTTCAATAATTGGTATTTCAGTTTTATATTCTTTCTTTCTTGAATGAACGAAATTTGCAATGAATTCGACGCAATTACTCAATAAACTACCTTTTCTAGAATGTTTATATTGAGATAAAGCTGTCTGAGAAGAACCGTAAAAACGATTCTAATGTAACACAGTTGCAAAAAATATATACCTATTACAATATTAGAAGTTTGTTCCGCAAAGAAATTGAACTACTCCAACTCTCTACAGCAAACAAAACATACAGTTTCCACAGTTTAAATTAGCAAATCCGAATCTCAAGCAATTTTTATTTGTGCTATATAATATAAAATTATCTCAATAAAGTAAATTAATTGATAGATCAAAACAGGTACAGTTACAAGATAATAAAATTTTTAAATTAAAGCAGCTTTAAGGAAGAATATAATTAATTAGTTGAGCAACCTGATATTTGAAGCTGACCATGATGCTCATTAAATTTACAGTGTACTAACCTTTACATATGTAAAATGACGAACAACCATCTGAGAAATTCGGATATACTCCGTCTCCTTGCCTGCATTCTTCAGCCTCACCATGAAAACGAATTACATCATCCAAAACTGAAGGATTTTCACGATCTGGACACATCGCTCTGTCAGGAGGTTCACAGTGCCCAGAAGTCATGCTGAAAACAAACCCTTTTGTACACCAAAAGGTTGCTGCTTTCTTCCCTTGCGAACAAATGAAGAACATTCTGCACGCTTGGCTGTAATCAGGATAAGCACCATCAGGTAGATGAGAACACAAATCCTCCAACTCGATTGCTCCACTGATATTTGACGCATTATCAGTCTGCTTATGTAGAGTTATCTGGAAAGGAATGTACATATATTATTTGAATGACTGCATAAAAATGAGCAGACTCTGCGTTGAAGAATGAATCCTTTTTTTGATAAATGAAATAGGTAAACAAGCAATTTTTAAAGTTTCTATTAAGTGAAAACTCGAATTTCTTTTAGAAATAATCTTAAATCAAGGAACATTGAGGTGAAAGGGACGAAAAGTTTCTACTAGATAAATTTATTAAGTTAGCCAAATCAAACACATAACCTGAATAAAATTATAAAGACAGTTTGAAGAAAAAATTAACTTATCGGGTTTATGGCGAATAAATTGTTTCACTCTCCATAATTAAACTCCCCTGATACAAATTTCTTTTTCTATTCTCCCTGTAATTTTTCTTGATTAATATTAAATTATTCTTCTTAATCGTTTAAAATACTAAAGCCTCTAAATTTTATGCAGAGACTCTAAAGAAAGAATTAAAACTTTCTACACGTTGAATTTTTTGTGCAGCTTCATGACAGAAAAAAAATGAAATTTTAATATTTATTTATTCTAAGACAAGTAACTTCCGTACTTATTTAAATTTAAGAAATTCTGAAATGCAACACTAAAGGAATTTTATGAAGTAAATTATTTAATTTTTCATGAGTAATTGTTTTTAAATAAGCGATTGGGAATTCATCTAAAAATGAATAGTTTTTTTAATTCTGAGTTTAAACATAAAGCATAGTAAAAACTGTCGAATTATATTGTCACGCTCTAACTGAATACTCAATAGCCGAATGGTTAGGGCGCTGCTCTGCAATCTCAAAAGACTCGGGTTCGAGTCCTTGCACTTTTATGTTTACAATTATTATTTCGATTAGTTAATTTATATGCAAAATAGCATTTATGTAAATTTCATATATGTAAATTACGCCTTAATTATTCTTATTAACTGTGAGTGTATTAATAACTGTTTCGCCAACTGTATATAAGCAGATGTCATATTTAGTCCTCTGAATAAAGTCTCGAGTTGAGATTAGCGAACTTTGTCTTCATTCGACTTTAGCAAATACACATAATCGATTATCTACGCGGCAATATGCATATTTATTCCAGCGCAGATATAGCGAAACATCTTTATTGATAGCAGCTACAATTTTCGACCCATCTTGTTTTTTTGTTTGTTTTTTCGAATTTCCGCCCCCCAAAAAGCATTTTTTTTGCTGAAAGTAAATAAGATGTTCTACCATGAATTCGAAAATGCAAAATATTTTTGTCAGCAAGCAGGATTTCCTTGACCTACTGGTGGTCATGCATGTGATATCCCGTTCACTAATATCCAGTTTTCCCTCCAATGCACCCAGGTTTTAAATTAAAACAGGAAAATTATATAAGCTCTGATTATGAAAAATATATTATCTCTTATAATGTATTTTTCAAATCTATTGCTTTGAGGTATTTAAGATAAATTTCTGCATGTAAAGAATTATTAATGATATGTGAAAAATGTTTTTCAAAATGGCTTTACAACCTCACCATGAAAACAGCTTTACAATGTTTCTTGACCATCAGAGCATAAAATTCGCATTGAAATCATTTATATATTGTCAAAATCGCGGAATATAACGAGATTTCACTTTCAACGATGCAATTTTCTCTTCGTCGCATGACATACGACGCTGACCAAGAAGAAATTAAAGAAAAAAGCATGTAACAAGGTAATACAAACAAAATACACTTTAAGAAAATAGTTTAACTCCTGCCAATTGGAACATTGAAATCATCTGCAATTACTGCTAAAATGGTATATCTTAGCTTTTATTGACATAATTTCTTACATTTGTCTTGTAAATAAATGCATTACAAAAAGTTTATCGCATTTTTCAAGTTTTCTAAACTGAACAACTCTATGACTGTATAACATTATTTGACTTGTGACATCTTTACTCTATTCAACACATTCTCTGTAAAATAATTCTTTTGGTTTTGCAAATCTTTTGGTCTTAACCGTGTGAAATTTTTAAATATAAAATTCATTTCCAAAACTGTTTATACAAGAAAGAAGTACATTTATAGTTATTTTCTTTTTCAGATAATTTTATTGAAATCTATTAAGTAATTCTCTGCTTTAATTCCGCCAATTAACACTAGCGTTCATATGCATTGAATACAAAATTTTTGCTCAAACAGTTAATTCTTTAAAACTGAAACTCGGATGCCACAAAAATGAAGGAATTAGTAACTGCTACTTACTCTTCTAGTTTCTTTAAATACCTATGTTTTCTGACACCGTTACTTCTTTCTTGAATTGGCTTCATCAAACATAAATCTTAGATATTCATAGAATAAGGAAAATTATGTTCATAATATCTTATAATGTTCATAATATCTATATTCATAATATCTTCATAATCTCTTATGTTCATAATCAATCAATTTAAAGAATTCAATTTCATTATTTTTTCTGTGATTTTGTAGAATTAATTGTAAGAATAGCAGTTCGATTTCTCTTCTTTGGTTAAGATTTCCAGATAATTTTAAACATAAATCCAAAACCAGAAGTGATTTCTCCACCCTACTACCAGAAAGTTATTTTTCCGTTCAGAGTCAAATTAGAGAATTCATTATTTCGAATGACCTCTAGAATTTACCTTCTTTTAACAATAAATGCCTCTTTAAACCTTCTACAACTTTAAAGTATATGAATTCCAGTGCAGTAATATCCTTTTATTTCCAGATGCTGCTTCCAAATCTTTTCTGTTTGTGATTTTACCATGACAAATATTTGACTAATGAAGTTTTAAGAAACATTTAATTGAAGCAAGTTGCTTAAAACTCGAAGCTTAAAAAAATGAATTCCTTAAAATTCCAAGAAAAAAATTTAGTAGTATTTCAGCACACATTTTTCTAATAGAGAAGCCAGCTAATAATGAAATTCAGGTCAATGTTTTCGCAAACTCTAAATGTTTTGAACGTTTTTTCCCTTACAAAGCTTTTATTTATTTTCAGCCTATGAAAGGTTTAGACTATTATTTGAAAAATCAAAAAACGGTTTGCAATTATTAAGCAGAAACATGTAATAAAAACAATGGAATAAAAACAACTATTGCAAAATTGAATACTAATCAGAATACTAACTAATTCCGACATTATACTTTATTTAAATCGTGATTCAAACAATATCATTTACGAATTTTGTCAAGTTTGAGTCGAACATCATAATTATGATATTCTTCCAAAATTAGTGGAATAGAGTCTTATTATATATGAATTCATTTTAACGAAAAAGCATTTCGCAGTTCAATTTGCGATGTCTTTAACAGGTGTAAAACTACTTCTTTTTATTTCTATGTCTTCGAGATGTGAAGTGGAGTTATTACATTTCACATTCACATTTCCCTTCATTTTTAAACTCTTCATGAAGAATACGAATTCATTAGATACTACATAAACATTTTCCCTTAAAAGATATTGAAATGCAATTTTAATAAAGTAATAGACTTTAACATAAATTAAATCTTTTGAAATAAAAATATTTACTTGTAGTTCTGGACGACCATATACGATGTGACAAATGAAAAGTACCAGCAAACCTGTAAAACAATAAATTCCGAATTAAGTATTTGCATATGGTTTCAGTATGTTATATACACTTATAACTGAATAAAATAATAAATCAATATTCTATTCAATTTTGAGTATGAATTGCTTTCCTGTCCATTGCTTCATATGAAATTATTGTGAAGGGAAAAGATAATTAACTGAATTGAATTTTGTTTTTACAAAAGATTTAACTTACCTGTCCTTATAATATATGATATTTTTTATTTCACAGTTGTTTTCATAATATTGTTTAATGATTAACTTTATGTTATACTATTTAAGTAATTATTTCTCAAAAAGAAGCATATAGGCTGTATAAAATTCTCTACAAGATAAATCTAATTTTTATAAAATTGTGCAAGATGATGAAAGATGGTGAAAAAATTCAAGGAAAACTTTGTGCAGCTATAGCTGCTTTGTTTTAGTAAATATAACATTTTTAGATATTGTAGTATATTTTTAGGACCAATATTTTTTACTTGAACTTTTTATCTTTTCAATTAAAGCCATATTTAGAATGTTCATAGTATGTCAAATATGCAGAAATAGGTTAAGACGACGGTTACTTTAAATACGGCTAAATGTGAGATTTTTGAAAAAGAAGGAAAATTATAATACTTCGCTACCATCCTTTTTTGAGTGTTTAAATAAATATGAATGAAAAACACCATATTTATGTTTTACATATTTCAAAAAGTGATTGTTTTTTGAAAACAAAATCTGTTATCATAGCAGTGAATAAAAAAATTCGACGGGAGGCTATCTCAGCAAAACCGCCGCTGGGATTGAGGGCGTAGACTTACTTACCTTACTCAACTGTGACTTTCTGTGACGAAAGTAGCTCTATATCTCTATTAACTCTATAGTGACTATTAGTCTAGTGCGACTGTATGACTCTATCTATGTAAATTTCTTCGTGATGTTCACCAAATTTGCAACTCGACTGTGACTTAACCGTACTTACAAATTCTAAAATAATTTTTGCAATCTTCAATGTATGCTTTTCTCTGTCAAATGAAACTAAAACCAACCCTCTATGTCATTTGGTTGCGGAGATATAAACGTTTAACTGTATCACGAAATTCGACGTAATTCAACAATTTTTGAGTAATATTTCGAGTGAACGTAATGAATTGCCGAATGTACTTGGATAGTCTGCGTGCGCGCATCGGTCTCTGTGACGTCATCAAATTTTTCGTAATTTTCAGAAACTTTGCACCTCGACTGTGACTATCAGTAATTTCAAATACTAAAATTTGTTTTGCAATCTTCAATGTCTACCCTTCTATGTTAAATGAAACTAAATCCAACTCTTTATGTTATTTGGTTGCGGAGCTATAAGGGATTAAAAATACCACGAAAAGCGTCATAAGTTTTTCCTTTCCCGACACACCATTCGACCACTATGGAGAGACGAAAGTCTACGTCGAAATTAAGACATTCAAATTTCATTGAATCAGGTCAAACTTCCTAAACATTCTTGTTCATGCTGTATTCTAAAAATAATATTAAGAGAATAAAACTATGTTGCAATATCTTTCGAATTTAAAATTACAATGAAATCATTTCTATACTAAATATGCAAAAATAAATACAAATATATATACATTTAAGTAGTTGTCCAATGATTTTTTAAAATACATTATTTTCGAAAGGGTTCTAATTTTAAAAGTAAACGAAAAAAGGATAATTCGGACGACTCATTTATGAAATGAATTTCAGAAAAAATCAGGGATCTCATTGAAGAAATTATCAGTTATATATATCAAAACAAACTTATAAACACAAGATAAAAACTCAAAAACAGTAAAAAAAGACAAAATGGCAAAAATAGACGAAAACCAGAAAAAACCAAAAAAATGAAAAATATCATAGCGAGCCGCTCGTCAGGAAGAGAAGCTCGCTCATGATATTAATTTGTGCTTTTTTCTGCTGACGACAAACGAAATCCGTTAAAAATTGCCGTCATCCCCTCTAAAAGCACAAAACAAATGAAAATGGAAGAATTCTTGAATAAAAAATATAAATACATTTAAGAAGATTTAAAAAGAATCAAATACAAAAAATCCGAATACAAATACAAAGAATCCGAATACTTATATATATGCATAAATCACTTCTATATTTACTAAAAACCAATCCATTTCACATGAGGTACGTGACTTTGAACTTTGAATGTGGCTATTTAAAAGGCTTTTTTGCGTCAGCGCAGAAAGCAAGAAGCTGAATATTTCAGAAAAAATTACTGCTGAACAGTGTCAAAGAACGATAATTCCTAGCTCTTCTACAAAAAAAAGATGATTATTTTTTAAATAAAATGCTATAATTAGAAATGTTCTGCAGCATATTTTGGGTACTACCATATTAGCATAAAAGAATAGCCCTTCTGCAGTAAGACAATGAATGATCCGGCTGCCACGAACAACAAATTCGGACTCTGTGGCCGAAGCATGAAGCCCACACATGCAACAACACCTCAGAGGGAGGTATGATTGACAGGCCCTTTAACACCATATAACACCAGCAATGTCGTATCCCCCAGGAAAACGAAAACATGCTCACTTAACAAATAACTTCTGAAGGTAATTTTATAATAATGTTTCAAACTTAGAAATGCAATATTTACAGGAAAAAGGAATTCAGCAATTTAATTCGTCCCTTTTAAAATTTTGACGGCTAAATCACATAAAAAACCCACAAAAGTTTGAGAATTTCTTCCAACTCATATAAATGTCCTTTTAAAATCAATTAGAACAATGTTTCTTTACGATACCGTCCATTTCAACGTCATAAAAGAGATATAATTAATTTCAAACCTAAATTTTTAAGAATCACAAAAGTATAAAAAGTTTAGAAAGGATGATTAAAGTCACTTCCCAAAAAGCTTACTCAATCAAAAGGACTGTCATCAGCAAAACGTTAGGAAAACATCTAGTTAGAGAAGTTCTTTTAAATCACTTGACGTTGTCCAAATTCAGCTGAAATTTTCAGTTTGTTTGATTTTTTGTACATTGGATTCTGCGAAACTTGTTACTATCCTTTTCTGCTAACTTTCTGTTCGCTTGTCCACGGTTATCAGAAAATAATCAGTCTTTGAGACAGCTTAGCAAAAAGAATTTTTGGAGGCATAAGGAAGAAAAGTTTTATTTTATTTTAGTGTTTTATCATTTAGTGCGATTTTAATTAAATAATTTATTAGAGGTAGAATTATCTTGTAAATAGTTCATCACAATCCTAGGATGAGAAAAAGCCTTGTGGAATACTAAGCAATTTACTTTTGCATTATATTTATTATTTATTTCTCGGAATATTAATTTGTTTATCAGTTAAATTTAACGTGATTTGTTTATATTTAAAATTGGCCCTCATATGTTTATCATTGAAATATATCATGATTTGTTAATGATTAAAATTTTTCAGAATTTGCTTCCGATGAAGATTTCAAAATAAATTAATCGATTGTGATTTTCATTGAAATTCGTCATGATATATTTGTCATTGAAGATTATGGTGATTTGTTTTTCACCAAAATGTATTAAGATCGTTTTATCAATTTGGTATCATTTTACTACAAAATGCGAACGCATTCAAACTCTTTTTAATATTAAACACTTCATAACTGAAGCGCGTGAGTGTAATGGTCTCACGGACATTAAAATTATGTATAAAAAAGAATAAATAGGTTACAATTTATTTTCACCTCATATTAAAGCTTTAATATAAGAAAAAGGAAAATACCATGACTCACTCACTCATCACGAAATCTCCCAATCCACACGGCCTAGAAAGTTGAAATTTGACAGGCGATTACTTTTTAGGTAGTAGATGCTCACTAAGGTAAGATTTTTCTAAATTATCATTAGAATTATCGCACATAAACCATTTTTGCATCATTATTAAAGATAAAATATAGCTCTTCAATGACACCGATCTTATTTCCATACGAAATATTGTTCAATTTTAATTAATTTTTCAAAATGTATTCAAACAGGAATTGTAACAATGTTTTTATTGTTGTAAATAAAATTCAAACCAATCTCATTATTTCAGGAAATCTTTTATTCAGGAGCTTCTGCAAGTAACGGTAGTGATAGCACAAATTGTTTATTGGGAAATTAACTCCAAAGCAGAGTTTTCACTTTAGTATTCATTGCATTTCAGAAGTATTTTATCGCATTGCTGAAATATTTTTTTAAACGTGGCAACAGATTGGTTGAAAAGATTTTCATCATTTCTTCAAGCTATTAATCTCATGCTTTCCTGCCATTTTAAAATTATTCATCATGAAAATGCTTTTAAATTTTTGTTTATTTCATGATAGGTAAGTTTTATTCAAATTTTGGTCAGGCTTAAGAATACAGTACTGCCGCCAAACTTGAAGTTTCACAAGTTATAACTCATCAAATTTGGTATTAGATTTAGCGCAGTTCAGAGCTAGTGGTAGGAAGCCAGCTTAACGGTAGAGGAAAGAGTCGTGAAGTTGGTGACGCAACATTATCTCGTCTATATATATAAAAGGCAAATACCATGACTCACTCACTTACGAAATCTCCTAAACCATGAGGACTAGATACTTCAAATTTGGCAGGTTTTGGGGGTAGTAGGAGCTCACTAAGAAAGGAGTTTTCAAAATTATAATTAATTAAAAATTACCTTAAATTTTAAGGTCTTTCCGCAATAACTTCGGAGCAAATTGTCTTACCGAAATCAGTTGAACATGATCTTAAAGTTAAAAAAATGGTTTTCAATGCCACTAGTTTTTTTTCCATGCGACGTTCTGTTTAATTTTCTTTAATTTTTGAAAATTTTTCCGAACACAATTTCAAGCGACGAAACGGGACAAGGCAACGGCGTAACTCACGTTTCCTCAATGTCACGGTTCTATTTATAACACTGGAGGGGGAGGGGATGGTTGGTGACGGGTTACGATCAAGCGAAAAATGATGCCCAGTCATAGTTCACACCAGTGGCGGCGAGGAGGGTCAGTCGCTCCCCTGCTTATTTAAGAGGAAAGATTAAATTTTTATTTCATTTTAGCTGCCTGCAACTAGGAATTACAATAAAGGTATATTATTCGTGGAAAATAACTATAATTTTCATTAATTTTTTAGAATTTTATTATCTACCCCCCCCCCCTATACCGCCGCTCCTTAGATGTCTATAAATTTTTTGACGCCTGACTTTTTCCACCCAATCTGGTACCCACTGGTTCACACGGGGTGTCCAGCATGTTCGGCTTTCCTGACCATATTCAGTGTTAATCATTCTACGGATGAGTGATAAATGAATTGAGTGAGAGTTATTTGAAACGCAGTTTTTAAGTTTCTTTCGCCGTGATGCATCATACAGAATTGTATTGCTGGCATTTTAAAATTTAGGTCTATATATATTTTGCTATCTGCCAAATACAATAAAATAATCACTTTTTTGTTCATCTTTCCTGAATTATCGCGGCTGAAACCGTGACAGTGAATGCTATAATTAAAATAAAAAACAAAAATAAAATCCAATTTATACGGTCGAACCAGCTGGACGTCAAAGGCGGCTAGTAATGAATATAACCTTGAGAAATGACGGATTTATACGCACTTATAAAATCTCTGAGAATGAAACAATTTACAAAACTGAATGGTGCAATATTTTGTGTTTATTAAGATGAATTGATTGATGGCGCCATTAGTTGATGAATCGTGCTTTCTGTGGTGATGCAAAGATATTTATGACTTCTTGCAAGAACTCGTCCAAAATTATTAATGACCCAAATTAATACAATTGTATTAATTATTTTGACAGCCTACATTTGTAACATTCGTACAAAGTTCGTTACTAATCTTTATTCAATAGAAAGAATAAAACAATTCCATGTAGCTTAGCTTAACTTCTTTCAGAAACGTCTTCGAGAATGTGACACATTTTACTTTTATGCTCCGCATTAAAATCTCGGCATTTGCATTCAAGAAACCATTTTTAACGTACAAATCTTTTTGAAAACGAATGCTCAAACCCTGGGTTATTTTTCTAGTTTTTCTTCTTTTCGATTTTCTTTCAAAAATTTGGCGGAATACCGCAAGTATCTCAATGTTCGTTAATTACTCTCGGTAGGATTGTTAATGGTTGCAGCGTTTTTCACTGTCGGAAACTTTCGACGTTAATCATACAGCCTTAATTGTCAGATGCACGCCCTATTTTCTTCCATTTACTTGCTTTGGACAGATAATTTTTTGTTCCTGGATTTCATGTTCTCCTTTTCATCTGAGGTGATGCGTTAGTAACTTACTCTACTTCCAAAAGGCGTTAGTTTGAGAAAGTAATTTGCCTAGCTATTTACCATATTTCTTCAGGCTCTTTAGAGCAAATTTGCGTTGCTTACTTTTTTGTTGTAAATAATTAGTGCATCTTTCAGTACTGTTTCACATTTTAAGTATATGGTTTTCTTATATTTTTGCACATAAATCTATATGATATAACATATTAATAAACCACTCTCCAACTTTGGTTATTTTCAATCATATTTCACTTTCTCGTAAAGCTGATGTTTAGAAAGTGTTATTGTTCTTGTAAAATGTTTTTATTAGGAATTTGATTGAATTCAGCTCCTCCCTTGAGTCTTGAGAAAGCATTTTTGGAATTACGTCTGTTTCTCGGTCTGTGAACACAATAAATCATAAACGAGAAGATCTTATTTAATGAAATTTGGTTTATGGTTTTTACATTAAAATGGTTGATATGTATGAAAATTTGGACGCAATGCATCAGAGGGAAGGTTATTTGTCTGTCTGTTTATTTCCAGAGTATCCTGAATCATGATAACTCAAGATGCAATGATATGGATAGATCTAATTTAGCATATGAATCGGAAGATCCATATGAATTCGGCCATCCATTCGGCAAAATAATTAGAAAACTATGTCAAATTTTCGACCAAATAATCAGTTGCTCGTAGCTATCATGTATGTGAACACAGCAAATAAAAAAAAGTATCGATCTAGGTGAATGAAATGGGCATGTATCCTTGAAGCCTAAAATTTAAAATTTGTATCAAATTTTAAACACAACTCATAAAAGGGAACAGCACAAAAAATGCTCGTATCGTTTCACAGGACAACGAAGATGGAGGTTGATGGAGGAGGCCCATGATGGCCCCTAGTTGATTAAAAATTCAGCCTTACGTCGAGGCTGAAGATGTTTCTAGAATTAAGCTAACTGTTTAGAAGAACATTTTGGTATTTCCAGCCATTAATTTTCGAAATCTCTTATAAAGTATATTGGTGTTCAAATAAGGTACGTCCACATATTAAAACTGTTTTAGCAAGATTAACATAAAATTTCCACTTTCAAAAGAGAATGTATCAAATTTCACCTCCTTTCCAAAATCAGTTCTTTGATAAATTTCAGAAGACTTCTCTTACCTAGAATTTTGCATTACCTATGTAGCTATTTGTAAAAGCCTTCATAAATTTTACATTCATTATCTTGTGATTTATCTTGACATTCTTTCAGAATACATTATCCTTCTGATAGAATGGTTCGTTTTTTAAGTTAATGATTTAAATAAAAGAACCATGTAGCAAGCAGCGAAACATTTTGATTCTTTTTAAATCAAAAGAATAGTAAATTCTAATATTGCTCTTAATTATATTACGTTTCATGAAACTTTCCTCTCAAATAGATCAGATTAACCTATGAGTGAAAATTATATTAAAAGTTTCATACAACTGTTAAAATCTTGTAATCTACACGAATATAAATGAAGAAGTACAAAACCATCATTACACTGGTAGTTTAACCATCTGCAAGCTCACTTGTCCCTGCAGTCGTTAATTTGCCAAACCATTTTAGTGTCTTCCACTTCACATACAAACCAACTAACTGAACCGTCTGCATCTGTAGAAAAATTTTCGGTCATTAACGGTAAGCGGCATGTTCGTCGGACAGTCCTAGCCGGGACTTTACCTGATAGGAAACTAATTAGTTTCTGTGCAGTGGAGCGCAGGGATATTTTGGAAAGGCACAGGAAACGATCAATAAGTAGATAATAAAGGGGAACGTGCTATGTATACTGTGCGAGTAATCCCTGAATTGATTTCAAGACTCTGCCTAATCCCGCTACTAAACTTCTTCAACGACTTTACAGCTATACTGTTACCCTTAACATAAAGTCAATATAAAATAATTATTGAATAGACCTGTTGTAATTAAAGCTGTTACTTCACTCTGGGAGCGTTTGATGTTTTAAAAATCTAACAGTTTTTTGCTACATCCTGTAGCAAGTATTTTTGAAATATTTTTCAGAAACTTTTGGTAGATATATCTGATATGTCTCTTAACTAAATTATTTTTAATTATATACACTTAACATGATTTAAAGACTAGCTAATCCTACTAAACTCACTTAACGACTTGTTATTACACAGATAATCTTAATGAAATGTCAATATGAAATTGATATAATGTTCCCGATGTAACTAATGCCATTATTTTTATATTTGTGCTTACAATGTTTATTTTTATATTTGTGCTTGCAATGTTTATTTTAAACTTTGAAAAGTGGCAGATTTTACTATTACTATTTTTCAGATAGTTATGGTAGCAAATTAATCGAATGCATCTAGTAATTGAAATAATTATGAATAGCAAGGGTGTGTTAATGCTTCAGGTTATGATTTGTTACAATATTAAATGTTCTTTAGATGAAGTGCTGAATTCAATCTTCTTCACATTATAATTTATAAAATGAATCGAAGTATTGAATGTATTTTATTTAGACCCGTTATTATTACTTTTATTTAAATTTCCAGAAATGGCATACAGAACATACTGCTTTCACATTGATGAGATTTATATACTTTCTTTCTCTTAGTAGTATAAAGGGCTAATGTTCTTTTTTCATATACAAGATATAATTTTACAAAAAAAAAATCTGTAAATGTTTTCTACAAATTGTATATTTATTGTCAGAAATCATTTGTTGAATTATTCAGAAACAGTTTTTAATTGCTTATAAAATTAATTTTTCAATTTATTAAAATGAGAGATAAAAAATTGTACGGAAATTAAATTACTGTCACTGAGAAGCTAATTTTTTAAAATATATGGTGTAAAATTAGTTTTCGTTAAAAACATTTTAGGAAGATATTGCGAAAAACGCCAAAACCTTATTAAATTTTAATTAACTTTTGGACTTTGAAAAATTGACAGTGATATTTATTTTGTTTTCAAGACCTCATGTGCGGACTCTGCATAAAAATTTGCACAATAAAAATTCAAAATCACAGCGTTCCAACCTCAGAGATTAAGGCTGCAACGACTTACATTCATCCAATGCTTGCCTGTAAACGACATTTCTGGAGCGTGCTGTTGCCAAACATGTATTTCCTCTGCTAACAAATCTTTACTATTTTTGACTTTGTTGGAATTTGAGCGATTAACTTAAGTTTTCTTTTAGGCATCACTAATACACAACTCCGAATCTCGTAATACTCAAAGTTATATATTTTCAAGTAAAATAATTAATTATTTATTATTTCGTAGAAAACGCAGGTAAAGATGAGAGGCGGTATTAAATACAGCGATTTTTTAATCTAAATAAATAAGCTTTAGAATTATTTTAGAACCAATGAAATCATTGCCAACGACATTTGCAAAAATAAACAGAAACATCAGAAAATAATGATAAAGTAATTACTCCGTTGCAAAGCAACAAAATTGCTTTATTTCAAAATCGTCTGCTTGAAATCAACTATTTATTAAATTTTGAAAAAATTAATAAAACTTGAAGGAAAATATCACAGTTATAAAATTGGTGTCATTGAAAAGTGGAAATTTTGAACTTTAAGAGGGTATATAAATATTTTTTGGTATAATTTTCTCCAAACTTACAGCAGAAAATCGGTTTCGGTTAATTTCTAATTAATTTACTATTTAATTAACTTTCGAACTTCGAAAAGTTGACAATAATCTTCCTCTTGTCTTAAATAATAAGTGTACAAAGTTTGGTTGAAATTGCTGCAGTAGGTTAGGAGGAGATGTGGAGCATACCCACATACACACACATACATATCCACAATGGCTTTTATTTATATCAAGATGAAGTAAACTGTAAAAACGAAAATATAAATATATCCAAAAGAAGAAAATTATAGATCAAAGGCAAATCTGGAAGATGATGTAAATTGAGTTTATTATATGCTACAATAGACGAATAAATTGCATGTAGTTTATTTAGTTTATATTTATCACATACATTAGATCTATAACCTATGGAATCAAACCTAATGCATGAGAAGCAGTTTGCTTTGTTGTTAAAGTATTATCACTGAGTCTCCAGCAAATTACGTTTTCATCAAAATCATTTTCTTAACGAAATAAAGGTAGATGAAGAAGGAGAGCTTCCATTGCAGACCAATGAACTAATTAACTGACTGTTTAATTAACTTTGGCGCTTTGAAAAGTTGACAGGTATCTTCCCCTTATATTAAATAATAAGTGCAGAAAGTTTGGTTAAAATCAGTGCAGTGGTTTAGGAGGAGATGTGGAGCATACATACAATGACTTTTATTTTTATTAAGTTTTCATTACTTTTGTAACATTAACTTAAAAGAATGTACCTTTGCCTTCCGGGTTGCCGACGGGGATTATTTTCGCACTCATTGCAGTGCAATCTTGTTTTTCTCCACACTATGCATATTTACCTGAATTCTTGTAATAAGGAAATGACCATAACTCTTGTGCTGCAATTCAGAACTTTTGGTCGTTTTGAGGTCCATCCTTTTTTGCCTCAGTTCGTAAAAAGATAATTGTAATTCATAAATTTAAATTTATAAACAAACTATCCAGAATGATATTTAAAATATTCTCAGCTTTATATTAAAGAATTTTGAAGTGAAATAAGATTAATATTTCATCATGAATGAAATATGATTCTTATGAAATTTTTTTGAATGAACTCTAACAATAATACACATCTACGAGTGAAGGTTTATGATTAATTATGTATATCTGAGTAGCTTTTAAAAACAGAGATTAACGCATTTTATGCACCCAGATTTATTCACAGTCTTCAGTTCATTAGCAAATATTCTTTTCGTGTTCTTCTTTTATCTATTCAAACATTAAAGCAACTCAAAAAGAAAAGAATAAAGGATCATTATTCCGTGCTTTAAGATTTTTCATTATGATACATTTCCATCAATCTTTACTCTACTCGAAAGAGAAAAATAGCTGCTTAAATATACTTTTTCAAAAATATGAAGATATATGTACATATAATTTGAAAAAAGAGGAGTTCCAACAGCAGTATCTCTTTTTCGCAATATGGAGAAATTCCTCCTCGTTCTAACAACTACATTTTCATCCCACCGTTTTTAATTTTCTTAACTTAACGCTTTGTCTTTCGGTGAAGCGGGTACCGAATGTCATTAAGGGCTTAATGAACTAGAAATTTCAACAAGTGTATTTTAATTTGATAAATGCCCTCACGGGTATGTCCAAATGAGAAAATTATTTTGGGACATCATTTTTGACAGATGGAATATGATGATAAGTGGTGTTTTATTCGCGTGAAACCGCCTGGGACTGCGAGAGGGAATTTGATTTCTAATTTAAAATGTGTAGGTTTGAAGTTGAAGGATTAAAGCTCATGAACAAATGACATGCAATTTTCTCGGTTCGTCTGATAAAAGAACTAATGTTATTTGAAGATCAAGTTTGTAATTCGGATGGTAAGATGATAATTCTTTTTGGTATTTTAACGATTATGGCGTTGAAGATAAAATGAAGACTTTCTGACGGCAATTGTTGTTGGAGAGATTTTATTTTGATGCAGAAAAATAACTTGGTATTATCTCCGTTGTTGTAATTCTTCTAATGTTTTTCTATTCAAAAGCATATATTTAATTTTAATTTCTTTTTTACTTAACTTTTGAAGGACTACTTTTTTCTAGTAGGGGTATAATAAAATAACTTTTGGATTGAGATTAATTTAAGGAAAATAAATTCAGTTAGCTTATTGGATGACATTAATTCGCGTTAGATAATTTTATTAATTAATAATTCATCAACATTTTAAGATTCTTCGTTATGGTTTAAGATAAAAAAATGGAACATCTGGGTTTTTGTTTCATCAAAAAATTTGGCGCGAACTCACGCCAACCTTAAAAATGACATTTAAAAATTGATGAAATTGATGTGAAGTTCTTAGAAAGGGCTAAGGAGAGTTGGAACCCTAAGTCCGTTCACCCTAACCCTGTTACTTCGATGTACTTTTTCTCAAAATCTGTTATATATTCATGTTTGAAATTTTTTTATACAAGTAAAGTACATTTTTCTAATTATACTGAAATGATTTTAAAAAAATTCAAAAATTTATTTTTAACAAATTTTTTTGTGTCAAAACAAAAAATGTAAAATTGGCCATTTCAATGTACCTTTTCTCAAAATCTATTATAGATACGTGTTTGACACTTTTAATACAAGTAAAGCACACCTTTCTCATTATACTTAAATGAGGTTTTTCTGAAAAAACACAAAACTTTAATTTTACATTTTTTTTGTGTTAAAATAGGGTAAAATTTTACTATGTCTAATTAAATATTTTTTTAAATTTATAAAAAATTAAAAATTAACCAAAAGCTCATTTCTATTTAATGATAAAAGTGTACTTCTATAAAAAAAATTCAAGCATGTATCTATAACAAATTTTGAGGAAAGGTACATCGAAGTAGTCATTTTTTGTTCTGACACAAAAAAAAAATTTGCAAAAATTAAATTTTTGAATTTTTTAAAAAGAAAATCAATTTTGTATACTGAGAGAGATGTACTTTATACTTGTATAGAAAATGAAATATGAATCTATAACAGATTTTGAAAAAAGTTACATCGAAATAACAAGGATGGGGTTAACGGAATGAGGATTCCCACTCCCCTTAAGTTTTCTTTTTCGTTCATTTTTTGGGGGAATTCATTGATTTTCTCATAATGCATCAAAATGGGAGAAAGGAAATAAATAAATGAAACTTCAAAAAGGTATTAATAGAATTATTTTTTCTGTTTTCCAACATGTATGACCCAGCGCCACATATATACCAACTTGAAACAATACGCACACTCAAAACTGTTCAAACTTAAATAGATACTTAGACCAGAAAATGAATATGAATAATTCAAGTCTAAATATTCCTGCAATAATTTCCTTATGCTAATATTTACAAAACTTTATTTTGTCAAATACGCTCTTTTCATAAGAATTTTTGCCTGAATGACTAAGGAGACACCTAATTACTAAGAACTATTCACTTTCATTCTTGAGCACGACAAAGGAAGCAGATAGGTAATTCAAAATCTACTAATGAAAATAAAAAACGAATATCATAAGCAAGAAAACCGTGGAAACGTAGTTTCAATTCCCATTTTCCATGTACTACTCCACGTCTACTTATTCCCTTTTCCACGTACTTTTCACTATTCATAATGGCATCGCTACACATATTGAAAGTTTTGTGATTCTGAATGAGTGAGTTGGTGATTCTAAATAAGTTTTATTGCTCTTCTACGCATTTATGGTTTGGTGCAGGACATATTCAGCTGTTTCACAATTCTAGTTCAATCCAGTAGGTCATCAGCATATTTCATTTCTGGTTTTCTATTTTATAAGCTTCCTTAGGTCACACATAACAGAATTAACTTCTTTTTTTTGCATATAGTTTATAACTGTTTGACATTATGTATATTCTATTCTTTACAGGAACCCACTTACAAGAAATCAGGCAATCTAATTCCCATGTAGAATAATGAATGGTTTTTAATTGATAAATTAACGAATGAATTTAATTAAGAAAGGATTTTTAAATAAGGATTAAAAAATCAACCAGTGCACTGAAGTGTAAGTTTTATGCATTTTTTGATAAAAATTTGTAATCCTTCAAAGATAATCGAATGTTTTGTCTTTTGTGTTTTGAGACGAATTCTCGTAATATTCTACTAAATGGTTGATTTTAAGTAACAAGCAGAAAAGAGCATTCGTCTTTCTTTTCAGTCAATGATGAACAATCTATGAGATTGCAAGCTTTTGTCTTCACATTATAGCAATTAATCAAGCCATTAATTGCACGTGGCGGAATACAGTGAGACAAGAAATACTGTTATTTATTCTGCTTGGTTAAGCTTGTTTAGACGCAACCATGGATCAAGGGCACATGATTAAGGGCAAGTAAGGCATCTTCAGTTGGTCAAATCGAACCGGAGTGCTTTTTTAACATCTGAGTTTGACTTATCAACTATGCATAACGGTTGGTTGAATGTTTGGAGAAACTGGCCCACAAGTGTGTTTTGCTTTGCGGAAAATAAGGAAAAGCTCCTGCTTCCAGCCTGATCAAAACAAACAATATGTTATCAGGTGATTCAATTTTTCTTCAAGAGAATTAGAGAATAATGACATTCGTTCCATGAAGTCGATGAAACTATGGGTTAATTAATACAACAGCCGCAGAGGGAAAATATTTGAAGCCACAGCTCCTGTGCCACGCATAAGAAAATGTTTAATAAAGTCACGAGAAAAAAATTGTTATAAAAATTGACAGAAAAAATCTTACCATAAAAGTTTTATCAAACATTTTGAAGAATGAAAATATTTTAAGCAATTTGCATGAAATCAAAAATGTAGGATTCAGAGCTTAATATGAAAACTGCTTTCGTTCCCATCGTTAATGAGGTGAAATGGCAACCGCCTTTCTCGAATGGAAAAATAAACTCGTTTATTTCCATTCAATAATTCGGTAACTTAACGAGAGCGGAAAATAAGCAACGCAGGCTTGAATCTCAGAAATGGGAAATTGAGCTTCGCATACAATATTCTATTGTCAAAATAACAAACTACATTCATTGCATATGTTTCAAGAAAACTTTTCCAATTAACTTTTGTTTCTTGAATTCTTCTAGATATTTGTTTTATTCTCTCCCAATAAAGGACGCTTGGGTACGTAACAGTGATTCTTGGATGTAACTCTTGAAAGTTTTCTCCTCGAATTCGCATGCGATACCATTCAAATTTACAAAAGCTTGAAGTAACGGTGAGATTGATTCGGGTGATTATTGTTTCCAATCTTTTGTGTTGATAATTGATTCAATTGTTTCCTGAGGTACAATTATTTAACGATTTATCAACGATTCTCTTCAAAGTATCGTTGTGTAATAGAAATAGGGAATAACTTAATAAAGATCTTTGGCGCCAGAACCGTTTTATTACGTTTATATAAAATAAGTGAGTGATAGGACATAAATGTTTATTAATGAGTACTTTTAATGTGAATATTTTATTCGTGATACTTAACAAACTAAGCAGCTTTTGTGATTTGGTGGTGAATTCGTGGCTTCGCAACCAACAGAGTAATAGGTCAAAGACATGATTTCATCGAAAATCAGTTAAGCGCACGAGACTTGAGCACGCTAAATATTTGTTTCCTAAAACGTCGGATAGTTGAGGATTTGATGGAAGAGATACCAGCACATGCATTACCTATTTCATTTGTTTTAAATGAAAAATTACCTACTGCATTTTGTATTTCCTTGGAGAATATAAAGCATTTCATGCCACTTTATCAAATTAGTCTTTCAATATGTTAGATTACTGAATACCAGTTTTTAAACCATGATCATTTTTGTTAGGAATGTTTGTAATGAAAAATAGTTTGAAATTTTCTATGGGTGAAACTGCCATCGTTTAAATGTTGTCTTAAACTGAAACTTTGGGCGTTTACTTCTACTCCTAGCTCCTTTGTATTTTCTAGACGTTACTGCTAAGTGCAGTGGGTCCGTTTTAATACGTAAAACCAGAATTTAATATTGGTTTCATGAAAACCTGTTTATTTAAAGTTGATTTTTAATTTCTTAGGGGTTTCAGCCAAATATAATTTTAATAAAATTCTATGCATTTTATGCAGAATGCTCAAAGGCATGACTTATTTGGAAAAGAAAATTGCCCTCTGGAATGAGATAAATTCTTAGTCATTTCAATAAATTTATTTCATTGCTCACACTTTCGTCAATGCGCCACTTTCATTGTTAATTACATTCGACATTTGTTGCTAGGAGAATAGGCTACTACGTGCACAAACTATGATTGTAACGTATCTGTTTTCCATATCTTGATAGAATGTCATTTTTTTAAAAAATTGTACCTCTTACTTTCGTTTCACACAACTTAACAGAACTTTTGAGGTGAAAACAATAATCTCAAACGGATGAAATGCTGAAAACGATACGAAAAGATAAGAGTTATAGTGAATACAATAAAAAATAAATTTGCTAAATATGTATTTAAAATTAAAATACATTATATATTTCTTAGATTATTCTTATCAGCGTATCCTTCTTTTACGATTTTTGTTCTCACCTACAGAATTTTAATAAAATTTTTTTCAACAGTTTTTATTAAGTCTCGGAACATCGTGTCAAACTTGTTTACAGTATCCATGGAATACTAAGGTTTCACATTATAACTGTAGTTGTAAATATATCATAATCTCTCTCTCAATTCTTTTAAACAAAATCTGCGTATGATTTGAAAACAAAAAGAATGTCAGAAAATTTATATAATAACTGCAATCTAAGAAGCAACTCAAAATTTTTCACTACCATACGCAATTGACCAATATTCTTTCCGAAAATCCAGATGCATCCGAGTTGCCATTATCACTTCAAAATGCAACAAGAGACGCCTTCTTATCTGTTATGGCAAAGGAAACCAAAACATTAATCGATCGTCCAATCCGTATGTAAATGGAAATTACAGCTTATTCGTCTCTCTTTCAGGATTATGGGAATAAGTCCTTGAACATCATGCAAAAACATGTATTTAGTATTCTTAGAAATATTGAAGTTTCACATTATAACAATAGTTGCAAATATATGCAAATTTTTCTCACAATTATTTTTAAAAAAATCTGCGTATGATTTACTCCAAAAAGGAATATCAGAAAATTGATATCATAACTCCAATCTAAAATTAAACTCACAAATTTTTCACTGTCAAAACGCATTTGATGAATGTTCTTACCGTACATCTAGATACACCCAAGTTGCCATTATCGTTTCAAAATGCAACAAGAGATGCCTTCGTATCTGTCATGGCAAAGGAAACCAAAACATTAATCGATCGTCCGATTCGTATGTAAAAGGAAATTATAGTTAATTCGTCTCTCTTTCAGGATTAAGGGAATACGAAAGGAAATATCTTTACGCAGATAATTCCTGCCTTCGGTAATTAGCACCACGGACTAAGTAAGCTGTAATTACGTAAATGCCTGGGCAGATCGGGATATCCGATCAGTATTCGTTAGCCATTTGTACGTCGTTAAGTATATAGTTTCGCGGCTTTGAGCTTAAGATTGAAACGATAGGAGCAAAGAACTTCAGGCAATCGACCTGGTTTATTGCATTTAAATTGCTCAAAAATGATAACTTCATATCAGTATTAAGAGGCTGTTAAAGAGGATTGATGATTTAAATATCAGTTTCAAAGGAGAAGATTTAAATAATTCTCAAACAGCAAATTTATTGATTTTGGATCCAGATTCTCATAAGGTTCATTTGTCAATGCTGAAGTTAAGATTTTCCGTTTGTATTTAGGTGCGAAACAATTGAACGGTAGAGGCTTCAAAGATTTAAAATTTTTGAAAGAATTAATTATTTATGTGAAAGATAAGTCTACTTGGAAATTTTGATTGATATCTTTGTAGTTTCCTAATTTTTAATGACTAGGAAATGCACAGTGAGAAAATTCTTTGAATTTGCTGAATTAGTTGCAAAATGAATTTGGCCTATTATAATTTACAAGAAATTACTATTCCTCTTGTCAGCATCAGGCAGATAAGTTCCTATGTTAAGGTAACCTTCTTTTCAATTATATTGATATTTATATTTTGTTCTTATAAATGATTGTCAAAGATTTTTAACTTGTAGTATTTTTTTGAAATATAAAATATATAGGTTGTATATTTTATTTATCCTTTGACTTATTGTGTTCTTTTATGTGATAACTAAATTTATTATTAATCAGATGAAACAAGAATAAGTAACCCCAAATGCAGTCGAAAGATATCAGATTCTAATGTCCAATGAGTTAAAAAGTTTGGAGTTTTTTGAAGCTAGAATCCATTTTAAATGTGGATTTTGAGATTTCATGCTTTGCTAAAAAATAAGCTGGTGTGAACAATCAAAATGGAACCTTACCACAGTTAATAAATGATTTATCTTTTTCTAACTTCATATTTTGCCGTTAACTATTAAACACAACTCTGTGTTAGCTGCTGATGATGCAGTGAAACTATTGCTTTACCTTGCAAAGGAAATTGAATTCCCAGTAAAATAACAGGCCTGATTCGGAAACCAAAAGCTTTAGAGAGAAAGGTGTTAAGTTTCCGAAGAAGAAGGTGAGGGAAACCGAAATTTCCACAAACTAATCCTTAAGAATCTACCAGAAGAGGAGTGAGTCACTGAAAAAAACAATCACCAAGACAACAGAAGGGGGAGAGAACATGTTCATTCTATCCACCAAATAAATTGCTTTCCCGTCTCCGTTGGATTTCAGCTCTCTCTCTCTCTCTCTCTTCCATCCCCTTCCTTACCGGTACTTCATTCTTCTGAATCTTTACAAACCTCATCTCGGAAGCAACAAAGTTCAAACAGCCTCCCACCTTTCTTTTAAAAGAAAAAATTGCGGAAAAATCTGAAAGAAATCACGGAGAACGTGGGAAGAAAAGAAAGAGCTGTAAAGATCTTTCCATTAAAGTTTTCCATTCCTGGGATTGGAAACAAGACCGTTAACAGTATCGTCCTGGAACGGGAGTAGTCGTTTTTCAGTATCGATTACGACCGGGCTGCGGTGACCAGCGGCATACGGGAGAGGTAGCAACAGAGGAGATAACGTAGAAAAGAAAGCCTCTATGCATTATGCAGTGGGGATGGCTCCACCCAGATTTTCCATACCTTACAAATCGAGGGTGAACGCAAAGGATATCCTCCATTTAGCGCTATGACCGTTGTGGCTCATATAATCAATGCGGCTGATGATCCTTTTCCGGCTCTTTATTTGCTCTCAGCACCACCAAGGGATTGGAAATACGAAAATAAAACGGGAATATATGAAGCATTTATCGATGGATTATCGGCTTTCTTGGCAGAAAAGTCAGATCTGCCCATATTGCGCTCGCACAAATATGATTAAAATTATAATTAAATTGTTTAATGTTAAGTACTAGAAAGTCATAAAATATTTTACTTTCAAAAGTAAATGAGCATAAGACACAACAGGAACATTATCCTACATTTTAAATTTTAAAAAATAATTATTGACGATTACTCATTCAGGAAAAATAATTTGGTTGGGGTGGTTCTCTCACCAAGTACTGCTCGTTTAAAAGCAATCTCTGAAAAAAAATAAATTGGATTGTGATTTAAAATAGAAAAAAATGTTTTAAATATGACTAAAATTAAGCCTATTACGCCACTAAGGAGTCATGATTGCCCTCTCTCGGAAGGAGATAAAAATATAAGAAGGAAAATGACAGATGTCAGAAGAAAAGAAATTTCGGCAAATATGGTATCCTTACTTTTATAATTATTCGTACAGCTAATTAAATCTTATTTTCCCTTAAAATTTTGTGGGGAAAATTTTCAGAGAAAAAACATTATTGGTATTTTTCTTTTTAATTTATTCTTTTTTACAGAAATCATTCAGTGTGACAGAAACAAATAAAAACCATTCTTCTCCAATTCTAAGAAAATATTTTAATACGCAAAGACAATTTTTATTTCAATTCAAAAATTCTAAAATAGCTCATATGTATCTGATATTCTTGAGATTAATCTTGACAAAAAGAAAATATTCGCTGCCTATTAAGGTAAATCATTTTAATTTTATCATTTGAATGAATCGCTAAGAACTTACAGAGTTAGGATTTTTTGTTATGACGAAGCGAATATAAGGATTCATGAATTATTTTCTTTCTCCTATGCATAAAGATGAAACAATTTATAAGAATTAAAGCTTCAGTAATGTATTAAAAATTATAAAAATCTAAAAAATTATGCTAATGTCTAAATATTGCTTGTAACATTCAATTTTAAACGCTGTGGTATGTTTCTGACAGACCATATTTAGAAAAATATAATCAAGTTTCATCTGAAAATTAGATATACATTTAGGGATAAGCAAGTTTTCGAACAACTTTACAGTTATTTTAAATGTAACGATAATTATTTTATTATGATAATTAAATCTCGGGATCAAATCACAAACATTCGTCGAAGTACTAGATATGTTTCAAATTAGATATGACCCCAATTAAAACCCTTACATTGAATACTGTTAATATTTGGACAATACGTTGCAAGTTAGAAAGTCAGATTCGTCTTCTGGTGTGATATCGAATTACGAAATCGAAATTACGATTCAAAATATCCTAATCGATACTGAACAGATTTCAAACGCCACATTTATTCTAATAACCAAATCAAGTTCGATAATTAAAGCTCGGATATTCTATAGAATATTCGTTATTCCTATTTGGTGGAAAGATCACTGTGATTTCATAATCCGATATGCCTAACAGTAACAGTTCGAAGATTGGACCAAGAATTGTTTCATAATTTTGTAATTTTAACAGCTTTTCTGCAAAGAGTTCAGAGAGCAGCGTATAATAACGGGTGGCTGAAATAATGAATACAAATAAATCTCAGATTTGTGTGCTTCATCTGATTTTTGATCTGCATATTTAATTGATATGACTGATCTAACTGATCATTTAGAAACAAACAAACATCTTTCTTTTGGTAAAGTCGAATTTGACTGCTCGTGTGCATCGAATTTGAATCTGATTTTAGTTAGAAAAAATCAAGTGTGTTGAGTTTCTTAATAAAATTTGGCGTCATGATAGCTTCAGATATATTGGACAAGGGATATTTCTGGCATTGAATTAATGGAAATAAGTGATATCAGAACCATAGAAACAGATTTGGCTGGGAATGCGGCAATACAGTGTTTATATCAAAATACTCAATCTATTTAATCATTTCAAGCAAATCATCTGATAAAACTTTGGATCAAATGTCAATTTCATTCTGATTTCTGAATGGATAAAGCAGTCTCATTTTAAAGATAAACTCAAAAATTCAGAATGAAATTTCCCAAAATCATTTACAGGAAACCACCCACTTTGAAAAGGTTGAAAAAAATCATTTTAACTGAAAACAACTGAAATTGTTTCATCATTCCGTGAATTAAATGTTTTAATACTCACACATATTTAATGAAAACTACACTTTATGAAGACCATATTTTTTCGAATTAAATAGACACATAAATTTAACTTAAAAAGAAAGTCAATGATTTTTAAACTAGACATAAGGATTAAGCTTTAACAGAATAAATGAAGAAGCAAAAATGAAATGTGGAAAAATTATATTTTCTAATATAAGTAGTAACGTGGTTTTAATTAATGCCCAAAATTTATTCGACTCATAGACTTCACTTAAAAAAGGTCTTATTTAAATAGAGAGACCAGAATTGCTGAATATTAAAAAAATAATCAGCTTCCTTAAAAATAGAGGATTTTTTTTACAGAAAATTACCTATTCTATACCACAAAGTCTACTAGACTCTTCCCCCGCAGAAATAATAGATTCTTTTAATAATCGCACTGCTGTTATATTTACTTCCTACTCCTATTGTATTGATGCATGTGGGAAGAAATTTGTTAAAAGAAGACAAAAATAACTAAATCCATTGATAGTTATGAGAAACGCAGATCTTACTTTGTCTAGAAGGGCGGTAAATACTTCTCAGTGCCGGATCCAGTATCTCCATTTTACGAGAAAATTTCGAAAATTCCTTCAACCATAATCTAAGAGGTGAATCCTTTTTAAAAGCAATCTTTTTTTTATCAAATAACAAAGAAATGCGTTAGTTTTATATATATTATTATTTTAATTATTTAAGATAAGATGAATTGTTAAATAAATGCGCATATGCATGCCACTTCAAAAATAACGATGATTCATAATAATATTACCATTTTTATAATTTGATGAAGAAATATTTTCTTTATATCTCTCTTTAAATCTGTTCAATGTAATTTTGATATATTCAATGGAATTCAAAGAATAATCAAACAAACTAATCAAGTGAACTACACGCACAAACTGAAATAAACAGAAAAATCTTAATGTAAGTGAAATAAAATAAGCTAAATTAGTTAGAGATTTCTAGGAAATAATGCAATCTTATTCATTTGATGTTTAATCAAACGAAAATTCCTAGGAAATATGTTTTAGTTCAGAAGACGAAATTCGAAGAGAAATTCAACAATTTAATTCGATATTCTGAACTGAACAGAAGTGTTTGAAATATTATTATTTGCAAGACAAGTGTACTTTTTAAAGTTCATAATATCAAGAATCTTCTCTCTTTTCTTTAGAATGAAATAGCTTGAGGGCACAAGAAATATGCACTTGAAAATTAATTTCGGTAAATAATTATCTATGTTTCTTCTTCAAGGAAATGAATATATTGATTTAAATTTCTGTAGTGCCGATCCCGCTACAGTGTGACCAGACAGTGTAATGAGTAAATTAAAATTCACCCCAGAAAGTAATTTGATGTTTATAAAATTTCGATAAACAAGAAAATTGAAACACAGCTGTGCAAAGTAAAATGACAAATGTCCTTGCATAAAGGTGTTTTTCGTAATTGATTGGTTCTTCATAATACAATCTAAAACCCTGTATCTAGGAATGCTAAATATGGAAGCAAAAGTGTTTCCCCCGCATAAACACTCTTTAATAAAATAATTTACAAAATATTTGACTAATTTTCATTTAATTAATACCGATTCAAATTGATTTTTAATTAATAACATTATATAAATATAATATCTGGAGGCTTATCAGTAAATATTATCGTTATAATACCTGAAGTTTCAAAGTTGGATCTCCAATGAGGCAAGCAGGGCTCCAAGAGTATGCTTTTATGCTTTTAATTTCAAAGGATTTTTAGAATTATTATCTAAATACGTAATATCACTCCTTTTGTTTCCATAAAGATAAATAATTTTCATTTCATTGACAATACCGCATAATCAGATTGACTTAGTACAAGTGAAGTAAGCGCCTCCATTTAATTGTATAACCCATTGTGCAACTTGAAGGTTGCAAAGTATGTGACTTTCAGACCACAGCTTAAGAAAATCTAGAATTAATTAGATGCTAGATGAGAAGTTTCGGATCTCACGTGACTACACAGTCACGTGCATTGGTTCCATTAATTTAATAACGCGTGAAATGTATTATCTTTTGGCATGAATCATAATAACATTCATATTATGAATAATTAGACTAATGATTAGAGTAATTAATTTTATGTTAGCTGAAAAGAAGACGGTTCATTATTAACATATTTAATATAATATCCTTTCAGGCAGAAATTGTAAGTACTTATTTTGCTTCAAACACATAAAAATGCTAAATTTGAAACTTCACTACTGATACCTTGACTACTGATATTATTAGCATTATGAATTTTGGGAATTGAAGCCTTTCAGCGAAACTTTGAAAGTAAATCGAAGTACCAGATTAAGTAGAAGTTTCAGGATATAGTAAGGATTAAGTGCAAGAGGTGAAAGTTTTGAACTTATTCTAAGAAGCAAGGTAAAGATACTTCTTCTCAGAATGGAATGATTCCAAGATTCACTTAAATTCAAATTTTTAATTAATTAAAAACCGAAGTAGGCTTCATCATTTTCTTACTTCAAATTCTCCTTCTAAATTAACCGTATATACGCTGAATTGACTTAAATATACCTCTCACTAATTAGTATAGTTGAAATTATTTGATTCAAAAATTAAATCTCTTTTGTAAATGAAAATACATATATTCAACGCTATATATTGTAATGTTCATATTTAGTAGTAGCATATCTTTCCAGAAGTAATTAACAATAATATATTTATGAAATTAAAGTCATCTTTTCTGTATTTTGCTTAAGATGCATATACGGAAATTTAACGTCTGGTGTGTAGTGGGTTATTAGATTTTTGAATTTCTAAAATCACAGTATTTTAAAATCTTTTACGTGATTTCATCAGCAATGAATTAGACTTCCTTAGAGGCAAGGTTAAATCAAGTAAAAATCAATCAAATTTGTAAAAATAGTGGTTTTGATCTTTAAAAAATATTAAAAATATATCTTTTGGCTTGTGATTTGGCTATAAAATCTTTTTATGTGGCAGCCAAAATCTGAGGATAACAAATTTGGAACGGAATACCCATATACATGGATTGGGTTCAAATTTAACGCCTTGAACATGAGTCGTCTTTGCTTTAGAATAAGGTAGAAGCTAGGATAGTGGGATAAATGGTGGGGAATCGTTCTCCTTCTCTAACCATAAGGATTTCTCAACTTTCCCAACCCAAAGGACTCTTTTTAATTGAGTTTCACCCCCACTAAATCAAGTATTTTTTCACTAGAATGTAAATTATTCTAACTAAAACAATCAAAATCACATTTAAGTAAAAAAATAGCAATTTTAATCGAAATCCGTTTTCCTCAAAGCATATAGTTTATGGCAATTGTTCTAATCCCACTTGGTCCAGCATATATAACCTATAGTTCATGAGTCAAAAGTGATAATAGAGGAAAGTGTGACATCCCCTGTTAGTTAAAGTGTCATTGGAGTACCTAGGTAGCACATAGTGTAGAAGTGTGACTTGATACCTAGGAATGGGGTTAGGTTGACTTCCTGGAGGACATTCAGGGAAACTGGTCTACATGTGCATTTCATTTAGAAGATTACCAGCGATACCCTCTGCTATCAAACCGACCTCAGGAGGTAATTTGTTGATTGGGCCAATATGTGTCTTCAAGTTTTTGAATCCTGCTGTTATAAAGCATAGCCAGAGGACAAAGCCGTGACCTTCTACCTCAGATTCATGTACCTCATTATGCCAGACCAGTGGTCGGCAAACTCATTAATCAAAAGAGCCAAAGATCAGCATTATAACGATTAAGATTTCTTTAGAGAGCCCAATTTCTTTTCAAAAACCATGTTTTTACGAGTCGGTTTAAACTAGATACTAACATTAAATAAAAACAGATATTATAATAATCGTGTGTAGTCGAAAACGATTCGTGGCAGAGCCACACTCACGTCGCTAAAAAGCCGCGGTTTGCCGACCACTGCACTAGACTACAGCTGAGCAATATAGTTTATAGTTTTTATTGTTGGAATTCCCAAATGAATTGATTCTGTTAAAAGAAATGACACAAGTGGGTCTTATATGTTAAATACCTGTGCAATATAACACAAATGAATTTATCATTAGCTTACCATAAAAGTAGCACTTCCTGTAATCAAGATCATTTTCTTAATGTTGTCCACTAACGTAATTTAATTCAAGCAACAGAAGAAAGAGAAAAAGTTCCTAAACAACCTGCGACCTGATCACACTTGCAAAAAAGAAAGGAAGCAAAAATAAGGAAATAAGAAAGACAACCCTGTCCGTGCGTGTGGATGCGTCACTTAAGCAGTACCTTCTCTTCCTTTCAGTGATTGTTACACCATCAGACCAATCCCTCGGAGAGAGCGAGACCACCTGCGCAACTTTGGAGCTGTCGTGTATCAGGAGTACTTACGCTACCACCTACGCACCCCCCACTAATTCGACCACCCCTAACTATCATCCTTTTGTTCTTTCGGTTACCGCGCAGTAATGGAACAAACACACCGACTGTAAGAAAGAAAGGAGACAAACAAGAAAAAAATGATGTTAAGGTACAGCGTGTGAGGAGAAGTGGTGTGAGATGTTGATTGGAACCGAAGAAAATTTGAGAGTGGGATATTGGAGAGGAGTCGTTAAATAAATCATTGGTTTGTAATAAGTTAAAAGTTTAAGAGTTTTTGTTTGAATACAAAAGAAAACGGTTTAAAGTGAAGACAAAGAGATTTAAAGTATTGTTTGTTTATTTTTGCTTGTTTCTGTAAGTGTAGGGGAATTTTTTATCAAGCACACATTTATGTTTTTAAGAGTTTTGGGTAAGTTTTTGCGTTTGATTCGTCTTGTTATTCTGGTCCGACTAAAGCAAAATAATAAAAATATCCCAATGGGTTTGAAAACTTTAATCATCGGAATCGTTATTCTTACCGAGTAATTTAATCATTAGAACTAGAACATACATGAATTAATTACTTCTCCTGAATCCAAACATCATCAATAACAATATGTAATAAGGCATTACAATCAAAGAACTAGAGTAATTTCTAAACAGTCTCATACTTGTTTAATTCCTTAAGAATGAAACGGGCCGCGATGTCTAATGGACTGGTAGCAGAGTTTCAACATCGAGACAGGAGGGACGCGGATTCGATTCCGAATTCCATAGGTTTTCTGCTGTGTACAAGATCTGGCGTACGTTAAATCCTTCTAGTTCGAGCATCCTCCCAGTAGTGTGCTGTACGAGTTCAGGGGAAGAGAGCCTTAAGTGTCGCCTTTGTCATCTGACCACGGTTTTATATTATGAGTTTTGCTCAAAATAACCCTTTGTCGCTTCAAACCTGGATGCTAATGTAACTAAACTAACTAACTAATCAGTTATATTAAAGTTATATATTTTTCATATTAGCCAATTTGTGTTTTAAACAACGTGACGAAATCTCCATTCTATTATATTCCCTATTATTCCAAGATATTCTGCGATATTTCCACGATGTTGCTGCGATATTCCGAATGCCACACAATATCGTTAATGATATTGTATAAATATTGTAGGATATCTTGTACAAAAGTGTTCTTTCTCCAGCAGCAGGAAAATGTTGAATGTGTCATTTTTATTAAAATCCTGATATATTTTCTGTTTGTATTTGATTTGTATGTACACAACTTCGCTGTTTTTAAATTAAGACTAAATTCTAGCTTTCTGCACAAAGTAATAAATAAAAAAATAGACATGAGATAATTTTTTTTCAAACTGTAGGTGTTTATCACTTATTGCCATACTAAATAAATTAGTTTTTTTTTAATTCATAAAGGAGATTTTATATTTATGAAATTGTCAAAATATTTGGATAAATATTATTACTAAATTTAGTGCGTATGCGTGTGTGTGTGTGCCTTTTACTGTGCAAGTCAGTTTTGGTAAAATATTGTAATTAATAGCAAAATAATAAAATATTGTCTCGCCTACATAAAATATTTTACTTTAATAATGCTATATAATGAAAAGTTAAATTCTCTTCAAAGTACAAAGTGCTCATGCTTTTTAACGTTATTAAAAATTCGGTAATGTAAATACGAATTATTTTTAACAATACACTTCTAATACCTTTAAGAAAATACAAATGTTAAGATAGAAAATAATTCAGAAATAATATGAAATAGGAAAGAAAATGAGAAATAATGTCCTAGAAACATTGAATAAAACCATTTTTGTGTGTGATTGAAATACAGAAGAATATAAAGCTTTGGGAAATATTTAAAATTTTATATTGTACAATCTTTCCAACGTCTTGCCTGAGTAAGCTCTTTATATAATCTTATTTTTAAATGTATGTATGTGTTTCCTCGAATGGAACAAGAAGATACAAAAAGCATTTTTAAAATGAAAGTAGCTTAGCTCTAAATGTAGTAACGCAAGATTAGGAAAGTTTAAATTTGCTTTCAAAATATCATTTAAATTCTAAATTTTTCTTCCATTTATCGATGTTCCATAATTCCTCTGTGACATAATCCAGAATATTTTAACTTATGCAATTCTTATACTTTTTAAAATGACTAAATACATGAAAAAGAATGCTGAATTTCTAAAAAGAGTTTCACTGAATATTGATAGTAAAATAAATTATGTGACATAATTTAGAGCATTCCTAGGTCATTAATCTCGCAAAAACATCAAAAGCGGATTTTTGGATATTGTTGCATCTGAGTAGATGAGTAATTCTTGAAACTTTTATCACAATTTTTATATAACTTTTCACTTTATTTATTCATCAACAAAGAATTGCCTTCTTCAACATGATTAATCCTCTGATTGCCGAATTTTTTAAAATTACTATTTAGATGCAAAGTTTGGAAACATTTTCAAATATCGTTGAAAAAAGCGAATTGTTATTCACATCCAAGGATTTATTAGAATATTGTCATTCAATGCTTTAAAAGTACTAAGTAAACCCATTAGCTTGCGAGAATCGCAGGATGCAGCAAAAAATAGTCTTATTTCTAACTCACGGAAATCGCGTTAAGAGGGTTAAGTTTTGTTATTAAATTATGCAGTTCGTATCATTTTTTATGTATGTATCAAGAATTCATTTTGAAGAAGATTAGAAATTTGCTATGGCATAGAAACATAATGTTCAAAGTTCCCATAATGAATTATTTATATCTTGATCACAAAAATGTTCATCCAAATTTCCTTATGGAGAAGGAAATCTGAATTCACTATATTTTATTTAGTTAAAAAAATACAGAGTTCAGATTTGTATTTCTGCTTATTTTTGAACAATAAAATCATGGATACTTATGCGGGACTTTTAAAAACTTATCTTTACTTATAAAGAAATTAGAGGTTGGAATAAAATATTTGTTGCTTAGAATTTTTTTCCAAAAAAAAATTGTTTTATTTCTACATTCTACGACTGAAAATTTTAAGTTATGCCCAGAAGAAATTTTTGTATTTAATTATAAAATAACATAATGTTTCAATAAAAACAGAAAATGGGTTCATAAATTCACTTAAAATTGTTGTGCTCGCTTTAAAACTTATTTTTAAATATATGAACATTTTTGTTTCTTTAAAACGAACCTGGAATTGTTTTAGTTTTTCAATTGATTTGGAAGGCTTTTTTCGACTTGCGAAAGAATCCTTTTTATTCAATCGGATTACATAAATACCTTCCAATTCATTTATTTTGTTCAATAAAAATTTATGATAGCTTTATTCCAGCTAAGTCTTTTATAAGTGAAATTATATTTCTTTATTAAATATATATATAGGATTACGCATTTTTCCTAAGTCGATGCTGGCAATAAATTATAATAAATGCAACTGCAGAAGGTACATGTCAGAAACATACACAGTCAAGCATTTATTAATGATTTATTTTATTCAATCGCAATTTTATTAAAATATCCAATTACTCGCAAGAAAATACTACTTTTCTTTAAATCAACTTACACCATTACCGATTGAAACAACTTATTCCGTAGATGGCCGAAGTAAATCGTTCGATTGTTCGGGTCTTCGAAGGCTTTTAAGACTAATGGATCCCTAGGGGTATCCATTCTTGTTCCCCGGAGTAGAAAATTTTGAATCATTTTTTTCTCTTTCTTTCAAAGACTTATTTCTCCCTTTTAAGAATTAATACTGGATAATACTTCCCGTATGAAAACGGAATCTAAATTTTATTCCAATTTGTTTTCCAGATTGATTGCCATTACGGGGAACCTTATTTTTTAGAGAGTATATCGTTTGGTTTACTAGATAAACCTTTAAACCTTCGATGAATATTAAAAAGAGTTTAAACGTGATACCCACTCCTGAATAGAGTTAATAGAAGGGGGTATTTCAGAAGCTAAAGAAATAATAGGTTAATGTTCAGGTTTTTGTGGAGGAACAGGACATGAGAAAATGTTTTTGTCGAAAGAGAGTCGTTAATCTCCGGTTTCAACATCAGAAATGAGATATTTCTTTTCTCATTGAATGAAATGAGGTAACCTGATTTGCAAAATTATAAAGTCGTGACTTATCTTTTTCCTCATTTGATTATTATGATTTTATCACATATGACCTTAACATATTAAATAATAATATTGTTTAAATGATATGAATGATATTTGGTTTAATTTATAGTCATATTACCATTGTTACGAAACTAAACAGAATTGCTTGCCCTATAACATTAGTCAAAGTGATGTGTTTATTGGATTCAGATCCTTCTTTCCCTCCACATACAGCCTTAACAGATTAAATACAATTTTTTTTAAATGACACTAAAGCTAACTGGTTTTATTTGATATTTGTATTGCCATTGATTGCATCACCAATCACATTGACATGTGATGTGCTTAACAGAGTCGATTCCTGCTTATGTGATATACTTCAAATGATCAGAGCCTATTTATTTTGGAATCAACATTGCATTTTGCTAAACATGACAGCACAGATTAAGACAAATTGCAGTTATAGTCTGATCAGATACCGAGACTACCTCTTTTGGACGATTTTACACCGGAAACGGGTGTCAGGCAATGAGTCATATGAATACATATCCGGAGTTCTTTGTTAGATCACACTTAGTAAAATGGAAACATGACCCTTCTAATCTTCATTTTACCACTATTTTGATGAAAATAGTTCCGCCCAGCGCATGCGCAAAAGTGCGGAGGGTTTCCGAATCCGTTGCTATACAGTATATGATAAACAATGTGTGGCATGTGCTTTTGCGTTTCCTGTTGGACGTAACGCCACTTGTACTCATTTAATTTTCTGCCCTGTTCCCGATTCATTGAAATATAAAAAAGATGTTGTTAACATAAGCACAGATGAGAGAACAGTTGATAATTATTAATAAGTAAACATCCAGGGCCTTTTCTAGAAATTTAATACAGCGTGTCTAGATACCTCATGAATTATAAAGGTTTATTCATAATAAAAATTATGAATTACCTGGTAGATATTTTGTAATTTCGTTACAAAATAATTATTTAAAAAAATAAAAATTTTAATAGACCACGTTTTTAAAACGGACTAAAAATTATAAAATAATTTCTTCTAGCCCCATACAGATTTATAACCCCATACAGATTCAAAACGAAAAACGTGGGGCGCATGTAATAGATAATTGATGTATAAATAGTTTATTTCAGTCACTAACAATTTTATTGCAATGGAAATGATATGAACTGTTGTATGAGTTTTCTCAACGACAGCTACTCCCTACACTCCGTACTATTAAATATTGCATGCGCCCCACGTTTTTCGTTTTAAATCTGTATGGGGTTATAAATTTGTATGGGGTTAGAAGAAATTATTTTATACTTTTTAGTCCGTTTTAAAAACGTGGTCTATTAAAATTTTTATTTTTTTAAATAATTATTTTCTGCTTTTTAGTCTTCTGTGTGTGAAATTTTGCAATCGATTTTAAACATCTTGATGAGATTATGACCGAGACATGTGACAAATTTCAGGTTTATTTCAGTTTCTCTTCACCTGATCATAAATAAAAAATTGTTATTTTCCTGAAAAAGTAAGTTATGTGACGCAGAGACCTTTGAGATATAATGAAAACGTACTGCGCATGCGCAAAGATATGGCTAAAATATGGGGGGTGCTTCGAAGATCCCATGGTCCATCCATATACCCAAGAACCAAGTCTGAAATGTTAATAGTTTTCGAGATATAATGAAAAACGTACTGCGCATGCGCAA
>BGPR01000775.1:198616-273943 GCA_013235015.1 Araneus ventricosus
TATCATGCAAAACGTACTGCGCATGCGCAAAGATATGGCTAAAATATGGGGGTGCTTCGATGATCCCATGGGCCATCCATATACCCAAGAACCAAGTCTGTAATGTTAATAGTTTTCGAGATATAATGAAAAACGTACTGCGGATGCGTCTTGCAAAACATGAAATGACAGACAAACGGACAGACAGACAGACAAGAAAGCGAATTAATAATGCATTGTCATCTAGTTCTGAACTATGTTTAAAGTTTCAAGTCTCCAGCTCATCGGGAAGTTAGTTTAAAATCGATCGCAAGATTTGTACCGAACAGACAGACAGACAAGAAAGCGAGTTAATAAAAACGCGGTAATAAAAATAATTTTGCAATATGGTTACAAAAGAAAAATGCCGAGGCAACAAATATGGAAAACAGTGTTTGGATTGAAAGCGAAATGCAGCTTTTGCGAACAGTTCATGAACAAATGATTTAAGTGATTTTACAATACAGGATTTTACAATTCCTATGTACAATAAGTGATTTTTCAAAATATTAGCTTTTCTGTTCTGGTGGAATATGCTCTTCCATCCGGTTTTAGATCTCATTTTCGTATCAAAATATAACAATAAAGCAAAATTTGTAATACATTTTCAAATATCTTCAAGTCTTTCAATGTTTCAATACTTTTCTCAGATAAATTAAATTACATTCTTTCTTCTAATAAACGGCTTTTTAATTATTTCATTGATTTTGATTCAATAAAATGTATTTTGAGTTCTAAAAGCAGCTTTGCAAATCTGATTTCAATTGAAAGCTTCATTATACCTCATTGGTATCACATAAATAAAAGCGCAACGTTAATTTTTACTTTCAAATAATCTTCTAATTCAGTTCTGTATTTTTATGTCATTTTTTTCCTAATAGCAAATAAAATAAATTTTTGTTTAAACGCATAATTCAGCATAGTAAAACTTCGTTATGATATTTAAACTGCATAGGTACTTTTAGTTAATAGTATTTGACGTGGATTTAAGAATTGGCTTATAATTGAACTATCTGAATAATGTTATGTTATCCCAACCAACAATACAGCCATATAAACATAAATGATTATGTTCACAACTAGCTTTTATAAACATACCAAACCAATGCACAGCTGAATAGATGGTGCATTAGCGTAATACTTGATGGGAATGATAAATAATATGCAAATTAATGAAAATGTATTAATGGTAATGATAACTTTACATATATTGCAGCATAATTCAGAATTATACCAAATTGGATAGTTGAACTGCGCAACATTGACACTTAGATTTCTAACAAATATATTATTGAACCTTATGGGAGTAAGATCTATATTTTGCATCTATGTTTTTATTCTTAACCTTTTTATTCCCTTTCTCCTTTTATTTTTTGCTCAGTAAGAATGAATATTTCTTGATTAAACTAAGCAATAACTTTACACAATTTTTAATGGAATAAATGATATTTTGTATATTTCACGCAAACATTCATAGCTTAAAGATCGAATCTTTTCAAGATTCAGAAACTTATTTATAATCTAACAAATATAACAAATAAAATTTAGTAATTATGATACAAAATAAATTAGACTTCCATATCTCAAAATTTTACCACCTTCGTTTCTTTATAATAAGTTTAAATCTTTGTCTCACAAAAAGTTAATTTTTGTAAAGGGTGCTTCTATTTCTTAAACAAAAGTGTCAATTGGAACGGAACGTCATAAAAAAGTCTTTTTCGTTTGGTTAAGAAAGTAATCACAAGATTTCACTACGGTCATAAACTATTTGAGAAATTCCTTCCAAATTAAACTCCAGTAATTGGAGTACTTTTCCTCAATTGAATCGATAAAAGATTTCTTCCTAACCAAAAGTTCCGGACAGAAATTTTTAACAGGAGGCTCTCTACTAGCAGTAGCTCCACAGCCAGCTATGCCGATGACATAATAAAGGAGTTTCAAAAGTTTTAACCCAAAATCGATGCGATCTCTCGGTGGAAAGCTCAATTTATTGCTTTTGTAAGATTTGCGAAAAATAAAGTAAAAAAAGAAGAGAATTTCCTTTTCTTGTGAGACTAAATGGAATTTCTATTAGAACGTGTTTCTTTGGCATCGAAGATTACGATTTAAAAGAGATTTGAGCACTTTATTGCTCTCTAACGGTCCGTAACTTTTCTAAGAAGCAGTTGTTTAAGAGGGTTCTCAGCATAAACGAACGAAAGAAATAACTTACATAGTTGCGATATAAGATTCACAATATTGCTTCTGTAAGCTTTTTGGAAGGAATTTGATTTTCTTCTTTCTGACATCATGAATGAGACAAGAACTTGAAACATTTATTCAGACTTCAAAGTGACTTGAAGGAAAATTGCAGTTAGAATTATTTTTTGGGGGCGAAGCGTTTTACCCTTTTAGAAATATCGTTAGAGTATTTTACACCATCTGCAAGTGGAATTAGAAACAAATTATTGCATATCTATAACATTAAAATTATTGTCATATAGTAGTAAAAAAAATTTATATTTTACTAAAAATAAACATTTTTCTCTTTTTGTTAACTTTTTACAATTTACAAATTTAAAGGCTGCTTTCTTGTGCTATATTAGCGTACAGCAGTATGTAAACGTATTTCTACTAATAATAAAGGAACATGTGTGTGTTTGTCTGTGCGTGTAATTCTAATTAAAACATAGCCTAAGGCATTCTTATTAAACACTCAGCTTCAGTGTGTTAAACATATATCTATGGCTAATGTAGTGGTCTATTATGATTTACTAAATAAGGGGGGGGCAATTCCTCCCTCAAAGACAATTGAGGCTTCTAAGAATTTAGTGGTAGAGGCATCTGATGATTTACCTGCAAATCTAAATAATCTGCGTAATTTAAAGAACTACAATTACTAATTACAGTTTCGGTTACAGTTAGATTACGGTTTTCTAGATGCATCTGTGAAAAACATTAAAACTTACTAAATCAAAAATTATCTCATATCGAAGTTGAAGTATGTTTCCATGGAAATGTAAATTAGTTTGAAAACAAAACGATGATAGAATAAATAATTCTACTAAAATAAATACAAATTAAATAGCATAATATCACTTAGATAGTGCTGCCATCTATAAATGAAAGATGGGCATCTTTTTTAATTTTCAAAATTTTAATTTATAATTTTTACATGGCGAACAATATTTCTTAGAATTTGGATAAATTTCAAAAAGAAGACACCAAACGCATACGTGTAGGATTGAAAATTTTGTCGGTATCATTCTGTTTTAAAACGTTTCATAAGCAGTAAGAGATTGTGGTTTATATAAATATACTGATAGAGACTGTAGATAACAAATACACACAGACACTTCTAAAACAATCTTACGATCCAAGTATTAAATTGATCAAATGTTAAAAGACGTTTTATAAGAGTTATACAGTAAAATGTTTCGTTTAAATGTCAGTGTTTCCATAAACATTTTCAACGCAATTTATTCTTAAATGCTGAAGAATAACAGAATTTGCAAATTTTTATTTTTCTTATGAAGACAAAAGAATATGTTCCATAAATGCAGTCAAGAATCCCTTGGGTAAGAAGACAAATGCACAATTTAGATACTGAAGCTCATTTTCAGCAGAGGAATGCCAGATTCTAAATTAACATTTTGCCTCTTGTTTAGAACTCAGAACAACTAAGGGAATTCAGTCTTTGTAGAATACCTTTATCAAAAGAAGGAAAATAAGTTGAAAATAGTAAATTCCTTATTTTGCAGTCAAAAAAGGAAAAAGGCAGTTCAATCTAGGAGACTGTTTCCGAGTGAGTAGAACAGAGTAACAAAAGGCTTAAATGTGATGAATGTAACAACACCGCAAGCGAGTCCCTCGATGATCAACATCATCACACTTTATCTTTAGACGCGTAGTAAGAATCCAGACAGTGAGTACATTATTCTCTGAATACAATCTCCATATTTTCATTCGGTTTCATACAGAACAAAGTCTTGGTATTTTGTTGCAATGTCGAAATTGCCTAGACTTGATAAACTACTCTACTTTCGTGGTCTGGTAATTTTTTTTTTGTAATGTGCAATGTTTTCGAAAAATGGTCTTATTGACTAAAATATTCTTTGATAACAATTTTTAAAAAATAGAAAATGGAAGTATTTTTTGCCGAAAAACAACGATTTTGATTCAAAGTTCAAAATATTTTGAATTTTCCAGAGATCATGAAAATGTTATATACTTTGGTTTCGAAGTTTAATTTAAAGACTTTATACGAAGTATTAAGCTTTAAAAATTTAAGTCAGTTAAAATATTTTAATCACTGCCAATCTTTATTCTGTTGTAGATGTTTTAACTAAATTTTTTTTTAATTTTGAAAGAATATAAACATTTTTCATGAATTTATAACTATCATTTTTATAGTTCCTTTAGTAACACAATTAATTAAAGAAAGAATTTTATGCAAAAAAGGGATTTCAGTACTCTTCGTTGTTGTTGTTTCAGTCCCCCTGGTCCAAATACTAGTCCAGGTCCATGATACCATGTCTCTCTAACAGTACCACAAGTCCATTTTCCCCCTCACTCCACAGCAGCCTCGCAGAGACGCCAATACAGTCAATGACTTGAGAAGGAGAAGCTGGACAGAAACAAGGGCAACAGGAATAAGTATTTTCTTTGTCGACGAATTTCAAGCTTTTGATATGGCCACTACGAAGTACTCTTCGCATCTGTTATGAATGATTTTTTAATATTACAATTCTGTTCACGGTACTAATCATAACTCTCCTTGTAATCGACAAAGGTGCTAGTAACTACAATTTTACTTCTTTTTTCACTCTAATTCTTCGATGATTTATGTATCTATGCAATTTGTCCAAAAAGTGGCACTAAAACAACGAAAGAGCAACCAACTGTGTATTTCATCTCAGATATAATGTAATTTACTTAATATTAAATCTCTTTAAAAATAATATCGTTAGTTATTTTACGAATACGATAATTCTCATTTTCTCAAAGAACAAATTATTTTTGTAGATATTTACATTATTCTAAAAAATTTTAGATCCCGTATGCAATATTTTCCACAAAACATATGCTGAAAAGGCAAGAACAGTGTCGCTTTAATATTCTATAAAGTCGCTAATTTCTACTGTTTAAAATGAATTTAAGTTTATTTAATGTCACGGAAATCAAATTTTAATTATCATTTTTACATATGATATAGGTCTAATGTCAAATTTTGAGGATGAATTTACCCAGATGAATATCTGTTCCGATAGTTTTACATTTCATAGAAACATATATTTAAGACATAAATTAGCCAAGTAATATTTTATTATAATCTTAAATAACACTCAAAAGTGGAGCTAGAAAGTCATTAAATTTAATTAATAAATTCACCGAAATACGGAAAAAATGTCGTAAGATTTTAAAAAATCAGCTATTTCGACATTATTATTGCAATCAAAGCAAAACATCCTTAAAATAGAAGCTAAAGCAGACGAATAAGAGAAAAAAAAAGATATCCTTCAATAAAGTAATAATGATTCATTCCAGAATCTATTCAATTAAAATTCTTAAATCTCTGTACAGTAAAATTAATTACTTCTAATTTAATTCATGTCTTATCCGAATTACTTTCTGTTTGAGTGAGTGTATCGTTCTACGTTTCTGTTAAGTAACAAATCATAATAAAATTAAATTTTCTTTTATTCATGATGTAATTGAGTTAAATAATCTTTCTTGCTACTAATTTTTATTTTTCAAGTCATTTATTTATTTAAAATTCTAATTGTTTCTTTAAGTTCACCGCATTTAAAGAAAGTTTAGAAGATTGATTGTTCCTGCTTCGTACTGAAGTAAATTCCTAGATGTGATATTCTTTAACTAATTATTTCAAAATAAAAAATGTGTTTTTTGTGTTTTGAATATATTTTTCTCTTCTAATAGCATTCTTGATCATTCAACTTCCGTGTCCTCTTCAATCATGTCATGTGAGAAGGATGTATATTGATTGATAATGAAAGAAAGGGATATACAAGATACAAAATAGAAGAATATGAAATAGAAGAGAAAAGGAATAGACAAAAAGACAAGATGAAAAAAATACAAATTCAAGAATACAGTAGTAGTCATTGAAAACGCACCACCATAGAAATTGTTAAATTTTATACACAAGGCTCACACAGTCACTTACATTATGACAAAATGGCAAAACCGATTGGGTTATCTTTCGTTTCGATTGGAAATTGATCAAAATATTTGCACAATTTAAATTTAGAATGTAATATTCCTAAAGAGTGTAAGTGATGGTTTTCATTCTTCACTATTCTACTAGGAGGTTAAAGGAGATTGCGTACTTTATAGTCCAATGATTGGAAAAGAGGGGAAAGCACTTTCCCCTTTTTTCCTATTCACTTCTTCGTTCGTCAAAATACCCGTGTTAATAGAATTTTTGATATTTCGTCTAGTGAAAGCTAAGCATTACTTATATTTTTAGCGGATGGCACGTCAAATTTAGCTATATATCTTCAAGAAGTGACGGATTCAAGTAACTCTACGGATAACTCAACAATTTCGAAGTAGTGATATACCAAATGAATGAAGTGTCCAAATGAAAAGTAAGCCAAATACATTCTGCACCGATAACCTCTTCCCCAACGAAAGAACGAGTTATGCAACCGGAATTATTTCGTACAACGACCGGAAGACATTTCTTTTCGACTTCCACCACTCATCCAACTTTATTAGAAAGTGCGGAAGAGCGAAAGTGACAGGAGATGAAGGAGGCAGGAGAGAGAATTTCCTACTATCATCCCATCAACCCGTAAGACAGATCCAGAAGGTAGAAGGAGAAGAACTGGGAACAGGTGAACGATTTATCACCTGCACATTTGTTGAGTGATAAAAGAGAATAAGGCAAAGGAGCTAGAGTGGATCCCTGCGGAACCCTGGCCGCTAAAATATTAATTCTGGCACAGGTTTATCAAAAGCATTTCGAAATTAATCTTCCAACTCAAAGCCGAGGGAAGTTGCATCAATAAATGAATATGTTTTTGTAAGGGCTTATGCCTTATGAAAGTGTTAGGTGAAGAATGGGCTTAGATGGGAGGATTTTGAAAGAGTTTCAAGGTATTTCGAGGATTATAAGTAATACTTGCTTCAAATATAAGATCTAGATAGAAAATGTCTTCAAAGAACCTTATATAAATTATGTATGTTTTTTTTCTTTTATTTTTTCCTACAGGAGACCGAAAAAAGCAAAACAATCTGAAATATTTTTAAAGCAGTTCGATAAGTAATTTTAGCTTACACCGATGCGTCCCAAATTAAACTTTTTGTACTTTTCACGCTACTGATATTTTATTTTCTCTCTCTACTTGTGTTTAAAAGAAAATCTAAAATCCAAGAAATAAAGTAGTGATAGTAAATAAATATTAGTAATAGAAATAAATATTAGTAATAGAAATAAATAAAAAAATGCATAATAATTACGTTATTCCATTCAAAGATTAAAGAATGAAAATACTGAAAACATTTTGGAAAGCACGAAAAAAAAAATGAAAACACCAAACAAGACATTAAAATATTTTTTTAATATTTTTCAATCAAGTTACTAAAAACTAATTTTCGAGGAACTAAATGTTTATATATGTATTTTTAATGCATCTATGAATTCTATATAATACTAATCTCGTCTGTTGTTTGTTTTTAATTCTTATTCTTGCAATATTATTCATATGAAATTAATTTTGCTTCGATTCAATTCTGTTGAAGAATATAACTGAAATAAATTCATTTTTAATATTTACTTTCTTCTTTCAATCTTCAATTTAAATGATATTTTTTATTTATGAAAAGAAAGATTTCGTACAACTAAGTGGAAATTAATCATTAATTCCTTGAACTAATCCCAGAAAGGATGAAAAATAAATAATATTAATAATTCATCTGAAGAAATAGGTATGCATTTGGAGATGAAATTGGAATAAGTTTATTTATTCAATTCTCAGAAATGATAAACTAAGCTGATATTTGGTAGTTTTTCATTTAGCAGAAATATTTCATCTGCTCATTTGTTTAATTTTAAATTCAATAACAATTAATTAATTTTTTGTCATATATAAATTTTCTCTGTGTGTATTAAAATGGAAAAAACCCGTAAAAATAGGAAAAAATTAAAGTCCTTCCGAACCGTCTTTTCCGCTGCATTATCTCTCATTATTATTTAAATTTGTTATTTTTAATGTAGAATGAATTCAGTTAGTGTTTTCGGAGAAACTAACTCAACATCAGCTTTTATAATATAAATTTTTACATGATATTTTATAATCTATAATGCATTTAGTTGTTTTTATACGATTTAATTCTTTGTCAGAGAAGTAATTTTCGCTAATATAGCATTAATAATGCAGTTCCTCAATTTCATTTTTTCTTTCATTGATATTATTCTTTTCCCGCTTTTGTTACAGCTGTCTTTTTTGAGGCAGCATTACTCAATAAACGCAAGACCTGACATAAACTTGACATTTATTTAGAAAAAATCTCATTTGGTTGTATTTCTGTAACACATCATTTTCACATGAAGTTTAAAAGGCGATAAGGTCTATTTCATAATCTTTCTTAATTTAAATTTGTCTTTAACAGGATAACAGCCTTTTGTTGTATTTTACTCCACTTTTGACAATTGGAAATCGTGAAGCGTACGCAACTCACACACGTCGTCATTTTCACAGTAAAATGCGATAAGCACCTTGGTTCTTAAAAAATTTTTTTCCTGTGTGCGCGTTGAGTGAAATTAAATGAATGCTAATTTTTGAGCAGTTAAAAAAATGACCAGCAGGTAGTTACAAATGTATCTTCAGTTGCATTTGCTATTTATTCAGTGAGAGAGATAGTTTTGTTGCCCAGTAATATTGCGTGCCAGTAAAATAGTTGAAATTCATACAGACAATAACATTAAATTTCAGAATGAGACGATTTCAATGCATTTAAGAATCTAAATTATCTGTTTTAATTAAGTTCAAATTAACTGTTTTAATTACGAAAAGTTGTATATCTCATTACAATAGAGATACATACAATTCTATTATTGATTAAACCTCCTCAATTTAGCAATATTAAGTTCAATTGCCTCTCCTAGTTCCAATTGCTGTAATTGGTTGAAAGAAGTTCATTTAACACGATACTAAACTCTTCATTGACAACTAGAATTGCTTGAATCCTGTTACTATTAGTTATGAGAACTGTATAGTTGAATTTCTAAGTAATTGTATAAATTCACGAGCCATATTTGGGGGGTCTCGAATCAAATTTACCTTAAAGGGAGTTGGAACCCTAAGTCCGTTAACCCTAACCCTGTTACTTCGTTGTACCTTTTCTCAAAATCTGTTATAGATTCATGTTTGAGACTTTTTATACAAGTAAAGTACACCTTTCTCAATATACTGAAATGAGGTTTTTAAAAGAACCCAAAACTTTATTTTATTGTGTCAAAATTGGGTAAAATTTCACTATTTCTAATTAAATATTTTGTAAATTTATTAAAACTTAACCAAAAGCTCGTTTCAGCATAATGAGAAAGGTATACTTTACTTGCATAAAAAATTTCAAACATGAATCTGTAACAGATTTTGAGAAAAGGTTCATTGAAGTAACAGGGTTAGGGTTAAAGGACTTACGGATCCAACTCTCTTTAAGAAAGGAATATACAATAGATCTTACTCAATCTTTTTTGAAAAAAAATGTGTCCTGAAATAAACTTAATTCAGATAATAAGTTTATCAGTACCAAAGATGTTGTTAAAGTTCATGAACTTTATTTTTCGATTTAACTTTATTTATGCTGTATTCTGCACATGAATTCGATATTCCCTTTTTTTATTCTTTGAGATCTTCAAGAGATAAATATCAGAGATATTTCCTTCATGCTTTGTAAATTCAACTGCATCAATAATTTGGTGTAAAATCTGAACTTCAAGGCTTTAGCTTAGATTCCATCAAGCTTGGTACTGATGAAATATTGTTATAGTTCTAACCGCTGTAATTTAATTCTTGATTTTCCAGAGTACAATGTTAGTTAATATTTCTTTTTCATCTGACATGATTCCCAAATCTTCATTTCTTCTCAGAAGCCCATAATGTTAGTTCTATAGGATGTATTAATCCTTTAACAGTGTTTCCGGTGCGTCAACGTGCATTGAACTATCGTATTTTTGAAATTATACAAAAATTAGGTCACAAAGACGTTAAATTATCCATAAACGTCCATCCGACATTTTAAGAGTTCATTGGACTTTTTTTTCAATGAATCGAACACATAATACCCCTAAATGATGTTCTCTAATTAGATAGTAGAAGTAACAAAAGAGTAAAAGGGTTATTACATTAAATCAAATAATTTGAGTTAGCAATTTTTTTCATTGATGAAGACTTTAAATCGTTATGCGTTTTCTGTTATCAGTTTGCATTGATGAATGGTGATTTTTCGATTCCGAATTAGTGGAACAACGTTACAGCCTTCATTCTCAAAAATTAAGAAATGTTTTGGTTTAATTATATTAACGTAACGTTTTGGATTAACATGAGGGCGGACCTCGTAAATTTGAACAGCTGATCAGATTCTCCAAAATTCTGCACCACATCAGCGTCAGATTGGGAACGCTAAATCATACCCTCTATGTATGATTTAGCGTGCAGCAGGTCCTATCGTGCGGGTCTTCAGGGGAATCCGGTTTCGAACCTGGAACCCTCCGGCTCCGAATCGAAGACCTTATCACTAGGTCACTGGGCCCTAAGAGACACGTTGATTCATATAAATGAAATATGGGGTCTTATATGGAGTCGAATTTAAAAAGAAACACAAGAGTTTTTTGTGTCGATTCCAACAACATAAAATTATGATGAGATGACAGCCCTGGGATATAAGATGGAATTTTAATGTTATAATATCCGCGCCAAATCATCTAGATGAATTTCTAGTTTTACAGTTTTTTAACCTTTCGCCTCTATGGATCATCTAGGAAATTAAGACTCGAAGTGCTATCCTTTAAACTAAGAAGCTGAAAGGTTAGCAATACCACATCATAACTTATACTTAGAATCTGAATATTGAACGTTATAAACTTACGCCATAAAAATATAGGGAACATATACATGAGATTACTCGTATTATAATTAAAGTGATTAACTCAAACATAAATAAGATACAAATTTCGATCGCATCGATTGAAAGGTACCGTTGAACAAATTTTTGATTTTCTTAAAATGGCTGTGAACAAAATAATCCTTGAAATTGCTTGTACTTAATGCATAAATAATTTCACAAAAATATTATTTATCAGATATGAGTACAAAATTTCAAAACTGTTTCAGTCAGAAAAGAAAATGAACTCTGATTGAAAATATGTCGTTCAATCAATGTTTTATTTTAGATTCGTTTCATATATAAAATAAGTTAATTCGCTTAGAACGGAAAGAAACGCAGCTTTTTAAAATATAATTCGATCGGTGTTTGACCAACCCAACATTTAAGATCCTCTAACAAGGGGAGGGCAAGACTTGGGAAATTCAGTTCGGAAAGAAACTTTGCACATTAGCAGCATACTTTTATGATGTTCACCCATTAACTAATAAAGTGCAATGGTCAGCCAATTCGGGGAAAATAGCCCACAAACTTTGGGAACAGCTTATACAGTAAGGATCACCAACAGTTAGCGGCCAAATGGCTCAGGTATCAGCGCGCTTGGTCAAAGGTTAGGTCTTGCCAGTGTTTTTCATTTTTTTTTTCAAAACTATTTTCAAAATAAATGAAAAATTAAAGAAATATATTTTTTAAATTAAAATATTAATTATTTTTATACATAAAATAACTGTTCATTCACCTGATACTTGATTTATGGTTAAAATTTAAATTATAAGCAGTGAAATAATTATAAACACATCTTTAATGGTGATAGATAATAATTATAATGATGCAAAAAATGAAAAAATATTTGTTTAGGCTTTAACATTCATAAATTTAGGAAATTCATTCTACATTTATTAATTAATTTTAAATGCATCTTTCGTTTGCTACCAGTAATTCTATATTTCTACATTTAATTACATACAAGAACCAGAATGATAATTATCATGAAAATATTGGAAAAATATTTTGACATCTTGCACAATTAATAAATATTGATTGTCCACAAAGAACAACGGTTCCAAAAGCGATTCTTGAGCGATTCCGTCTTCAACCTCCGATACACTAGCAATATATTTATTCATAGAATATTTTAACTATCTGCGTCATGTTAATTTAATCAGAAAACGATATGAAACACTTCCAAGTTCAATAACCGTGTTTGTTCAATGTTTCTAAAGAAATAAGAGTAGCACTATAGAAGAATTTCATAGGATAGTGAGTGAAAACAATTACACATTTGTCCCTTTTCAATCATTGAAATTTTATACCATCTGCCTATGCATTTAATAGATTAACAGCTGCTCTCTACTATTTATATTCAATCACTAAAATATTGACCGTCCACAAATGTATTCAATGCATTAACATCTGCTCTCTTTTGTTCTCACGATAAAGTAAAAACGAAGTATTTGTAAATATAAAAACCCTATAATTTAAAACTTTTAATGATTTTAAGAATACAATTTTAATTACAGTTATTATTTATCACTATTAAAAATTTATTTATAATTATTTTACTGCATATAACTTAAATTTTAACTATAATTCAAGTATCATAGGAATGAACAGTTATTTTATGCATAAAAATAATATTTTAATTGAAAAATATTTCTTTAATTTTTCATTTAATTTGAAATAATTTTGGAAAAAATAAAAATTAAAAAAAGACAGCCAGGACAAAACCGTTGACCAAGCGGAAAGTCGAAAAGCGCGCTGACACCTGAGCCATTTATCCGCTAACTGCTAGTAATCACTTACTAGTATATAAGCTGTGCCGAAAGTTTTAGGTCTATTTTTTCCGAATTCGCTGGTCATTGAACTTTATTAGATTAATGGTTGAACGCCCTAAAGGTATGCTACAAATACGCCAAGTTTCATCCAAACTCAATTTCCCAAGCCATGCCCTCTCCTTGTAAGTATAGAATCAGTGAAAGTACTCGCATTTAAAGCACTAGTTATATTAGAAGAACAATAATTATCAGCTACAAACAAACTTACGATCTATCACTATAGGATATGCAACTATTCTAATAAGATACGAAAACAAACACAATTTTGTTAGATTCTCTGAATAAATGTTACATTCTCTTAATGCCTAAGATACTCTGAACAATAGCAAACAATGAAAGTTCTTGCATTGAACATATTACTGACTAAGGAAGAAAATAATTTTCTCTTGCAAAAAAGAACGTTTTCGTAATCTTTTAGCCTAAAGCAATATAATAATTATCAAAGCAGTATAATAATAATTCGACTTATTTGCTTCAGAAGATCTTTGAATATATTTATATTTCTCTCAACACTATCCTCAGTTAATCTCTCTCCAAATTCTGTTATTCAGTATAAGAGACAAATTCGCCGAAAGATTTCTAAGTTGCATTTCCCTCGACTCTAACTCGGTACGCTACTCACGTGTATTGGTTTTTCTTAATGAATTCAAAAGCTATTTATCCCCACACAATGGTAAAGAACCAAAGTCGATTATTAATTGGGAGCACAGAAGTAAACGAGTGACAATATAGAAGCTAACGACGCGAGTAGAATGGGATTATACGCTAGTTAATCACGTCGCGTTATTTTTTAGCGGCGTGTTTTTCATTATTTATTTTACTTAGTTATTCTAATGAGCAGTGATTATGCAAGTTTCCGTCCTAAGGTATTTTTTTTACCCAACCTTTCGTAGTTATTTCAGAGCTGAGCTTTCATCGTAATCATCATAATCACGTCGTTCCTGATGATGTGTCATTAGGAAAGGCCACGATGAGTTTCAAACTCCCGTCAACTTCTGTAGCAACGTTAGCATCTAATGAGGACGTGGAATGTGTGGTGATAGTTGGGATCTAGATGGGAAAATGGTGTAGGTTCTGAGGACCTTTTTTTCACCTTCTTCAGTTATTTTTTTCCATTCCATCCAGCTTTCGCGTTTGAATTATATGGGTTTGCGGATTTTAAGAAGAGTTTTATTTTGTACTTACCTTTGAAGAAAACTTTTTAAACCATGGATTTTATTTTTATTTTCATACAAATGTGAATTCATGTTAATTCAGTATAATTAAATAAGCATAAAATGCTTCTAGAAGAACGTGTTTGTTTGGTTTGGTTCTAAATACATCATCTGTTTATATTGAAACTCTGGTTTTATATAAGTGAAAATTTTTCGATAAGGTGATGATTTACGCAATAATGAAAAATGCATGACATACAAATATTCATTTCAACGTAGGACTATGTTCCTCAGGAAGGAATTTGATTTACACTCCAAAAAGCCACAAAAAACGTTGTATGGGAGTTCCTCTATATCTCGGTAAATACATATGTTAAAAGCATAACTAATGTCCTATTTTTGAAATAAAGGGTAACAACAGACATTACAAAAAAAATTGAAATTCGAAATTGTAGTTCAGCGACTACTGCGTCGCAAAGTTGGACAAAAATGCGCATGAAAAATGACGTTTTGATATGTGATTCATATGTTTGCATATATCCATAAGTAGATGCATCCCATTTGAAAATGTTCTTATTCAGCGCACTTATAAACTATTCAGGGAAAAGTTTGCTCATCGATGAAGAAATTCATATAAATAAAGATGTTCCAATTATCGTTATTGGTGACTTTAATGTAGATGCCAAAAGGAATGAGAAAGCGTTCGGTTTCATGCAGAAGCATTTTGATTTGAACATGGTGCCAACAAATTATTCTAGTACTCTGTGGAATTCATACATTAATTCAACTTTCACAAGAAACATTAGTACTGAATTATTAAATTATGTATGTTACTTTTCATATCATCGACCGATCCTAAACAGAATTCTAACATATCCACGCACGATTGAAGAATTCAAAACAAAAGAACCGACATTGTAATATATTTTATTAAGAAATAAAACAATCTTCATCGTAACCTTAGTTGCATTTTATTTCGTCAATTTTCCGTACATTAATATTTCAGAGAAACAAAAGAGAATTGAGAGTAACTTCGAGAAACAAAAGGGAATCACGAGCAACTTCGAGAAACAAGCGAATCGCGAGTAACAAAAGAGAATCGCGAGTAACAAAGAGAAACCGAGAAACTTCGACATACAAAAGAGTCACACGAGTAAAATAGTCCTACGCCTTTAACATCAGCGGCTGTTTGAAAAAGACAGCCTCCCGTCATTTTTTAAAGTAGTATTGAAATCGTATTTACGGTCAAACCAAAAGTTTTCATTTTTACATGAAGAATCTAATGTGAACACCATTAGCGACAGAGAAAGGCCAAATCTGTCATTTGCGACATGAAAATCAAACGACATAGAGCACCAAATATAAATTTATGTCGCAAATGACAGATTTGGCCTCTATCTGTCGTTAATGGTGTCCATTTTAAATGATTACATTCGAAATAATTACAGTAGTTTCACAGAGATATTTCAATACCTTTAAAACATTCAGTAGCTAAAGAATTGTTCTTATTTTCTGTTATAGCTGAAAATTTTATTCATTACGATCTTTCATGTTTTTTTAAAAAAAATATTGCATGACAAAACAAAGTTATTTTAATTTCTTGTTTTAGTAATTCCAAAAGGTTTAAATAAAATCAATCTTTTTCAATGTATCAATGTATGGACATATCTTAAACCTTTTTGTTCTTAAACATGTAACTCGAACTTCAATTTCAGAGCGAAAAAATATGCATTTGATACCTATCATATTGAAAGGTACCCGAACATGAATATACACTGAAATTCATGCAATCACGCAAAAATTATTGGAAAAATCGAATATTGCCGCATAAAAATAAATACATATTGATTTGAAAAAATTCTTTAAATGTTTCGTGATTTAACCCTTACGTATAGTTGTCAAATATTACTCGTGAATTGGAAACAATTTTTTTAAAACTTGTAAGATAAAATAAAATCATTTATATGTCATATGATTGAATAAAAAAATTACATAGAATTCTTAAACACTGTTTATAATGGACTCTTATTTGAAATCAAATCGATATCCCACTTCCAAAATAGAATGTGCTGTTTAATTAGAATAGTTAGGAAAACTGAACTATAAAGGAGTTAAATAGTGAATGATTTAGGACAATAAGAATGGATACTTATACTTTGTTACAAGAATTTAATAACGTGGTAATATATTCAACGAGGTGAATACATAGTTTATCTTATGAAATCATTATTAATCATGTTTGCTAATATGGTTATTAATAATACATAAAACTATAGAATGTATTATAATTAACTCTCTGACTTATCCAGCGATTTCTACGGGTAGGAAGTTGGCTCATTTTCTGCTGCATCCTGCTATTTTCGCATGTTAATGTGTTTACTTCGTATTATTATATCATTGAATTACATTATACCAAGAAAGCTTTGCTTATAAATAACAATTTGCCTGGTTTTAGAGATTTAAAAAAATCTGCTGTCAGAGGGTTGAATCAGCAATTGAACAAGAGAACGAATTTAAAAACTGATTTTTGGGGCATATGTAAAAACACTTCTCACTCTTAATATTTCTTATTTTTCTTAAAGAAACTTTTAAATGTAACTTTTTATATAAGTGTTTTAATTAGAGGCTTATGTTACATATCATATAGATGTTCATCATGAACATCTCTATGATATCACATGTTTGGTACAAGAAACCAAATTTCGATTTTTTTTTTTGGCGTTTGTTTCTTTCTTCAAGCTGCTGATTTAACTCAAGAAGCTGCAAACTTATAATAATAACAAATATTCCAGTTTACCTTTAGGGATATCCATAACAATAGGAAATAACTCTAGAAACTTTGTGCAGTCATACAACAACAGTCTTTCCTAATGTGCAGAGTCGCAGTGTCAAACAGGAAGAACCATTCTCCGAAACATACACCATCACAATGAAAAATGATGTATTCTGGAGAGATCACTTAGTGTACGACTTTTCCTTTCCCCAAGCCTCCTACGTCAACCTAGTTTCTGGTTTTCATTACCGCCCATGCCTTGTTTCAAGGAATTAAATGGGACAGATTTTATCGTTCCCTTTCCGACTCAAATGGACAGTTCTGACCAGTCATACAAGTGTCAAATCAACTTTCACTACTCGGATTATCAGTTTGAGAATATCAGCTGAATAGCCAATGGACGAAATGTATTTTGATTATCTCAAATTCCTAAATCTCTTCGCTTAACGATCAACACCACATATTTCAATTTTTTGAAATTTCAGAGCGGAAGAAAATACTCAAATTTCGCAACTAATAACGAATAATTCAGATTTTTTTTCATATATACCGGGAACAAGCTGTCTCATGTTATATCAGAGGTTGAAAAAATTCAAAAATATTCGTTATTGGTTGCGAAAAATTGAGAATATTCTTCCAATTGAAATTTCAAAAGAAATCGAGATAGGTGGTGTTGCTTGTTAAGCGACGAGATTATGCTTATATATATATATATATATATATATATATATATATAATAGTAGTAGTAATTTTTAATTAGTAATAGTGTAGCAATAAGTAATATTATAGTAATTTTTAGATTAATATATGCATATATTGAAATTATAACACATGTTTTGACTATATATATAATATAAATACAAATATAACTTGTATATAATCATACAGAAATAAAGTAAACAAAACATATCAAGAATCTATATATATATATATATATATGAGTATTGTTTTCTATTTTTAATGCAAATATACGTTCGCAAAGTCCGGAGCAAAGAAATTGTTCCCTGTTAGGTAATGCAATTGCTTGATATGTATCTAAGTCATATAAATAATAAATTTTGTTTTTCAAAGAGCATTATATTTATGACATTCGCTAAGGTGATTATTTGAAACTTTAAACTGAATTTCCGATTCAGTTTTCGAACTATCATGAATATTTCTACAGCGATTCGATACAATATCAAAAGTAAAATTGAGGCTTTAATTGCATTGCTTGTTTGATTTTTTTTGCTTTCAGTGAAAGCATTGTGTAAATAAAATCATATGCATTATTCATGTATTCAGTCTCTGTATATATAGTAATCTCATAGTCCTTATTATTCGTGAGATGGCATAGTAAATTTTAAAAGCATTACTATTATACTATTCTTAGATGTAACTCAGCGCTTTGTAGATTCTTAAGCCTTAAAATATAATTGCATAACTTTATCATTCTGAAAACTGATTTCAATTCTTTTCCGACTGAAAAGTAACGCGAAAACAAGTTAATGCTTTCTATTTGGTCTTATACATCATTTTAGAAACAGAAGATCTCAGTGAAAGTTAGGATTTTTATATAGTCCTTGACTTAAAATAAAAATAAGAGAAGATGAGAATAACTCTGTGTGTCTGTGCGTGCGTGCATGAGGTCGTGTGTAATTCTAATACTGATGTGTAACATCCTAAACACTGAGTTTAGTTAATTGACAATAAACGTATTTATAAAAGTTCTAATGTATGATTATCAGATGATTTATAGACTGCTGAAAATATTTAGAACAAAACGCAAGTGGTAGCACGAATAGAAAATATTGCTTAAATGCTTAATTTTTCTTTTAAAAATTTAAGTTTTATGTCAGTTAGGTTTTATCCGTATTGACCGTTTTGCTGCGGAAACTATGTCGAAGAAGCGTAAAGGTTCTTTACCTCCTTTTACAAATATCAGATCTGTCGTTCTTTTTAATTCCCGACATAGGGTTGCTTTTCTTATATTTTCTCTTGAATAATAAATGCTGTTATATCTCAAAGGATGATAAAAAAGAGATAATGGAATTAAACTATACATATGGCAATTAGATATATAAGCAGATTAGCTGCGCCATCTTAGTGAGATTCTTGATTACTTGGTACAACAGTTGTACGTGTCAGCACGCAAAGGAAAAGAATCCGCAGGTACAGTATCTGAAATCGCCGTAAGGAAAATATTAGCGAAAATAATGAAGGAAAAAAACATAACGTATGATTTATTTTTATTTTTGATTATATTGAAACTATTTTATTCGCAGTTTCTGTTGCAGAATTACTACCATATGTTCATGAAAACTCTTACTTCAAAAAACAAATAAATTTAATAAAATCAGATTTAAAAAAAAATTTATTGGTGCACTTAAATAAAAAAATGTTTAAATTAATTTTCTCATTCTTAGTCTTTAATTTATAATTTATTATTATAATGTTAAGGAATCTTAAAAAATATTTTCTGAAATTCACTACCAGGTAATCACTGCTTTACTTAAAATTTATTTAAACGAATCGATTAACTGATAACTGAATTCTGAAAATGTTAAATAAAATATTGTCATCAAGAACACACTAGTGAAGAAAATTTGAGAAATCTAGACGTCAGGTATTTAGTAACAAATTAATTACAAATTTCCATCTAAACATACATGAAACATGTCATGTATGTATCAATGTAATCAAACACGAAAATGTCTGCATACATGAAACATGTTCAAGTTAACCCTTCGTGAGAGGTGTTGGTGCAAAATTTGGCATGTGCGGGGTATGAAGTATCCCAGGTCCTTTTATCCACCATCTGCCTTAAATGTCCTCCAATTTGTATTAGTTTATTATTTTAATATGCTAATACCATAACAGAGAGAAATGGGAAAAAATGACAGATAAAATAGAAAAAGAAAATTATATATATATAGCAAATCTATATAATAATGATACTAAAGTGTCCGTGACGCTGGGAGGAGTTAAAAATAACTCCTACCAGAACTCCGCCTCTTTGGTCTGCGTCATTTTCGAAGGAGCAAATCACGATTTCCGTTCTGGCTGGCGTCAAATAATTCAGAAGAGTTTTTTTCATTACAGCTAAGCAAAAATAAAAAAATTAGTTATGGGATCGTAAATTTCAATTCATCTAGCCGTTACTTATTCATGTTGGATTGGAATAAAGATCAATAAGCTGATTTCGTATGTTTCATTTCTTTTTTATTTTCATTATACCTTGGCTAAAAGTAAAGTAAAGTTATTTTTAAAACGAAAGTTCTTGGCAATTCATTCATGACGTGAAACAACTCAGACATGTTTTTTGCAAATTTATAAATTTATAATTTATTTGAGCTGAGTTAGCAGTTTCCCTTTTATTTATTTATGCTGATTCACCCACATGGTAAAAAATAATCCGTTACCGTTTATGCTGATTATAGAATTTTTGTGTAGGTTTTTTTGAATCAGTGGAAGATTGTTAATTCAACAAAGGATAAGTATTTTTAAAGTTTTTTACTAATTGTTTTTTCTAATTTTCTAGTTTTTAACTAATTGTTTTTTACTAATTGTTTTATCCAGTTTTACTAATTAATTTTGATTTGAGTGTTTGTAAATGAGTTCTGTTTTTCAAGTTATTAATTAAGAATACTTTCGTTTCTGTTAAAAGGATTATTTCGTAAGATTTGAATTTGTGGTACATGTTTTTATTTTGTATTTTATAATGCATTTTTCTGTTAGTGGATTTTGCATTATTTTAATTAGACAAGACGAAAGTAATTGTTAAAAGTAAAGCTATGCTTTTCATGTTATGAATTTAGACAATCAAAAATGAGATATAGTTGGCGGGCTAAAAGCCCGTCTTAGACGGGCAGAAATCTTCTAGTATAGAATAAACAAGCATCTAAGGACTCAAATTTTTAGTCCATCGTGAATTTATCACCACTTATATAAAATTTCTGGCAGTTTTCATTGAAAGAGTCGAAAAATCCTCTCAATGTACTGTATGAGTCCCTCTTCAGGAGTTATAATCAGTTTCCTTTGCATACTTGGAGAGATGACGTACTGAGTTCGCCGACGTGACGTGAGCGTCGTCTTCTAATATAAAATAAACAAGCATCTAAGCACTCAAATTTTTCGTCCATCGTGAATTGCTCACCGATTATATAAAATTTCTGGCAGTTTTCATTGAAAGAGTCGAAAAATTCTCTCAATGTACGTAACTTATCAGTTTTTCTGTGTGTGTCCCTCTTCAGGAGGCACAATAAATTTCCTTCGTATACTTAGAGGAGTGACGTACTTAGTTCGCCGACGTGACGTGAGCGTCGTTTTCTAATATAAAATAAACAAGCATCTAAGCACTCAAATTTTTCGTCCATCGTGAATTGCTCACCAATTATATAAAATTTCTGGCAGTTTTCATTGAAAGAGTCGAAAAATCCTCTCAATGTACGTAACTTATCAGTTTTTCTGTGTGTGTCCCTCTTCAGGAGGCACAATTCCTTTACATACTTGGAGGGGTGACGTACTGAGTTCGCCGACGTGACGTGAGCACAAAAAAAAATACTTAGTATGAAAGGTGGAAGTCAGACCGAGCGTACCGGTTAGACTCAATGTACTCGGAATCGGGGCATGTTCCTATTAGGTAGTGTGTGTGTGTGGGGGGGGGGAGAGGGCCCAGAAAAGAACAGTCGAAAATTCACAGCTAGAAAATTCATTGGCGTACCCCGTAAGTTCTACTAAGGGTTAAATAAAAAAAAATTTAGTAAAATATAAAATTTTTTTTTTTTTTTTTTTTTTTTTTTTTTTTTTTTTTTTTTTTTTTAATTTGACCAAAAAGGCTATTGTGCTAATAGCCTTTTTGGTCAAATTCACAAAATGATTAGATGAATTTTCTAAATACACATTTAAAGCTCTGGTATACTTCATATCCTTAAAATTATTAAATGACACATAATATATTGCTACAAAAACAGTGAGAATTACGTAAACTACGCAACCCCAATCAAAGGAAACTGGAAAGCTAATACAACGTGATAAATTTTAATAACGAGATTATAAAAAAATCCGAAGATTAAGCATTTCTTTTTCATTGATCTCTTTTAAGTGTAGGTTTTACGGAAGTCAGTTTAACATGTGGGTTTAAATGCATTGAAATCAAAACAAATAGGTCATTACGGTCAAATTGTATAACAGAAAAAGAGTATCGCTTTTATTATACAATATATTTATTATTTTTTAAGTTGTAAAATGTTCTTACGATATTTTTAAATCCTCCTAAAATTTTTGCCATCATTTCAGAAAATCTCTTATTTTAACCGTTGATATAATTAGTTGAAAATTATTTAAAAATAATTTATTCTTTAAAATTTAATATTTTCTCTGTTCATTTCAGAATGCATACAAATCAAACTTTTAAACTCCACAAGTTAATTAAAAGACGTGTGTATTTTGTAATTTCCCCTCTTTACCTTGTTGGCATTTGTAGTGAGCGTTTATATTGCAAAAGTTTAAAATTTTTATTCCATGATCTTTTTACGAGGATAATTTGACTATACATGATTCTTTTGGAGTGTTATGAAATATTCCTTTGTAAATTGCAAAATTAACAAATTCTGCTTTTTTATTGTATTTAACGGTCTTTTTTCACAATTCTTAAAGCAAAAGATTCGGCTGCCAAAGAAACAATTCTTCCTCAAACACCAGAAAGGTTTTCCAGTAAACAAAATCGTTTATCCGAAGTAATTTTTTTTCTTTTCAAAGAGAAATTCTTTGGAACTTTTTTAATTGTTTTTAGGAAGTGAATATATCTTTTTTATATAAATATAATAGAGTCGTATAGTGATTTATTGTCCATATTATATCTTAATTTGAATAATGTACATAAGTAAGTTTTTAAATGATTGAAAATATCAACAATACATTTTAATACGGTTGTATTTAGTTTAAAGAAGAAAACCTTTGGGAGATAAAAAAAATCAATATATAATTTCGTACAAAATCAATGAATAAAAACCTCAGCTTTCCAAAACTGTGCTTGATCAAATAGGATTAAAAAAGGATATAGAATCAGTAGAAACTAGACTAAATAATATTATTTAAACGGAATTAATTTTCAGATTTCTTTTAAATTATTTCAATTCGATTAGCTGCTTGCTTTCGATTTTCGAACTGAAACCTTACCTTAAAAGAAGATTCGAAACTGTGTTATTAACATCAGAATGCAAACATTTAATCTGCTTAATTTATTACAACTATAAAGCGTCATCCATCTAGAAAAAATGTCGTATGAACTAGAAAAATAATTATTCCAAGGATTCCAGAAAACGGGTTGGAACTATTCCAAGGTCAGCGCATGTATTATAATGACTCAATTTATGAGTTTTGAAATTATAATCACGTTTTCATTGAGACAGAATGAAAAATCGAGAATTTTCTTTAAAAAACATTTCATGTTATATGTGGAATTCCTCAGCAATATTTTGAAGGAAATATCTAAAGTAGCAGTGCTATGTAATTAATAAATTTCAAAAGAAATTATTTTTAAATGTTTTGTGTATTAAATTAAATTTAATAAATTAAGAACATATTTCTAAATATGTCAAACATATTGTATTTGTTTCAACACTGAGAGCCATCGAAGAAATTCTGGAAAGCTAAAAGGCCTTTCCTACTACTATACACCCGTCTAGAATTCTACTCTAATTTCTCTACTGTCATAATTTACACTGCAATAAGCCGTATCTCAGTCTAACTACGTAAATCATTAATAATGGCAATAATTTAATATGCAAACTGCTATGGATACATTGTATTGTGACAAATTTTCAAGGTAAAACGGCTCTGTCTAGCTTATTTATGCACTTACTGTAAGTTTTAAAGTTGCTTAATTAGATTTTTCTTGTTTTATTAATGATGGCATCGTTTTTTAATTCAGCTATTAGCATCTTAATTAGTTTAACTAAAGAATTCTTAGAATGTTTGTTTCAAACTTCGAAACTAAACAACACCTCTCAGCAATTAATTGCAACCTTCATTTAAATGTTGTGAAATAGGATATCAAAAAACAAATTAGTGGGCATTGCGTAAAATTTACTATTGATCGCATGCTTTTGCATAACCATTTGAAGCAAATTAATAAGGATTTCTTATAATATGAAATAATTCACTTTCTAATTTAAAAAATTAGATTTTCATTTAATAATTAAATAGAAATTTTTATTATTTTTTTTAATTGGGAATTTTTAAGATTCACATTTGCAAATTAGTATTTTAACCCATTATCTGCTATTGCCCCTTTTTTGGGACGCTTGTTTTCATCTAAAGAGTGCACATTTTGTGTTTGATTGTTGCCACTGAATGTTGAACTGACAAATCCATTAAAAATAATTTTTTCATTAAAAAGATCATTAATTCTAATTAAAAATTAATTAATCAGTTAATTAAAACATTTTTCAGAAATAGCATTTTTTCATATTTCATTCACGTTATCATATTAGTGTAACTTTTTTTTGAAATGTGAAATAAAAACATTTGGCAGATAATGGTTTAATATTGTTGACTAGCCTAATGAAAAATTTCAGAAGTAACAAGTAATGCTACGATTAGAAAGAATACGAGAAGAAATAAGCTTTAAATTAATACAGCTTACTTGCTAATAAATGAATATTAAAATTCATGAGAAGCATCTGGATAACGTTTACCGATAAAACAGAACAATGGAGAGACAAAAATAATTACTACCCGAACAGGAACGAGAAGCTAAAACGAAATGACTCAATGTGATTATCTCTATTATTCAAGTGAGATTTATCTCATCTGCATCATCACAAACGCAACATACACTAAATGACTTTCCCAAACGCGTTAACCTCGGCACATTTCGTTTTTAATACAATTAACGATATCAGAAGCAAATGCAACTTATCGACCCACCGGATCAAAAAGATTGTCAAGAATTTAAATGGGCCTCATTAAAAATGTACTAAGGAACAATGTTCCAGTTCTAGTGTACGCGCCGAAATTTCCTGGCAGGCATCCAGAAATCCATTTACACGCGAGTCAGCCAAGCATGAAACGTTAGCGAAAGACATAATAAAGGGAAAGGGGAAGTAAAAAAAGAGACAAATAAATATTCGAACAGCACTCTGCTTTCTCCGGGTTCAAAGGGTCAGACGCAGTGTCCGGCTTCCGTGGCCTGTCTGGCACAATCGAAAGGACTGGGTCATCTTCCTTTCACTGCTGCTTACCGTTCGGCTACCTGCGAGCCCCTTAGGTGAAGCGGATCTGTGAGTTGCAGACCGGAATGCTAATGATTGAGAGTGTTTACAGCGGCAGCACCTTGCATTTTGTGAGCTTCCTTAGTGCTGAAACTCGCACACTTAGCATTTTAGATGACATAAAAATGTTTAAAGGCTGAAATGCCGAAGGAGGTGCTGTAAAAATATAGATGTTTTTTAGGGGGCACTGTCTATGCTGCGTTTATGTTTTGTGAACTGTTTTACAGCTTTTGCAAAGAAGCTAACGAAGTTGCTTCAAAGTTTTATACAAGAAATTTCATGTGCTCTGATTCTGCGAACAAAATATAAAGCTATGCCTCGAATTGTGTTCAATAAATCTTTTCCAGGGTGTTTTTATGTCCAATTATTACAAAATTCATTCTAAGCTATTTAGTAATTTTATATTATCATTCTCAATATACGAAGGCAGAGAAACTTATTTTGGAGGTCCTTCAACGTAAATTCGATATTCATATTGAAACTGGAAAGCACATTCATTATTTTATTAGTATTTATATCTCATATTAATAGAAAATCACTACTGAATATCAACTATTTCCTCTTTTGTCTTTTTTTCTGGCAGATGATTTTAGTAAGCCATCTCTACATATTTTATTATATAATTTAATTAAGCGTCAATCTCAGACGATTTTATATTATCCTTTTTATCGTTCTTTAAATTCACTTTTCTGAGTATGGCAATTAAAAATATAGTTGTTGAAAATAAAATATGGAATGGAATGTTTTAAGAAAGAGGTAAGTTGGAATAAAAAGTTGAATAGAAATTATTACTTCGTTATTTTGTCTCCCCCACAAAATCTCTAAACGAATTCGAAATAATGTATTGAAGAGATAATAATACAATTTATTTATAATTAACTCATTTTCTTTAGTATTGTCTTTTACTTTATAACGAAAACACGATATGTTTAATAATTTCCATGCAAAAAACATCAAAATATTTCCTATGATATCCAAACAATAGCAATTGCTACATAGGTTGATCGATATGCTAAGCCGAAACTATAAGACCAAGGATGACTGCATTTCCAGTTTAATCTCTGTTTAGTCTATAATTTTGTAATTTTATAACACTGATTTAGTAAAATAATGCCTTATGGTATTGTCAAATCATGTTCTCTTAACTACAAAAATATTACTTTCTAAATAACTGATCCAAAAATTCTTATATTCATCATATATAAATGACATAATCGAAAAGGAATAAGAGGCAAAAGTATGTCGGCATTTCTTGATGAATCTCAGTATAGTCTTTAATTTCTTAATTTTGTAGCACTGATTAAGTAAAATAACGCTTTATAGTGTTTTCAAATCATGCTCTATTATCTATAAAACTATTACTTTATAATAAAATTATCCAAAGGCTCTTACGTTCATCAGATATAAATATCTTAATCGCAAAGAAATAAGAGAATAAATGGTTTGATTACTTCACTCATTTAAAATTTTTACTCCAAAATAATAGCCATAATTATATTTTTTCAAAATATCATTAGCGCTATTCAGTATTTTGAATTCACTCTCTCTCTCTCTCTTATTCACAGATAAATTCCTTCTTTCTAAAATGAATAAGAAATTCTAACATTCATCAGATTTATACGACTTAATTGTAAATTATTAAGCTAATAAATGGTTTGATTTCTCAACTCGTTTAAATTTTTAGTTTGTAATAATAGTTATGATTTTATTTATTCAACAAAAAACTTGTTAAATTTTTGAACTTATATAGATTGCGCCACCCATTTAAATTCAGAAGTCTCATAAATTGATTAACTATTCTCATACTACATAATTCAGGAATTAACTTACTTAAAAATTCTTTATATCTAATTTCTTTTAGGTACGAGAAATAGTTTGTTAGATGCTCGCAAAAAAGCTATTACTGCCAGCCAAATTGTTTGAATGAAAGTAGGAGCAACCAGAAAAAAAATTATTTTTTCAGGAAAAAAGATAATAGGATCTTTTCCGCGTTAAGCATTTTGAATGATATTCTAGTGAACAAAAAACAAATCAGTCCAATTACCGTCTATAATGGATTTGCAATGCCTTTGCAGTTGCTTTTTTAAGAGCACCTGGAAATTAATTAGCCTAAAGGTAAAGCAGAATCAGAAATGTCAGTCTGGAAAGTCCATTAAAAAGAGTAGTATTTTTTCTAATGCCGAGTCGACTTTCGATATACGTCACGTTAACGACGGCAAACGCGTCTACTTATTAGATAATTGACGGGTCTGTATACTAAGCTTTTATTTGCCTAAGTCTTATTATTTTCCTTTCTTTTTTCCTTCCTTAGGAAGGGAAAGGAATCTTTTGGCATAACATGCGTCGAATTATGGAGTAAGAACATTATTCCCAATATATAAATTATAAGTAATAATCATTCAATTTTAAATTTGTATTTTAATGCTCACTTTGACTCATGGACAGAACAATACTCCTCTTGTAACCTTTTCCAATTATTTTTGAGTTATTTAATTACTGATGAATGCAATTATTTGCTTACTACATTTTTGAATTAATTATTGGGTATTTCGAGTGGAAGAATAGAAGCAAAGAAACTTAAATTAAACATTTTATATTTTTTTGTTCAGAATTAATTTAAATAAAAGTCAAATTCAAAATTTAATTTTTCTGTTTTTCCCGTTACTGACTTCGCTCTCATTATAGAGATCTACACAACTTTTTTTTCAAAAATAATCCACTATGGATTGTTAGTTATGCAACCTTTGCTAACTTTCTCATTTTACTCATTTTTTTTTTGCTCATTATTAAAGAAATGGAAAAAAAATTAAATATGATAAGAAGCAAATAGTTAGTTCATTGCTAAAAATATTAAAAATGAACAAATCTAAATGCCGTGAGATTGAATAATTTGGGATAACTTATACTGTTTAGGAGATCATGAACTAAAAATTGTATAAATAAGATAACAGTTCTATAATTTAATCTGAAAATGCCATATTATTCAAAATATGCTTCAACTTCGCTGAAAAGTTATATATCTCTTTATAAAAATTGTCTTCGCCATATAAATAAAATTTATGCATTTGGCCATCCATCCTCTAAGGATAGTATATGGCTATCCGTAAAGAATTACATTATGCAAGTTTAAAAATAGGTGATTTAGACACAGAGTACAAATTGGACATTCTTCTTCCTCCACCCCTAACAAATTTTCTTCTTTGTATTTTGTTTAGCTTCAAAATCCTTTTGAAGAGACAATTTTCTGAAAGCAATAAATGAATAGCGAGATAAAATATACCGATCCTACGACACCAAGAAAATTGGCAATAAGTTTTCAAAATTGATATTTCAATATATACATAAAAGGAAAGGAATAATTCATTTTAGAGAAGAAGTACAGACTTACTCTCTGAAAAAGGAGAAACTGTTGCATAGTTAGTCTGTGCTAAATTCAAATTTTTGCTTCAATAATTTAAATTTTTCTTTATTTTGATTATTTGTTATGCCTTCACATCATGTTATGACTTTTAGAAAACATATAATACTGTCGCTTCAGATTCACCGATTATCAATCTTGTTTATACTGACAGCTCTCTGTTTCTTTATTATAAAGGCATGCTTAGCATTGTTATTAAGACCGCGGTGGCCTAGTGGGGAGGTACTGGCCTCGGAGCAGGAGGGTAACAAGTTCGAAACCCCATTCCACTGAAAATCCGACGTGTATTGGGCTTGTTCCACGTTAAATTATACGTAGGGGATCAAACGTTTCCCCATTGGTGTGGTGTGGAAGTTTGGAGAGGGAGGTGCCTGCTCAGGTGTCGCCCTCGTCATCTGACCACGGCTCAAAATTACGAGGTCAGTCCCAAATTAGCCCTCGTGTTGCTTCAGAACGGGACTTCATATAACTAAAACTAATCATGCTATAACTGTGGAAAGAACATTTTACAAAACGTATGATATTGTTGCTTCAGATTCACTGATTTTCCAATCTTGTTTATATGAGCAACTCTCTGGTTCTTTATTATAAACTCATGCTTAGCGTTTATATTTTCATCTAAGTAAATCATGTCCAAATTCATTTCATTCTGAAAAGTATTTAGATTATTTTTTTGAAAATTCGGAATCTTAAACTTTTTCTTGTTCTGTCTTTTGAAGCAAAATTGATATAAACTTGTTTTCCCACCCTTGATGGATGTAATATAGTTTTTATAATGCATAATTATGTTTGTTTTGTATTATTTTTATAACTTAACATTTTTATAACATTACTATGTTATGCTTATTATGTGTAATTTAATTCCTATAAATTATGTAGTAGTTTGTATAATAGAAAAAAATTATCTTTCCTTCGATCCATTTCTACCTTTACACCATTTGGAAAGGCACCGTCATCATGAGTGGTATATAAATAAATGAATGTGTTCTCATGAGTCGTGTTTTGTAAGTATTACATAAGTATTTTAATTTTCCCATTTTCTTCAGTATTTTTACAAAACAGAGTGATTTGAAAGCTATATAATTTTGAGAGAGATTTCTAATAAAAATGATTGGATATTCATTATTATCATTCAGGAAAACATTTTTGTGCATTGAATTGACTCAAATATTCAGATGTATTGCTGCATTGAGCTGTCCATTATTTCTGAGAATTTAAAAAAGCGCATCAATAAATCTAACCCAAAACTTCCATCTAAACAAGGAAAAAATAAATAAAAATTGTTCGGCAAAATCTTCAATCAAGAACAAATATTAAATTCCTCTTTCACATCTATTTTATTTTGTTTTTAGTTATTCTGTTGAATAGCGAATTTTTTAGGAAGAAAAACATTTGTAACGATAAAAAAAACCTTAAATTCTGAATAACGTTCCATACTTTTATTGGTATATTGATCGCTTGAAAAAGAAATAACAATCTATATTTTCTTAACAAAAAAGGGCTAATTTTCTTCGATGTTTTAAAAATGAATTCTTATAGTATTGAAGAAAAAAGAAATTGAATTCCTAAAACTTAAAATTCTAGGATATTAAGGACAAAGAAAAATGTTTCTTTCAGTTTCCCAATTTAAGATCTAATATTTTTTCCTGTTTGATTTTGTTGAAAGAAATTCTTTGTTTATCGAAAATGTATTATCATACATTAAAAAATTGGAATTTCTCATCACGTACCAACCTTTTAAAAAGATTTTAACTCTAAATAGAAGATCCACTTTTTGTTTAACATATCAAGTTTATAAAAAGATTTGTAAAATTATGTTATAACACCATAATGGTCTAGAAAACCACTGGAGTTTGGAACAGTCAATCTGTTTATATAAAAACGCTAACGTGCGTGGCACAGAAAAAAGGATAATTTCTCTAATGCCGATGGCAACGATCGGTTTGTTTACAAAACAAACCTGGTAGCCATGTTAGGCATAACTTCATAATTATAGGCTACTACTACATTCGATCTGGCATAAAACAACTTTTCTAGAAAAAAATTAGTGTAAGACGAAAGTTCACAATATTTCTAACAATATAATGAAACTTTGAATGAAATTATTAAAAGTTTAGTCAGAAATGAAGCAGATGAGATTAGACGAGCCCTAGAACGCTTAGATCAACGAAGGGGAAATCGTGTCAAATTCACAAATTGAGGTGAACATCGTGAAGCTTATTATTGTCAGCATTGTGTATTGGGTACTTTTCCGTTATACACGCACCACTTTTTTTTTTTTTTTTTTTGTCTTGGCGAATTTTCTTGGAGAGCTGAATCGCCTCCTTGGCTCAAATTCTTTCTTGGCGATAATTGACGATCGATGTATTTTTGGCTAGCTAAAGTATAAGGAGCCAGAATGCGCCAATTTGGCCGAAAATGCATGCTGTGTCTATAACGGAGATCTGTGCTGGATCAGTTTGTATTTGTCTAAAATGAGAAGTATTTCTTCAATTTATTCTCTTGTAGAAGATAATAATGTTTTCAACTCAAAATGAAAAATAAATCCTTAAATATTTTTAAAAAATGCTTTGTAGAGAATTTATATTACCAATAAAATTTATTCAAGAGATTATTTATTTAGAATTTCAATTGGATTATAAAAAGAATTTAATGCTTGCCAACATTGTTGCAGTGAGATACTTAATTCTTCAGTAGATTTAATTCAGTACTAAATTCTTTTAGTAGATTGTTTTGACTGATTTATGAGCATCCAGGAACGTAAGCATAAAGTAAAGAAGAAAATATGATGGAATATATTGAATCAATTTGATTCCACGAAATTTAATTTTAATCTTTTTACCTGGTATTTTATGACTGTGCTTCTCATATATTACGTAATTCCTTAACCCAAATTCATATTTCAATTGAATGAGCCTTACAACCATAATATAGTAAATCTGATATTTGTATTTAAAATAGTAAAATATTTAAGCTTGAAATGGTAAAAGAAATACCAAGGCATCTTTTCTGAACGAATATAAATGTTAAGTAGAGAGCAATGAAGAAAAATATCATAAGTTATGCATTCAAATTTCTTGCTTTAATTCCATTATTTTTTGCTTTTCTTTCTGCAATATGCTTTTATTATAAATATAATATGCATTCCTCAATCAAAAATCATATTTAAATTGCATGGTTATGCTTGTTAAACAAACTTTCATTTTATTTAGTCTTGAATCTGTCTTTGTGCTTTTGTTATCAATAATATAAAAATGTTTGAGGATCAAAAACTCAAACGTTCGAAAGAAAAAAAAAAGAACACACGATGGTAAACAATATTTTCACAAACTTAGAGAAATTGAAGGTAAGGTGAAGTAAAACAGAAATCAGAAAAGAAAATAAATGACATGTCCCTTAAAGTGGATGAAAATAAAATGATTCCATGCATTTTTCGGGATTTTTCGGGAATGTGATTTTATTTTCATAAATACAATATATTTTCCTGAATCACAAATAATACTAAAATAACATAATTACGATTGCTAAATAAACTTGATTCTTTGTTAAATTTTCTTTAAACATGCATTTTTTCCCTTGATTTTTTAAACAGTTCCGAAAAGGTTTTCTATGAGCAAAGATTGGATGTACAAAAAGAATGTCATTCGTTCGTAAACAACATTTTGAAATATATAGAAAAACTGAAATAAAATTGGACCCGCAGAAGGAAACAATTGAGAGGGTTGCAAATGGATAAAAATACATTTTTATCTTTGCTTTTAGGAATAATTTTTTCATTAATATAATGTGCATTTCTCAATTAAAACTCATATTTGAATTATATAGTTATGATTATTAAATAAAATTTATTTTTAATTCATTTTGATTTAAATACGTCTTTTTTTAAGACTTCTATCAAAACAGGAGATTTAATGCGCAAAACACGAAGTGTGGGAATTATTCAGACCGGCAACCTTGTACAGTGAATCTTCCAAACTTTCTTGTGAGGGCTTCGGGACCTCTCCCCCCTCACCCACTATTAGCCAAAATCGTTGTTTTTATTATTTGGGGTGAGGAAAACTGAGGGGGCTGGAAGCTGGAATATGTAGAAAATAAGTGAAAAAATTGTGAAAAAAACCAGAACAACCGATAATTTTTATTGATTTTTTTTAATTTAAGGGGGAAAATCCCCCCAAATCTTCCTGCTTGCTACAAATATTCATATTTTAGAACTTTTCACCTCTGTAGCCCCTCAGAATACATTTAATAGTTAAAATAAACCTTTTAAAACGAAATGCATGGCCATAAAATAACCGAACAGTGATAAAAATAGGGGGGGGGGGGGGCCCCTAGAACACGGGGGGTGACGGGGGAAAATGGGGGTCACATTCGTATTCAGGAGGTCATTTTACATAAGAATTTGCAAGAATGGTGTCGGGGCCGATTTTCATGCAGAGCAGTGATATTTAAAGTAGAATGTTCAGAAAAAAGAGAGAGTGAGAGTGATGGCATTCGATGGTAAACAATATTTTGACATACTTTGAGATAATGAAAGATAATCCGAACTGAAACGGAACTCGGGAAGAAAACAAATGAGATCGCCCTTGAAATAGATGAAAACAAGTACCTCCGATGCGAACACAATCACGAGTTTCTGCAGCGAAGGAAAAACCCTTTCTTCTGAATTCCCTTATCTGGACTTTGTTTTGTTTCTGTTTTTCCGTATTAACGTTTCGTGGGTCAAAAGTAATCCCACGGTAGCGAAAATCCGATAATAGTGACCCGGAACAGTCCTTGTGACCTTGAGAGAGACTGGTTCTATTCGCGAATGTCCAGCCTTGACACATAAGGCCGCGGGTGGTACCCTCAAAAGAGGATAAAGTATACTTTTAAAAACGAACTTATATGCAAATAACAATAATCATATTTTCGCTCCTGGTACGGGAGCTGTATGGTTTAATAGTAGAGGAGATAAATGAGGATCGTTTAATTTTGTTTTCATCTTTCTCAGCTGCATGGTTTAATAGTAGAGGAGATAATTGATGATCGTTTAATTTTGTTTCCATCTTTCTCGGCTTCCATCAATTTTTACTGAGTGAATCACATGCATGCATCAGAAAAAGGAAACAAAGGATGGAAAACGTCTACAATGTCTATAACTGTGTATTTCAATTCTACTTTACTCAGAGTATTTTATTTTCATGTAATAAATAAGGATTTTGATTTCGTAATAGCCACAAAAAAATCTGCTTTCAGAAGTGATTTGTATCCGAAAAATTATGTTTCAGCTTAAATTTAAATAATTCGAATTTAAAAGAAACAGAACTTCGTTGAAAGGATCACGCTGTTTCCCGTTCATTATTATTAAAATTTACACGCCTCATATCCTCAGTAGCACAAAGATATTGAACAATATTGTACGATATTGGACAATATTCGGAATATAGTACAATATTATATAATGTCGAACAATATTGTACAATATCGTGCAACGTGTTGTGCTACATGGGATATTTACAAATAGGATACTCTCATTTTTTTTTCAACTGGTTCAGTAACAGAACTATTAAACATTAATATCAAGTACATGGAAAGCGTAATTGCTTTCATTTGATGTTTTTCTATGTGATGTGAGATTGAGACAGTTTTCACTCTTTACACAAAGTCAGTTCAAATTCAATTTTAAAAGTTTATAAGCTTGCTGTGGAGTAATTTTGTTTAAACAGGCATTTTAACAAAAGTGTAGCAAGTGGTGGATATATGACCATACATATTCCGATATTATATTTACGGAATTGCGCAATTGAAAAGAATAAATAAAATCTCAATATATTTTTTCTAATTTCAAATGACGATAAAACATAAATAATTTCCTTAAAAATGTTTAAATTTTTAGATGGTTTCGTATGCGTTATTCTTAGGTTCTGTAATTAGCGAGTTCTGAGAGTTCTAGGTAGGAAGCGAAACAGTAAACCAATGAATAAATTTGTGTTTATGCAAATGAAATACATATATTGTCTTTATTAGGACTTGTTGACAAACTCAACCATCCCGGTTCTTATTTTTAACCAATATTCGGGTTGTCGCAAAATTTTCTAGGCGAAAGTGAGGTGCAAGTGAATGAAGGAAAAGTTACCCTAATCTGGTCAACAGAATCAATTTCTACCCCAGAATTGATAAGTAGCCAAATATAGCACTCCTTCTCTAGAGCTACTCGTCTCTTTCACTTTCGCGTGTTTTTCACTTTAGCATCCCGGAACAGAGAAAGCGCCGAATCCGGAACCTGGTTCGGCTTTTTTTTTTTTTTTGTACTTTTTTCCACTCTTCTTTCACTCTTACCTTTTCTTCCGCCGCAGTTTAATGATGCTTTCAAGCGATTTGCACTCGGGTTCGTTCGTCCACTATCGTTAAGAAGATTTAAATGTTGCAAGCGAAAAAAAGCATTGAAGAGATCTCGGGTTAAATTAAAATTGTTATGAAAAAATATTCATTAATTACTGATGACTCAGTCATCAGCGGTTAAAGTCTTTGGCGTAACCTACTACATACACATTAAAATAGAAAGAATTTATAGAAATAAAAGAAGAAAGTTTTACGGATGTTGTGAAGGCTTTTTTTTCCACTGTTCTTATGAGTGGCTTATTTGTTTTTGATGTGATGAAAAATTTGGTTATACGCAATCACTTTAGCTTGTTTTTCTGCTGTTTTTACTGAATATTTTCTTTCATGCCGGCAATTAATTAATTTTTATTTTATTTTTGGGACATTTCTTTCTCAGTGTTGTTTAAAGATCCATAATTTTTGCTTTAATAGCTATGTAATTTATTTTCTAGTAATCTTCTTAACTTCCTGATTAAAAGAAAATGTTCGTCAGTATTTTATCATTAGCAATAGTTAGCTTGAAAGGTTAGTGCAATTTGCCGCAGTTCAGAAAATTTAAACAAATTTTGGTGTTCTAATGAATTTAATGCATTTCCTTTGTTCTAAGACAAGCTATTGCATTTCTGAAGAATTTTATACAGCTTAGTTTTCAGTCCTAAATGCAAAAAATTACTTCTCCTTACAAAATATGTATGGTCTTTAATATCCAAAACCATAGGAAATCTAAGCATGTTACTATTTCTATATTGCAAAAACTTCATTATTATTTGAGAAATTCGATAATGTATAAAGATTCTTCTGGAAAACGGTTTGTTTCTTTAGCGTAGTTATGAAAAGCTTATGTTCATTGATGAAGTTATTTCCCTTGACATTACAGTCGCAAGCGGTTATGCATGCCAATAGACATCTAATTGCACGTGGACTAATTCTATATTGTGACATCAAACTCTTTTTAACATGATAATGTTTTATGTTTGCATATTATCTGTAAATTGCATGATATACGCCACTCGAAAATCATCACGTTAAAAAAGCAATACAAAATAAAGGAGGTTATTCTATAGAGAGTTTTTATAAGATGGACGGATACGTAACAACTTGGGTCACAGTCATTGCTAGAAAAGGGAATTATTAGCGCGCACATTCCCTATCCGATGGGGAATTAAATTAGTCTGGATAAAACCATGGGCGAGTAAGGTCCAAAGCGTGAAATTGGTAAATTTGCCTATCTAATTGTTATTATTCTAAATGTTGTGTTTGTGTGCAATTAGTGGTCGTTAATTTGTTTACGTAGTGTTCGTGATTGTCAGATAAGAATTGGAAAAGGCAAAAAGGACTGTTCACTGAACACTAGAAACGCAAATTGGACATTAGGCTTAACACCACAGGATAAGTATGGAAGCGAACAAACACACATTCTTTCTGCAAATTGCATGCTGTAATGGTTGCCCACAGACTGACACCGGTCAGGTGGTTACCATTTGAAGACAAGACAGAAAAGTCAAAACTGAAACTTTATAGTGCGGCGATGTTTTGGACTAGAAGTTCTATATTATTTTTTTGGATTGAAATAAATATATATTTGGAAGCAAGATTTTCAGTGGGTTAAATATTCAAGTTAGCACGGTGCAGTTGGTTACGGTGAGGCTGATATGAATCGACCCCATTAAACATAGCATTCAATACTATAGTAAATCTGCCAAAAATGTAAGGTTTTCACCATACGCCACACCTCATTATTGATAGAGTTGGTGTTCAGTAGATTAAATATTCAAGTTATCACGGTGATTTGATACGGTGAGGTTGATATGAATCGACCCCATTAAACATAACATTCAATACCATAGTATTTCTGCCAAAATTTTAAGGTTTTCAACACAAATCATATTTTTCTATTGATAGAATAGATTTCTTTAGAAGTCAGAAATTTAAATATTAATTCAACCACTGTTAAATAATTAAAACGCTATAAGAAAAATTTCATAACATCAGCTACTCATAAACAAAAATTTACAACACATTATTTTCAATATGAATGTCATGAAAATAACAATTTATGCACTCTTCCCTATAGAAAACTCTGAAATATATGTAGATATCCCCCATTTATTTTTAAAAATACATCTGTTTTCTTTTCTTTACTTTTACAAAGTAAAATGCATAATTTTTTGCAAAAAACGAGTTACCAGAGTTAAAAATTGAAGCTACATGACGTGTGACAAAAGGTGAATTAGTTCCAAAAAATATTTCATTCTAAGTTCCGTGACCGAAATAAAAATGCTCGTTCCATTTTTCAGGCAATATCGGTATGAATTTATCGACTCATATATTTGTTCATTTCATTCTCTTTATTTCAGCTATATACCTGCAGTTATTGGAGAAAATAAATAACCATCTTGATGTTCCAAAACTTTTTCATATGCAATAAGAAGGAAGGATGTTCGATTTCCAATCGAATTAAGAGAGTTCTTTCAAATTTAATCTACTTAAAAGAACAAAGTACCACACAATTGCATAACTTTTTGAACAGTTTTGACTAAATTTCTTTTTAAGAATGGAAAAAAATCTTCTCTCTTAGATAATAAATCATAAAGTTTTGATTTAAACCACGAAAATTTAAATTCTATAATATTACAATAAAGATTAAAGTAAGGACAGATTCAGCAGATTGGAGGTTCCTGGAGCTGAAATACTGGGTTAACGTCATAAAATATCACAAGTGTACAGTGATTTTCATTTTTAAATGATTCGTATTAAATCCAAGTTATTAATAATTAGAATTATATTCGTATTAATTATCATCACATTAATTTCAATTTTTTTACTCTATCTTGTGTTATATTACTTAATCTTTATAGTAATTATAATCTAATCGAATGAAAATTATTATTATTCAAAAACAAAATAGTGCATAACAGCAAAGTGTAATAATTATTAAAAAGACTTTCTTAATCTTTGACTTAAAGGCAGTATAATATTTATAATATCAACATTTTTTGTTTACATTTGATTTCTATCGGGTACATATGTTGTACATCAAAGCATAAAGATTTCACTCCTTTCGCGGTGATAATCTGTTGAGTCTCGAATTGTGATACACGTGATGCATAGATTTATTGCTAATTTGATGAATAAAGAATAAATTACTTCTCCTGTGATCTAACTGAACCCTAGACAATCTAAAAATTAACATAATTTTACATTTGTAATGAAAACCAGAAAACATTTCCTCCATATCTATGTCCCTGGTTTCCTTGCCCTTTATCCTGCTCTTCATGCAAAGAATATTTTCACACAAATCATTGTTCAAAATTTTATGTAATAAAAGTTCATGTTTGTTCAAGTTCTTAAATATTCATTGGACACTAAATATTTGAATGTAGGAAATGAAAAAATCAATAATTTCCAATCACTATGAACAAGTATACAAGATAATGAGAAAACCATTTTAGATCTACAAGATATGAAAAAAATCGTTAATAGCTGTAGAAATATATTATAACCCATAACCTTTTTGTTTCTTTTTGAATTCTAAGTTACCAACGCTTAAAATCTTTGAATTTCTCTTTAAAATATTTTTTCTTTCTACTGTAGCAACAATTTCAAAATACAGCTATAAAAGTAACTCGGCCTTTTCTATTTCCCCAGCACTACCAGTTCGACTGAGACTTTTTTAAATAAAGCAAGAAATTAAAGCACTGCGCAATCCCACTTTATTATATCTTCAATAGGTCAAAATGCCCTCCTATATGTAATGTATTTCGTAATCTCTGTTAATTAATGTTATGTCAGCAAAGTCCGATGAATCATCATACTGGTTACAGGACCACAACCACAAGATTAACTGGGGTGAAGGTTATTCGAAATTTGATGGCTTATATATATGAAATGATTAACTCTGAAAGACATGAACTGTATACATATTCCATGTAATACGATCATTTATCGAGAAAGATATGAAACATAGTGTATGTTTCTAAAATTTTGGTATAAAAGAAACTTTAGTCGATGCATGAATTTACAAACATTAGTTCAAGAAGTATACCACATTTATTTCGATAATTTTCCATTAAGATTTATATGTCTAACATAATGTAAGAGTGGAAATTTTGACAACAGATCAGAAAAGTGATTTTCATTCTTCTTAAGTCATTCGAAAATGAGATTTACCTCCGTTTTAACCGCTTGTGGGGGTTACCTCTTCTTATGAGCTCTCAGTGGACATAAAAATGATCATCAGATATACAGGGTGTTCATTAATTATTGTCGGGGTTTCCGTACCTCATAACTTTCGAATAAAAAATATTACGCAAAAACCGATTACGTATTCGTAAATTACAACTCAAAGAATTTTATTAATGATATTAAAAAGGTTAATGAATTTGCACATGGCTGCCCTTCGTGGCTCGTAAGATATCGAGACGAAATTCGATTTCCCTCCAAGTGTTCTCCAGCATTTGTGGGGTAACATTTTGGATCGCAGTAATAATTCTGCACTTCAGTTCATCAAGGGAGGGCACAGGGGTTTTGTACACAATGTTCTTGACAATCTCGTCTCGTTGATTTTCGTGGACTGCGAGTAAACGTTTCTTGGATGCGATCAACATTTTCCTGCGAAGTGCTCGGTCTTCCCGCTCCCTTTCGGTGTAGAACGCTACCAGTTCCCTGAAATTGTGTTAACCAGCGTCTGATAGAATTATCCGAAGAAGGATCTTTCTTGTACGTGGTCCTGAAGCGACGTTGAGTAGTTATGACTGATTTAGTTTTGAAAAACCACAATACACACATTGCTTTTTCTTAAACGGTAGCCATTTTTATTTATGACGTCATAATTACCCAGACTGCAAATGCGCTAAGATCGTATTGTTGCCACGTAAAATTCTTTGAGTTGTAATTTACGAATACGTAATCGGTTTTTGCGTAATATTTTTTATTCGAAAGTTATGAGGTACGGAAACTCCGACAATAATTAATGAACACCCTGTACTTTGACACAGAGAAATTGAACTATTTGTAGGGTGAGGAGAGATACCTCAGATTAGTATGTGAAGGGAGTGAAATATTAATGGCATTGCTGCAATTGCAATTGTCGAGCCAGTTTGTAGGCAGATGAAGAAATTTATACAAACCACCAGGAAAATATGAATACAATTAACACATATATGCAGTCTAACTCCTTTATAACGATCCCGTAATGGACCGATCCAGAAGTTTGCTAAAACCGAGGGTTCACTATATACGATTACAATAAATTGCAATTAATAGTGGGCTATAATAAAATAAATATTTGTTCTTCAAAATTAAACAGTGAAATTAATTTTACTTACAATTATTTATTTAAGGTATGGAAATAAGTAGTAATTTTTCGTTAAAGAGCTGAAACTAAGCTTGGAAATATCAAATTTTGTTTCCACTATAACCGAATTTCTTGCTTTTGAAGAATGTTACAAGCATTTGAAAATACATTTGTAGTATAGAAGTTCGGTTGAGGTCATTTGAAAAATTCGTTATAACTGAGGAATCGTTACATCCAAGGTTCGTTAAATCGGGGTTTGACTATTTATATAAATTACTTGGGTTGACAACAATATGCAAAATATTCTTCTAAACAGAAAATATTGCAATAAAAATGAATAAATTAGTTGTGAAATACAGCTCTAACCTGTGATAACATTTTTCCGAAAATTTTTCAGATTTGGAAAAAGTTTCAATCTTTTGTAAGAATGATATTTATTTTGCAAAGGAGACTTCGAACATTTGCTAAAATAAATATTAAAATATCATTACAAGTGGACTTGAGAAATGATTCTGTTTTTATACCGATGGAAATATACAATGTAAAAAAGAAACTGCAATACCCTTTGGAAATGCTTCTTATTCATGGGTAAAAAAATAACGGCCCGATTTTCAACCTCGTTCACGTCTTCGCACACAGCATATAAAAGTCCACATCCTGCATTTTGAATCTCAGCTTTTCGAGAGGCGAATTCCTTCACAATCTCATACTGAAATGTCATATTTGTTTGCGGAGTAAATACATCACTACAGATCAATACGCACTTTTTTCCTTCAAGTATGTACATAAGAAATGGTGTACATCCATAAGCCTGCTTGTAGCGTTTGCATTCTATTTCAACACCAGAGATTCAAAATTTTTCGTATGAATGAAATTAAAACTAAAAGAAATGAGTTTTCAAGACAACACATTTGGAAATTCATTACCTAAGTTTGTTTAAATTTGATTTATTTATATTATTCAAATTGTTGATTTCTGAGTTCCTATACATCTGCAGACATAAATTAAATTTATGAATGTATGTTATTCATAGAAATATTGTGCTAAGGAACGTTTATTACTGAATAGTCATGCATTTGTATATGTTTTGTAAAAATATTACAGGCTAAAATTTGGTTTCGAATAATGGTGAATTAAGATTGTATTTAAACAATGTTTTCTTTATGACTCTATATACTTGCCATAAAACACTGAATTCTTCTGAAGAAAAACTTTGTGCTCATATACGTGAAATAACAAAATTATTTAAGCCTTCTTATCATTATCCAGTTTAAAATTATTCGATTATAAGCAATGATATAATTCGCCATTATTTGAAATAATATATTAAAAATATTTCACATATGCTTTAATTAATTAGAGACATAGACTAAATTTCATTGACTGAAATTAAATTTTTACTTTTTTGTACTACTTATCACTTTATAATGGGCTCAAAGGAAATTTACGGGATCTCCTTCAGAACCATATCCTAAAAGTGTAAGATAATCCTTCTAGTAGACTGAAAATTATTTTGCAACTTTCCATACTTCTTATTCTTCCTAAAGAAGATTGTGAGGGAATATAGAAAAATAACTCAAATAATTAAACTTTAGAATTATTTGATTACAAATATGAGTACAAACAAGATATTTTAAGAATTGGTGATACTAAGATTAATAATTTCTTATTCCGGGAGTGCTGTGTAATTAAAATTTACTTTAATAATGTATTAAATATGGCTGTTCGACAAGAAGTCTATCTTGTTTAAATTATTTTGATGGTGTATCAAAACTGTACTAAACATTGTGCCTTAAGCTGACATTTATGACTGTAGGTACAAATAACGCTCGGCTCAACCTAGGCCAAGTAAAGCACCAACCATGGGTGGAATAAACATCAGACTAATGCTCAACCAACCTTTGGAAATTTGATAGTATGTTACGCCCTTGAATTCTTTTATGAACAGGTTTTCTTTCTTTGTGTGTCTGAAACAGTCAGACAGCCGCCTGTAATATCTAAGAAAAATCTTGTTACTTCGTTAATTCTGTTCTAAAAAGTTTTTATCTGATTGATTAATATAACGTTATCGATTCTCCCAAATGCTGGTTTGTTTCCGATACTTTATGATTCCTGTATTTGGTTGTTCCAAACCCCTTCAAGTGTTGGTTTTTTACTTGGTTTATCAGCCCTCGAAATTGAGTGTGGACAAACAGAGCCTCTATAAAACTATTTGTCAAAGAGCAAATAGGATAAGCAATTCCATCCTAGTTATTATTAGTGAATTTTAACTCATTTTTTTGAGACCATCTTTGTAGAAATTTTTAGATGTGTATAATTCTTAAAAGAACACAAAGGATTTTTTTTATCACCTTTGAATCGCGAAAACCTAATATTTGCACATTAATTTTCTCCTGTAAATAATTTTTTTCGCGTAAAAAAATTGGAATCTTTGTTTTCAAAAATGCAACAAATTTTAATTACCCATCTCGCTTTAGCTACTAATAATCTCTAAAAAAGGTACCAAGCTGAGGGGAAAAAAGTGGTCAAAATCTTCCTCAATAAATTTTTCCCCTCGTGAATTATTTTTAAAACTAGCAATGTTTTGATAGATAATGGTTCTACTGTTGTATCGCTTATAACGCAATAAAAACATGAACAGATATTAGTAGTAACAGTTTATAAAGCGTGAAAGGTAATTCCAACGCCTAGTGAATTTTAGGCAATAGCTATCAGTAAAATGTATCCAATTATTAATTTCAAAGTGGACCACAATGTTTTGAAACGTATCAAAAGCATCTGACTTCTCCAAGGTATATTTTTCATGGACCATACAACTTTGCTCCTTTGTGAAATGACGTACACAATACTATGCCGGACAACCAAGTCTCCTAATTGTCAGATTTTACCTTTCTGATTTAACAAGTTTCAACAACCTGTGCAATACAAATTCTTAGTCTAACAGTGCTCAAACTCTGGCCTTCAACTACAGAAGTTCTACTACCTTCTATCACCGGGATCACAATATATGTGATCAAACCTATATCAGCTAAGAAATATACAAAAGTTGATCGCTCACAGCCTGTTTCAAGCTGGAAACAACCGGTATCGATTTTTCCCTTCGCAATCTAGTATTTCTTCCTTCCTTTATAAGAAAAACAACCCAGACGAAAAGAAAACGTTCAGTACACTTGTCCCTGCTTTATCTTTGCTTTACGTAAAACTGAAATGCAGCAAAGTCAAAAGCTTCATTTCTATTCCAGTAAACTTCAAATTCAGTCAAAATGTGCATAAAATTATTCGTATACTCCACTAGCACAAAAATATCGAACAGTATTGCACGATATAGAACAATATTAGCAATATTGCATAATATTGTACAATATCGTCAATGGCCTTTTACAAGCTTTAAAGATAGGCCAAGCATAAAGAAATAAGTCATTTTGCGATAGAACAAGATATCCCAAACGCAAAAGATGAACGCTGCAGAGAGCTGTGTGTCAAAAAATTAAGTAAAAGAACAGTATGCTCCAGATAAAGTGTACAGAATACATTACAAGCATAGCAGCACAAAAATAGAATATCATAGCAGCACAGTGACATTAATAAAATATCACAAGTCGTACGCGGCATGACACTTACAATGGCAAATAAGACGCAGTATCCACAACAAGCCATTACAATACTTAATGTAAAAGTTTAAAGGACTTGCCATTTAAAGCTGTACACACTTCGCATGTTGCTAGTCATGCTATTGTAAATTTCTATTCCATTAAACCTGTGCTATACACTTTATCTAGTGTGGCCTTTTCTGTTATTTAATGCATTGACAACGGTCCCCTACTTTGCTCATCCTTTGCGTTTGAGATCCTATTTTCTATGGTAAAAATTATTTGTTTCTGTATACCGCATGACCCTTAAAATTTGTAAACGACCTATTGGAACTTACTCTATAACAGAGAACAATATTTTACCACATCATGCAACATGTTGTTCAGTCTGGGTTCAAATCATTTAGCCTTATACTTTTCTGCGAAAAATATAGAAAAGCACTAAATAACCTTCAGTTAAGATCTCTAATCCATTAACCAGACAAAACCAGGTTCGCATTATATTAACAACTAGCGAAGATAAGGTTGTTTTTTGCTGTTATTGATTTGTTTCATTCAAAATCTGGGGCCGTATTCGAATCTTATAAGTCTATAGAAAGTTCAATTTTCTTTTTTTTTGAATAAAATTATGTCATTTATTTAGACTAACTATTAAATCTAATTTATTGAAATTAATACATTGTACATTATTTAACTAGCATAATCTGACCAGTGATAAAATCTAACAGAAATTATCTTTATTTGAACACATTATTCCCAACCCAGGCTTAAATATAAAAGATTTCACCACAAAATTAGACATTCTTGGTTTTCTACAATAATTTCTTTGTGAAACCAGTAAAATAGGTAAAGTTAAATCCAATAAATATCCATTAATATATCCACTTCTACTGGGTATTTGTATTAACGTAAATGACGTTAACAATGAACTGCTAAAATCAATAGAAAAGATAAATATTTTTCAAAAATACTATGTTCCGTAATTTAACTTGCAATCTTCTAGTGTAATCGTTGACGTTTTAAATCTGCTTGAGATTAAATGTATTTAAATTTTTTCTTTCTAAGTGATCGACACATATATGAAATCGGTCTGCTGCTGGCCTAAGGCCATGTAAGCCTTAAGTTAACCTCGTTCGAGCGGATATAATAGAACTATAGGATTTGATACTCGAAAAATTTTTATCAGGTCATTCACATTCTTAGTTAGTTCTTTTTTTATTATTAAATCTTTCCTAGTGTTAACTGCTTTGCGAAAGAGTTGAGAATCTGGTTCTCATACATAGATCACAAACATTGATTATTGTTTAATAATAAAGCTTTTATGACCGACATAAATCAATTGATTAATGGACGATTACCGCTTAAAAGAAACAAAAAAATTACTCAGATATTAAACAATCATATTAACAATAACCCGGAAGAAGGCAAAAAGTAAGAAAAAAATGGTTTGCTTTAATATCCACCGTCGAATACCACAGCAGATACAATAATATTCTATAAAATTGCAAGAAACTAAGAGAAAGGCCCAAAAAATGTGAAAGAAAATATAATTAAATTTATTCATTTTCGATCTACTACACAGTATTGAAACTGAAGTCTTTTTCACTTGTAATTTTTTTAAATATATATATATATATATTTATCACGTTGATGCATAATTATTTTTGAAGCACTCGCAATTGAATAATCAATGAAATAATCATTACCTTATAAGTTTTGAATGAGAAAAAAACCATCCCGTAAAATAGTAGTGAAAAAATAAAGAAAAACATCTGCACAGAATAAAACCGCCTTTAATATAAAAACAAAAGAATTGCTTTCTGGGTTATGATACTATATTTTTTAACGACTTTATAGACAATGATTTATCTTAATTCATTAACTAACAATCTGCAGAAAATTATGCTTTATTATTATTCAAAAATAAATCATAAAATGCAGCTATTGGGTTTTATTAATATAAATAATTACTAGGAAATTTAATCCAAAAAAAACTCCTTTCCGAGATTAAAAAATTAATTTGGACAATCATTACAAAATAATAAATAATTAAATAAAATTAAATTAAATACATTTGAAATATAACATACCGGACCATAAATTCCGCTTCATGAAAACACTGTGGCCTTGTAAGGTAAACATAACAAGTAAGCGGCGATCTCCTCTTCCTCTAAGAATAAGATACAAACATCTAACTTTCTCTACACTTCAAGCGCTTATGCACCTGTTGGAAGTTTCACCCAAATAAGCCCACTCCGTTTTTTCATTATTGTTTAGTTCTTGAAGTGCCCACGTGTGTTTCTAAATGAAGTGGACTGCACGCGCGCCGTTGGTGGATTTTCACCCCCCTCCCAAGTTTCACTATCCCCGATTTACCCAATCCGAACAGTACATACAAAATTTACCATCCCCCACCTAGCCATTATTCGTGTATCGTTTCACGTTTTTTCTTTGGTTATTTTTACTTGGCGGTGAATTCAAATTTGGCGACGGTTTGTTAGTTTCGATTTACTGTGTTCTGGCGTGCGTGCTGGGTCGTGGAGGTCGTTATGGGCGTGTGGGTAAGGCGGTCATTAATTAGAGTGAATAAGAATCTTCTTTCTGCGAGAAACTAGTTGAGCTTTGAAACCAACACGAGGTTGATTGTCGTGTGAAATCTTTTGAAAAGTTTTCTACAAAGGCTTTGTTTACTAGGAATTATCTTCCCTAATTGCGTAGGATTTCACTTTTTTGTATTGTTTCGTATCATCTAATGAATGCTATGAGGTTTGCTCAAGGACATTCATCATTTAATTCGTATTTTCAATTAATTTCTTACATATATAATTGTTAATAACACGTTTTAAGCGCATCGGATGAAAGGAAAAAAGGAAGAAAAAAATATCACTGAAATTCCAGACGGGAAATTGTTTTCAAAAAATGTATCTCGGAATTCTCAAATGTATAAATTTTAAATTCTTCCTTAAGTTATTTATATATGTCTTAGATACATCTCCATATCGGAATTCCAGGATCAGAAAATCATTTTAATCACAAAAAGAGTTAAAAGATATATGTTAATAACAAAATTTTTCGATTACATCATAAACGTCAAAATTATCAAGCTGACTAGCATTCTATTCATGGAAAAATAATTGCCGTATTGCATGCACTAAATTTTGGTGTTTACTTTAATGCAACAGCTTTAAAAAGGAGGGTTACTCATATCTTTAGAAATTACGGGCGAAAATAAATTGCTAAATTTTTCGTAATTCTTCTAAAGTCGTATTCTTCGTAAGTTCTAAATTTTTTTCCTCGTAACTCTTTTGCACATTTTTATATATACTTATTAATATACCTAATCAGATGTTGGCAATAATTATATTAAAAATAACCATTGACCAACATGAACATCGTGGCTAAACTTTAACTTCCATTGAAACTAAATGGAAGCTGAATCCAGAAGTCAGTTTTTCACGAAACTTTAACCCATACTAATTGTTAAAATGAGGATAATAGGAGGCTTGTATTTTTGTTTTTAGAAAAACAGCATTAAAAATCCAGGAACTAAACTATCACACCTCACAACGGCAGAACCTGTTACCTCGGAGGATTTAGCTTGCACAAAACTAGGATACACTAAGGACTTTTGGAGGCATTGACTCCGCAATCATCTGATACCGAAGCCACAATCTGCTGCCAATAATTTGCTAGTCTAAAAATTGGGAACACTAAATTGAGAACTAAAACAGTTGAAACGTAAGGCAATATTTTCAGTTTATGATTTTATTATCATTGTCATTTATCAGCAATGTGTCCTTCCATTTATTGTTACGTATGGCTTTCAGCTGTATTCTATGCAAATATTAATTAAGGAATTAGCCTCTGTTAATGATAAAAATATATAAACCGGACTCATAAAGCCAGGTTTTGAAATATTAAACTCTGAGTGCAATCCAATTAAGTCACACACTTTATTATGCAAAATAAGTGATTTTTTATAAAATTCTGAAATAATATATCGAATTATATTCAATATACAGGATTCCCACTTATATCCGTTACACCCCCCTTAATTTCTAAATGGTGACAGCTTAGATCATAAAGTTGTTCTCTAGGTATAATGAAAAGGCTATGCGCTACTCGATGAGACAACTTACAACGCCATCCATCGGCAAATTTTGGAATTACCTGTCCTATTTCGTAAACGGTGAAAGATACAAGAAAAAAGATACAAGATACAAAAAAATCAATTAGAAAGTTTAAGAGCACTCTCGATTTAGTACGAAAAGATACCTTGTGCACATTCATACTCAAAACAGAATGTAAAAAATGAACATTTGTTTGATTGTGATTTTCAACACTATGGCGTCGCGAGCGAAGTGAGAAATCCAGTCCAAAGTGCAAAATTTTAAAGAGGCTAACGGAAATCATTTTGAGCAATATAAATGAATGATCCAGAAGACAGGGACATGTCTCAGTTTCTTCCTTCCACTCTTTATGACATGGCAATTCTCGAAATCGTGTCCAAACAAATGTTCATTTTTTGCATTCTGTTTTGAGTATTAATGTGCGCAAGATATCTTTTCGTACTAAATCGAGAGTGCTGTACAACTTTCTAATTGAAGTTCTTTCTCGTATCTTTCACCGTTTATGAGATAGGACCGCTAATTCCAAAATTTGCCGATAGATGGCGTTATAAGTTCTCTCATCGAGTAGCACATAGCCTTTTTACTATACCTAGACACCAACTTTATGGCCTAATCTGTCACCGTTTTGAAGTTAAGGGGTAACGGATATAAGTGGGGACCATGTATATAAAGATAGTCGCAAGTTTTACCAAAATGAAACCTTCTGAAACAAATTACATTTATATGTATTTTTAATTAAAATCTGCGTTTCCTTCTTCCATCAACATAAGCATATAACCGTCAAAAGTTAACTGCGTAACTGTAAGAATCCACTCATTTTTGCTGAAGTATTATATTCCTCAGCAAAAATGAGTTGGGCTTCCTGTTACGTAATTATAATTTACTGTCAATCTCAGGTACTAATAATACTCTATGTCTGAATAAATTTGCATGGCCAGTCAAAACTAGTGCCTCGTAACGAGATGAATTATGCTCATCAACTCAAGTTTCGCTACTATAGCAAATTAGCGCTAAATATTCATTCGGCATCATGCCTGTAATGTTCAATGAATTTATTTCTTTTATGTATGGGAATAAACCACGTAAAAATATTAAAACAGCTATTTTGGCTATTAGTAGAAGTTATTGCCACCTGCTTAACTTCAGGATATTAATTAGAGTTAACTCGAGAAATCGCTGGCTTTCATTGATAGCCAGTAGAGTCTCCAAAGTGTGTTGGCGCATTCTCACACCACGGGGTATTATCTCATTTCATGCTATATGCTACTTTTTTTACGCTATATGGTTTTTTTTATAAATTTTTATCAGTATTGTCTATAAGTAGTTTACCTTGTTAGATTAATCTTTAAGAAAATGATAAAAATTTCCTTTAAACTCTCCGAAGGATAAATTCTATTTTCTCTCTTTCCCTTTTTTTCGCTTTTTGTAAAATATCTAACAAAAAAATAGAGATAAAATGATTAATAGTTTAAAACAACTATCAAAGAATTAAGATAAAAATAATGCACAAACTGAAAAATAGTTAATACTTTCCGATATATTAATTAATTTTTAGAGAAATTAAATGAAGAAAAATACGGGTATGTTATATAAAGTTGAGCGCAACGCATGGAAAAATGTGCCCATCTCCAAAAAGGGCAATTTACTATTCCAAACAGGCAAATCGTTAAACACCAGATGATCTTTATAATTATATTATCATTTAATTTCTGATAAATGGGCCGACTAATTAAATCACTTCAGCCATCGATTTTTGTACTCTACAAGCATCGTTACTTCGAGATCCATCGTAAATTGCTAACTGTGATGTATTTCCTAAAATAGTTTTCGTTGCCTTGCCAATAAATTGGCCAAGTACAATGTTAAACGGTTTGAACGGAAAACTCAAAAATATTTAGCATTAAGTGCTTAACTACGTAAAATTTAATTGGTGGAAAATTTAGCCTTTATTTTTTATTGGGCTGATGATCCAACTTCGATGTAAAAGGAAAATTTCGCCTTGAATCATGACCAATTTCATTTGCTGTAAAGCAGCATCAAATTCCTACTTCGCTTTAAGTGGCCGATAATTCAAACAATTATGAAGATTAATTATTTACAATTAATTTTGCCAGCACAAAATCGAATTAAACGTGTAAAATCTATAATTTTTGTGTTATTCCCCAATGGGTGAGAATTCAATTCATAAATGAAACATGAGATTATTAAAACCATTTTTACAAGAAGTCAATTCAAAGGCAGTTCAGTTCTGTTTAATGATATATAGATATTTGAGAGCCAAATATAATAATAATCAAATGAAATGGTGCATTTCGTTATACATTGCATATATAAATAAGTTTATGTCATTTTTCACAATCCTATGTGCACTGGAACGGAAGATAAGCTTATCTGATTATTTTCTAAGTCCACCGAAACAGTGAATTTGGTTGTTAGTTTAATAACTTCCAAAAAATATCAGAAATAATTCCAACGTCTCGCGTTGCATCTACTAACATATGCATAGTTAGTTCCCGAAAAGTATTCTCCTAACAAAACACTCCCTGTAATAAGACAGTCGTGCACGGGATGAGAGGAATTCTTTTGGAAACAGGAGTTCATTAGAGCTTCCCAAACAGAAAGTTCGCACATGACAAACACTTCTTCAGCAAGTTGACAAGGCACGTCAGATGATGGAGGGGAAATCCAGAAATGTGTCAGGCGGCGAACTGTAGTAATCTTTTCTTGACAGAGCTGAAGAAAATAAGTTTTCTTACGTTAGAAGCAATCAACAAAAAAGGCAACTTTTGTTGACTGAAAACTGATAGAGGATGGGCGATTTTAATTTTAGGGCAAATACGTGTGTGGCACAATAAAAAAAAATTATTGCAAAATTCAAATTTATTTAAATTGCTGAGATATGTCTAATAAGGTGGCCTTTATTATAATGGTCAAAAATTTACTTAACACTTTTTAAGCTACAATAATTGTGCTCGGACACACAGTGTCTTCACTGTAGCAAGCGAAGCGAGCACAGCCCCCTAGTACCAAATATTTCCTCAATATATAATGCTTAACCCGTGCCGAGCGAGCTTGATTAACCCACTGCTGACAGGTACAGCGTATAGAGTGGGCCGGTTAGTATGTACCGTAAGCTGAATAAAAACTATCGAAGATGGAGAGGTCACCACCCCTCTAACCATGTGTTAACATTTCTCCTACTAGTTCCGACACTTTCACTGACAACGAATTAGTCAGTTTGGTCTGATTGCGCTTGGAAGTGCATGAAACACTCTTCATAACCCAACCAGGCTATCACGAAACGGCAGAAAATTATCCTTAGAAAAAAATATTCGGCTGTTTTGGAAGAATGAAGAAAGGAAAGACAAGCTGAGAACGAATCTGATGCAATATACATCAATGGAGAAGTGGCCGAGTACAGCGACCAAGAATTTAATTTTGAGACTGACGTGGAGGACAATCCAGTTCTCGAAGAATTATATGGACTCGAAAACAAATGTTTGTATCATTCATCCACTCAACCTCTTATTTCATTATACCACAAAAAATAAAGTTAAGTATAATTAAATAAGCGTAAAGTTGGTAAAAACGGGATGTCGCATAAATTGCTCCAATCTGATCTGAGTGCTCTGAAAAAAGTTACCTTCCGCAAGAGTAAATAAAGACGTAGGGAAAAAAACTATTGCTAAAAATTTAGCATTTAAAATTGTATATTTGTAATTCATATAAAGAAATTGTATTATTTTGTTATAATAATTTACTCTTTTAATAATACAAATTTTGACAATATATTACAAACTACAACACCAGGGATGATTGGGGTTCGACGGAGCGCGTGGACTCAGGGTCCTTAACCTTCGGGACTGACAGTTGCATACCAGTGGACTTTGCTGGAAAAAACTAATATAAACATTAATAGGGTTACAAACTACAATATATACAGTTTTTAATAATATATTGAAATTAATTTTCGCGTTTAACCCTTTATTTACTGAATTTACCTACTAGCAACATTTTAATTTTGTTTTTTAATCATTAGATAATTTTCGTATGTAGAATAACCCTGGGAATGAGAACAACACTTTTTTAATTAATTAAAATTACTTAATTAATTTAATTAATAATTGAAAATTTTTACTTTCTGCCTTCAGCTGCCATTTACTGCTTGTTATTGAAACTCCATTCTCCGTGTTCTTGTGAATACTGTCAGGAAAAACGGCCATATTGCGAAGGTATGAACGTGATTAAAGCGGTACTTTAAAGTACCGTCAGTAGATAAAGGGTTAAGAATAGTCTTCTTGTGCAGTCCGGGTATTGCTTTCTGTGGTCTTGAAATTACTTTTCCTCTTCATCTGTAGTTACGAATCGATTAAACGCTTGCTTAAATTTTACATCTCTTTCGGCTGTACCATTGAAATACTGAGTTTCCCCGGAATGTTTCTTAGGATTTTAAAAAAGAATCGTCCTTATCCCAAGGATCTCGCCTGATATTAAGAAATCTAATATTTCTTCACGTCCAATTTCTTCAAAAAATTTAAACTTTTCTGAGACATGAAGTCTGTTAATGCTTTTTCTGAAGAGGAAGCAACTATGAACTTATTTTTTGATGTCATATCTAAATTCTGAATGGCTTAAATTGTAAATATTCATTAGAAAATCGTGCTAAAAATTTGAAAAATGACCAAAATTGACTGTCTTTTTAATTTAAAGAGCTCCCTTGAATCGTGCTTTAATTTTTCTTTTTTTTAAAGTTCATTAGAAAGATATTTTACATTTATTTTAGAAAGCATTTATTCCAGATTATTCCATTTTTTTTATTCTTTTAAAGAAAACAACATCTGGACTGCTAGTCATTTGAACACACCTAAAGTTCGAAAAAACTTCGTATCACTTTTTCGTAGATCTGATACCGAGATGGAAAATATGCAATTCAGGGGCGGCTCGTGTGTAGGGACTGCGGTACTGCAGCACCCATACCTTTTCCGTGGTGTAAATTTAATCAATTTATTTTATTTCGCATTTAATATCTAAATTTATCAACAATCTAACTCAATTTTGTATTAAACGATTACGATATTCAAATGTAATGCGAAGAAACACCTTCGCAGAAAACGAAGTTCCTTATCTTATTTTTTCACTACCCGAAGAAGAACAGCAAAGGAGAAAGTAACAATTCTAACGGGAACTGGATCCTTGCAACACTGAATTCGACCTTTCGCGCATGTGCATTCACCCAGCGCATGCTTTTCCTACCTTTCTCTACCATAATTTTAAGCTGAAAGGGAACTGTAGAATTCGACAGTTCCCGTCGCGTTAGAAATTGAGTTATAAACGTTTTCTCGAGTGGAACATTTTTTTTCGTGCTAAAACTTTGAAAAGAAAGAAAGAAATTTAAGATAATAAATGATAAATAAAAATTTAATTGAAAAAAACGTTTTTTATAGTAATGGAATTTCTTGCAATCTAAAGGATTTTTTTTGATGATTTTTAGTTATAAATGATGATAAAATACATAATAGAAATTTTTGTGGTACGAATATGTTTTCAAATTTTTGTGAACCTTAATATTCTGTACCTTTCTATTTGAGATCATGATTCATAGTTTAAGAAGTCGAGATTTTGAATAAAACACGGTTCACTTCAAGGAACAAAATTTCTTAAGAAATATTGGTAAGTATATTTCCAATTTAAATTATTGCAGTACACCTTTAGATAAATGTAAAATAATATATTAATAATTTTTTTTCCTCTTGACAATTTTTTTTTTCCTCTTGGCACCAATGATTCTCCTGCATGAGAGCTAGCTTAACATTGAATCTGCCATCATGAACAAACGTCCTCTTGATGATGTGGTGTATAATTACTCGACAGTGGAGGAAAAATTAATATCATCCTCTTTATCGGATACGGTTAAAATTTCTACGGCCAGTCCGAAAATAATATCCTGAATCTTCAAAACGGGAAGTTAAGCTAACTAAATTGGCGCAACATAATCTATCTCTATTTCTTAGAGATCTTGCATCTTCGAAACCAATAACAAAACTAGAGTTTTGGTTAGAACATGAAAACCAATCACAAGACGTAGAATTTTATCCGGAAAATGGAAAAAAATTCTTTGATTAGGATCCATAGTGGCTGCTACCGAGACCATATGGCTTCGTCCAAGACTAAGAACTGAGAACTAAGAACTTCTTCCTGTTGACTAAGAACAATGTTTGTCTGATAGTAAGTACGTTTCAGAAATTCGCTATGCTGAATTTATGTAACTATTTAATCTCACATTGAAGACAAGATGCTAAAGATTAGCAGATGGAAGCTGTGGTATCCTGCATATTGCATAGGACATATGAGATATTTAAAAAAATTAGTTAATAATAAGAATAATATAGAAAATCCAACTAATTATCTCTTTGCTATTTAAATACTCAACAAGCAGATGCACGCCTTACTTGGAAGAAGGCGTTAGGGTTAATTTTAAAAAATGTGCTTATCACATGTGAAAATTAAAAAAGAAAAAATTTTTTAACTGCATTTATAAGAAAAATTTACGCATTTCGTGTATGAAAACTACACTAACAACACGCCAAGATTTATTGCTGTCTTATTGAAACAGTTTATCGTTGTGATTCATTATCATTTAATGTTGCGAGTTATAAATTGTTGTGTGATTAATATTTGTTTGTTTTTTCAGACAAAACACAATTTTAATAGGGTACTGATTGTTGAGATTACATTGAATTACTTAGATTTCACTTTTGAATCGTAACGAGGGCATTGAGGGCGTTGGCCAAGGAGACATTGTCTTCATCCTGAAATCCTTGTCCTTCATCCCCTGATCCGATCAGACTGTCACTTCAATCCAAGCAACTTCAGTAAGTAAAAATTTGCTAGAACAGTAATTGAAACTTAGAACCATAATTTTAAAGTGGCTATTCGATAGAATGCTTCTCTCATGATTATTATATTTCCTATTCAACAGTCATTTCAGCTGATATTTGAAAGAAAAATTGCACACGTAGTTAAGTCCATTAACCCTTTGAATACTAAGATTTCTCAAAATCTGAGTTCAGTTGTAAACGAAGGTCTGTTTACTAATTGATCGGTGAAATGGATTTGTCCGTCCCGTTTCATCTTTTCTCCTGAGTGATGGGAGATGTGAATGGCAGGCCTTTCATCTCCTATCTCTACCCGAAGGGGTCCCCTATTGACCACTCCCCAACTGCCTTCTCCCCCATTCAGAACAGCAACCGGCCCAAATCCGCCCCACTAGCATAGAAGTTGTCTGGCCGGTTACGGCCGGCTTAGGAGTCAGAGAGTTAAAATTGCTTACATTCCCAAAGATTCTAGGACGATAATGCTCGTTACTATCCACAAATAGAAAGGTGCCTCATGCTCCATGTGTGATGCGAAAATCGCACAAAACGCTTTAGGCATTACATAATTTAACCTCCATGTAATTCTTTCATTCATTTTAATAATCGTTCTCAAAATTAGTTTCAAAGAAAATTTAAAAACTATTCTTTTTCTTCGTATAACCCCGTGCACAAATATAGAAGAGTATTGAATTAGGATATTTTAATAACCAAAAACAAAATTATTTAATATTAATTATTCATTACCAACTAATGCTTTAACATATTTCAAAACATTGGATTTTTTGTGTGTGATAGTCTTTGCGACTGGTGATTTTCCTGTAAATTGCATGTTGGAATAATCATTACACACTGTATGCATCGGCTGGTGCAATCACGCCAGACAAAAACCAGCGGGAGTAGCCTCCTCTAAACCTTCTCGTATACTCCTAACACATGTGGAGGAAAAATAAGCTAAAATGCAGTAAAACGTACAAGCGTCCCTAACGCAGTGGAGAAAAAAAGCTTGGGAATCGGAAGCTTAGAGGCGAAATGAGTGGGTAGAAGCGGAAAGGATTAGCGCAAGTAAATCACGCAATTCCGCAATAAGGACCTCGCGTCATTGTGTGATGAGAAAAGACAAATAGGCGATTTGAACAACTTTTTTTCGACCGATTGAAACAAAAATTGGACAAGGATCTACAATTAACGTTAGCAGGTCTCATACCAATTTTTATTTATCAAAGCCATAGGGTTTACGAATTATATTGTTTAGAAGTATGCGATTATACAGACTGACAGACAGTCAATCCTGTAACGGATTTGGCCCAAAATTTGATACTGGCCTACGTTCCTGATGATAAAACTGTGTACTAAATTTTATCTATCTAGATATTCAAGGTTTTGAGTTATAGTGTTCACATTAAAGCGGACAGACGGACAGACAGGTTTCTCTCCGACGGATTTTGTCCAAAATTTGATAAAAACCTACAAATCAGGTGTCAAGGTCACCTACCAAATTTCATTCCCGTAACTCTAATAGTTTTCGAGTTATCGTGTTCACACACAGACAGACACAATTCTAAAATTGTGTTTTTGGGATTCAGGGAGTTCTAAAACATGGGAGATTCGTGAAAATCGCGAGTTGGAATTTTTTGACGATTACAATACTTTCTCTTTGCATAACTTTGTATGCGAGAAAGTAAAAATGCAAATGAACCAAGCCTAAAACCTTATCATGCTGCGACGCTTCGGACTGAAAATCCGAATGACTTTCTTTTTTAAAGACGATTGGTTAAAAAATCGCCTGTTTCTTGAGCTTCTTTTCTACTTTATTTATATTTGTTGTTATACAAATTTAATAGACAAAAAATGTTTTCTTCTTCTTTACCGTACGAATCTTCTTCTTATCGTGGGTGATGCTGCAATGGGAAATGCTAGTCTATTAATAGAATTTATAAAGTAAAAATATTAAAAACAGCACATTAATTCGAAATTAAAAGTGCGCATTCTGTGAATGATATACGAGAAGATGGACAACTTACAAAAATAAAGGATAAAAAAATTAGTAAATGGGATGCAAAGTAAGAAATAGAATAAAAACCGGGTTAATGGGTCTAATTCGTTTTATGCCATTCATTATTTGTAGTTTATGTGCTTTAATTTTTTATTTGATTGAAACTGCATTCATGTATAAAGGGAAAGTGAAAGAGTTCAATTTTGTCTTTTGAATAGCGGGTACAATTTTCCATTTAAATTTTCTACCTAAACGATTATATCTTCTGCATGACGGAAACGAATAGTCCAATTCCAATGACAATCCTCTTTAATCTTTAAAACGATACATTGTTTTGCCATCCATTCTTTTCTGGAAAACAAATGCGGGAAAGGCATTGATAGTGGAAGTAGGTCATTTCCGAAGATGTTAAATGGTGACTGTCTGAGTAAGGAAAACTTGCGCGCACGGGTCACTCGCTGAACCAGGCATATCGTCATTAGCATTATTGCGGTCAGCAAGAGGTCAAAATCTCGCTTTTGTTAAATCATTTAAGTCATCACCTTGGAGGATGATTGCACAATTGGTAGACGTTCAATCAAGCACAAGTGGGTTGAAAGTACAATAATAAAAGAAAATTGCTCATTGTCCCGTTAGGACCGTTAGCAGAGGTGGTTAGAGTTGGTGGTTTGTTTAAGAAGTAGATACAGTTGCAATTGCTTAACAGAGATTTTTTCCCACGCTTTTAATGTGCTTGACATCTATGACCTCAAAGATCTTTTCAATGTTGCCCTTCAAAGTAAATTTGAAAAAAAACAAATTAGCTGTTGGTGTTTATTATGCACGATGTAAGAAAAATGGCTTTTGTTGTTTATGGTTTTTCCTTGCAAACTCCCGCAAATGCCTTTCAAACCAGAAAGGTAAAAGGGCAAGGACTTTTAATTATGAACACCTGTCACAAATTTGGGATTTCTTTCATATAGTTACTTTCATGGCTTAGTTTTCTTCAAATTCGGATTCAAAAATTCTGTCTAAATTATTTTACATGCTATTAATAACACAGGCTGTTCCATGGGAAAAGAACGTTTTTAAACGCATTACTTTATTAAAATTTTATAAAATGCATGATTATTTTCGCAGATAAATAATCACCACCAGTATATCGGTGAACTAAGGAGTTACATAACAAATGAACATAAACCAAAGGAAAAAGCTTATAAGCTAATACTCTAGTTGTGCCATTAAAAAAGCATTATTTAAAACGAATAACTTGATGCGATCTGGCTGGTGTTGCAAGATATCCTAGTTCCTCTTCAAGCTGAACACAAATGTGGCAGGCGCTCCCTGAATGACCTCCAGAAAGACAACTATATATAGAGGCAAACTTTAGACTTCTACCTTAGGTATTCCAGATGTCTTTGATCAACAGATAATGCCACACTCTACCTTTACCATGAGTCCTCGACTTTTTGATTTGATTAGAGCCACCAGTAAAGAAATAATCAATATTGCAAATGTTTTTTGTACTTAATTGTGGAAAGTAATGTCAATCAAGTGATGAGTATTTTTACGAAAAAAAATATTCAGAACCTTCAATTCTTTCCAATATTTTTTCACTGATTGCATCGATTTTTCAAGTGTGTGAGGTTTACCATTTACTTACACACACATGAGATTTCAAGTACCTTCATAGGTAAAAATCACGGATGGGAAGACATGGTTATTGTAGAAGACATGAGATATCTCCAGAGAAGAAAAATCATCAGACTATGGATTGCAGTTTGAACAACATTTATGGAAGCCCTGGTCGTATGATCAGCTGTTCCATCTAGTGAATGACAATTTTCCCTGCAGATGATTTCTGATCTCTCGAAACTTCAAATTAATTTCTGATCTCCGATGTGTTCGGATCACCATCGTCTTCGAAGATAAATAACCCCAAATCCCGATCTTTTTCTGTAAATTCTTCATCACTATGAAAGTACATGTTTTCAAAATTATTTCTGAGAGAACAACATATAATTCTTGCACATAAAGTTTAATTACGATAACTCTGGTTACATCTTTGAGCATATATTAGCGTGTTATGTTGCGACTAAAACTGTTACGTTCGGCCTAACCCTATAGCTGAAAATAAATACATGAAAAATGGCACAGTGATCGTAATAATGATTAGTAAACCAAAGGCAAGAGCACACGATTGAGTAGACAAGAAAAACACTATTTATTAACATTTATCCACGGCATTACTGTCTACACATCAAAAATCTGTAAAAATCGTCAAAACACGTGTATGAAAAATATGTATCGTTACTCTAAAAATGTTTCAGTATAGTGATACCTTGTAAGAAAATATTATTTTAACTAGTATAAAAATGTTGCAACATATTGGGAAAAAGGAAGCTTCAACTGCAGTTGGAAAAAAAGTCTTACCAAAGCATGCTTAACATCAGGATGAGGAAAACGAAGCTTGAAAAACTATTCACTCAAACAGAGATCTCCATTACGCTACACTTTAGTATTAATACCTGTAATGTAGAATTCCTTGGGATAATATGTTCTTAAAAGCACATGGCAGGGCTTCAATACATCTTACGAAGACATGGATCGTACACCAAGCAGCAACTCGTAAAAGCAGGAATCAAAAAAAGGAAAGCGACATCACTCCACATCCATTCTTCACCTCTCCATCACATCTAGCCGAACGAACCCGGAGAAGCACGTGTGTTCCACCTGTTACCATACATACTCTTCTTAACAGAAACCTGTTCTAACGCAAGTCCAACTAGAACATTAGTCTGTGCACTTTCGGTCCAACTATAACATTCCTGTGAACCTTCAGTCCAACTATAATGCAGTCCTGTTCACATAAAGAACATGAAAACATGCCAACGTTAAATAATTTAACCCTCTGGCTGCTTATGCCGCGATAACAGTGGATATGAAGCAAGCCTATTTTCTGATGCATCTTGGGATTTTCGCAAGCTATATGCTTACTTTGAGCTATTATAGCCTTGAATCATAATACACTAATGAAGCCTTGCATATAAACAACAATTTGCTTGGGTCAACGGTATTTGAACATGTTTGCAAACTTTGCATCTAAATATCGGTTTTAAAAAAATGGCAGTCAGAGGTTAATAATATTTAAATTATAAATATTATTGTGTTTCTGATAAAAATCAGCAACACTGTATTAATATAACTCGACATAAGATAATTTTTTAAGCTGATGCTTATAACTGTTACTTAAAGAAAATTAAGAAATACTCAGTTTGAAAGAATGAATAATGAGAAGTCTGTCAATATTTTTCACACTTGTCAGTCCAATGCTCTTTTTCTCACACTTCTGCTTATGCAGTTTGATTAATTAGCCTCAGAGAGAAATTGAAGTAAATTATTTCGTAAAAAGTCTGGGTTGAGCAGAATAGCAAACAAGGCCATTTTTTTCTTTTTTGTCTCACTCATTGGCTTTCTTTATTCATCAGAAATATTTTGTATCCAGTTATTCACGATATTATTTTTGGATTTTTCAAACAAAACATGTGCTATCGATATTTACCTTTTATCGGTTGTTCATTTTTAGAGCATGAACAAATTACTATGATTAGCAAAAGAAAAATGAAAATTAGCAGATTTCTTAAAAAAATTATGATTACAAGGAACAAGTGAACCAGCTATTATACTTATATTAGATACACTCAAGATTTCAGTTTTGAAAAAAAATTAGGCAGTTGTTCTATTAAATTGTTGCAAGCAATAAAAATACAATAAATGGCAGTGTAATGCTTTGAGTGTTAAGATCATTATCACTTGCTGTGACTCATACACCCAGAGGTGATGGTAGCATAGAATCTAGTATCCGGAAACAACTTCCGAAAATGATCTAAGCCAGCTGATTTGTGATAGGTAGACCAGTTGACAGAGGTATAGGCTATCTAAATCGCAGCAGAACACATGTTTCTCCCTGAAGTAAGAATTGTTTTCCACAGAAACATACAACCATAAATGCAGTACTCTTTATTAAAATTTCACCTAATAATGAATATAAAAATACATTAAAAAGATTAAGCATTTGGTTCTTTGGCAGAAAGCTAAATAATTAAATCTATTTCGCAAAATTACGTAAATTTCCATTTCTTTTTTTAAATTATTAACTTTATGATTACGCATATGAAAAAATTTATGAAGAAGATTATAAATCAATAAAAATTTGTTAGTTCAGAGTAATTCGTCTCTTTTCCGTTATAAACAATTTGAATTTTTTAAAAAAAATCGTTCTATAAATGAGAATAGGAATATAAAATATAAGTAATTATTCATATATCATGTATCTTTATATTATAAATCAAGCAAAGCAATATGGATTTAGTATATTATATAGCACTAATAGCTTTAGAAACAATGTATCAATATTTAGTAACAATATATAGGCATCTTATATTCAGAAATACTAGATTCTCTCAGATTGAACGATAAAGCACAGTGAATAATATCAAAGTCAATAATACTGGTTTAAACTAAAAAAATAATTCGTTATCTTTTGATTCGAAATAGTTCTATGTATGACACACACAACCATTCGAATCAATTCGATTTCGAAGTTACACAAATTCCACAATAAAATATATAAATATTTAGTCATTTATAACAGTTCAATTGTTATTTCAAATAGAGAAAGGGAGCCACATGCTTGATTATTAAATTAGTTTCATGGTTTAGCTCACAGCTATCAGATACATTGCAGGTATATATTCTAAAATTTTTATTTCTTATAGACACGTATTTGAAGCTTAGGCATATTCTACCTAAGAATAATGAGAGTTTTGCATATATAAATTAATTTTAAACGATCATCTGATGCGTGTTCTATTGAAAGGAGAGGAATGCAAATTATCCAGTAATATTTTGGAAGATATATATGAGTTCAAAGCTAAACAGTGTTAACTTCAGAACAAAATTAGAGTCTTCTTGCCATAATCTTCCTCAAGGCTTGGAGAAGGCCAAAATTCTATGTAGAATCTAATTACAAGGATAAAAAAAAATTCGAACCATTATCCTTCTTCCTCTGTATTCAAAGGAATGAGCTATTAACAACAGGGAGAGGGAGCTGTTAATAGGGTTAATCTTAGTTCGCAGATGTACACACTAATCAAGACCGTGATTACCGCTTTCATGTTAACAAGAGCATACTTAAGTAGAAAAATTTCCTTTGAATATTTAAAGGAGGCAGAGCCAATGTCAAATTTCTCGGCAGGCGAGCTCATGACCTGTCAATTACTATCCGTGTTTTAATCAAAAAGGAAATACTGCAAACTTGCTTCTTAAAATGCATTTGATGCATGCCTTTTTATCATGGAAATACTTCAGAAGGAAAAGAAGAGACTTTTTAAGTTGACAAGGAATAAATATATCGGATTTATTTTTCAAGTGTTTTCAAGTAATTTACTTCATCAGAAGAAGACACTATTTTAATTAATCATTTTTTCATCCTGATTAAGTTTATATTAACCTTAAAGCGGGCGCGCGTATACAAGAAATACTTGCATTGTGCGTCTTATTACATATTTATATCGTTCTTTTATGAAGTTAAATGCAATTTTTATTTATAAAATCTTTGTTTACTAATTAGCTAATAAATACAGATAACACAAATAAAAATTGCATTTATTTTTGCAAAATAATACGGTATATATATGTAATACGATGCACGATATGTCGTAAAATTTGCTTAGGCACGCCCGCTGGAAGGTTAAGCACCCTTTACATTCCTAAATGTTTAGCTCATGGAGTTTTGAAAAATTAGTTCCCTCAGAGTTAATAATTCTGACTATATCAACAGTCAGTTTTAATTTAATAAATATATCCTGCTTATATTTATATACCACGGAACTAAATTATACACAATTCTTAACAAAGTGCATTCTTTATATTAAAGTCATTAAACAATTTTTATTTTTAACACATTAATGCCGGTATACTGTGAAAAGGAAATTGTCTTAATTCCCAATTTTTTTAAAGTCATATAATAAAATGAAAAGTTTCAAAAATACAATATTATCTAAAAAAAAGTTAATCAACACATTTAATGATATTCTAGTAAATGTTATTGGTGTTTTACGTTTGTACACAATTTCCTTAGTGCAGAGATATAACAAAAACAGTTTATATTAAAGAATATACAGGCTGTATATAATTAATTTCATTTTATTCTGAACTTCTACAGCGTAAACATTTGTCTGAAAAGGGATTCATCAGAAAGCTGTATTGATAACTAAAAACAGGATGCGAAAATTAATCAGTGAAAAAAATAGTTCTAAACATGGCTTCGATCTGGCATATTATCCTGAAAACGTATCATATACATGGCAATTTTTTCGACGTGACGCAGCAACTCAAAGTGCTCACCATTCACAATTGCCTTAAGTTTACGAGATTACTCTGCGTTAGTTAAATTGTTTTTACGAAAACGCTGATTACTCCCCAGTTGCTGTGCGAAAATTTCGGATTTTGAAGATGTTTTGAATAGGTTCGAAATTTTTAAAGTCACATCACTTAATCTTTGTATACTTAGTAACGGGAAAATAAAAAATAGCAATTTCAGAACTTTCTGCTTTTAGATGAACAACATCAATGATTACAGGGTAACGGTGACTAAAATGCCGAAAAATACAATTTAATAAATTAGTTATGTTTTTGTGCTATGGACTCTAAGTAATATATATGCTTTAACTTTGAAAATGGCTTATTGCGTATTTTTTCATGGGCGTTAACGGCTGAGGTTAAAGCCACATAAAGTCTTTTAATACTCCTGTACATCTGGGTACAATGGAAAGCTTTTAGAATAAAAGTGCTCTCCTCTTGTCTTATTTTAGTATTTCCTTGCAAAAGTACAACACATTAGTGATAAACTGAATTAGTATGAGAAAAGAAATGTATTCGTTTCAGAGTAAAAATGGCATTAAATGAATGTAATTTTTGCGAGTAGATTTTGCTTTAAGCCATATTAGTCCATGCTTCATTTTCTCTAATGCCACTATTTATATTTTGCGTTAAGTTGAACTTAATTTTTAGAAGAATATTAAATGAGAGAAATTAGTGGCTCTGAAAACTTCGTGCATTTAAAAATGAAAGATAAAGTGAACTCCTTCGCTTTTCGTTGAAATAAGTAGAATTAATTAATTTAATAAAACTCTAATGTGATCGTAATTCGTTATTTTTTTTTAATTTCTCAGTTCACTCTTTATAAAAGCTTTTTTATGAAATCGCAAGATTCTATTATTGAATTATTTGAATAGTGAAACCTCGAATTACAAGATACATTTAAACAAAAAGAACTTTAAAAAAATGAAACAAAAAGTATAATAGTACTGTAGTAATATGGAGTAGTATTATATTAATATCACAAGCTACAGCAGACCATTTCTACATGCGATAAACTTATGATTTATCTATTTTGTAACCATTATACTAGTTTGTGTAAATATTGTATTAAAAGATACAATAATTAAATTACATATGAACACGAAATGCTTGTTTTATGATTTTCTCCCGATGCTTACACGTAAAATCTACGGCGCGAGCCCGAACTGCGACTTTCTTATGTTTTATTTAGAGTAGCTTTTAATTGCGCCATCTGTTGACAGTATATATAACTACATTTCGCGTATGCGCAGTAAAACATTATTTACTACAAATTTTCATATTTCCCGTAATATTCAAATTTTAATTCAATGTTTCTTTCACATATTGTCAAATATTCTGTAAGTTTCGTACAATTCGAAAGAAAACTCTGTATGTTATAATAAAAAAAACATGCTGAGTTTGAAATTTTCAATTTAATACCGATTTTTACTTATATTCTGATAAATATTCTCATTGTCTCGCTTTGGGTCCTTGTAATACTCATGCTCTTTAAAATGACGCCAGAATCAACCTCCTAGCTAAATACGTTTCCACACTACACTTATTTATAAACTTACATAAAACTAATTCATAACAATCACGTGTATGCGCCTACATTGGTACGATGACGTCACAGGCAAAACAAATACTATGCGATTCTCTATGCGATGTCTTCTATGCGAAATTCTATCCGTTGTGGGGTCCGCCATTCTTTTCGCATTATTAGTCTCGTGTTTATTAGCGATTCAAATCTGACGGTACATTGTCACACAAGAAAGTTCGACCGACTATCACTGTAACGAGCGGAAAGACGTTTTCACGTCAAAATGCATATTTAATTGGATATTTTCCTTGTGCTGTGATTTATTCTGTTGGTTTGACTGCAAATTTTTATTACTTTCAAGAAAACATCATTCTTAATTTTTCCTAACAGATCACAGGATAATAATATATAAACATACATTCCTTAATACGCGCAAACCAATTTCTTATCTTTATAAAATGTTCTGCATGATACCTGATCGCAATACTCGAAGAGAATATACGATATAAAATGTATGTCTCATCCATTACTTTTCTATTTGTTATGCGAGACCTTATCCTATTGCTTCCAGGAATATCGATGATATCGGGAAAGGGCTGTTGGTAAAGAAATACACATTAAAGCCTTAAAATGGATAACAGCTTCTTCAAAACACATTTCAAAATGGTTTCTATCATAAGAACCATACCATCTACCAACGCATTGGAGGCTTCAGTTGATAGAAAATATCTAAAGCAAATATATATTTCAAAATATGTTATGCCGTTTATTTCGCTTTGAAGTATTTTGATTCCATATTGGAATATTTATTAAAAGTGGGACATATATAGCTACTTTTTACAAGTTTAGAAATTGAGTCGCTTAAATTTGTTGTCCCTTTTTAAGCTACACACTTTTATAATATACCGAGAAAGGGAAACTTAAATTTTCGCTGAAGCAGAAAAATCATGTTCTGATATATTCATTAAAATATTCATATTTCATCGAGATCATAAACCAGGGCTTATTTGATAAGACGAAGAATTATTTGAACTTTAAAGAAAACGGTTACATAGAATTTCAGGAAATGAATATCTTTCAAAAGCATTTATTTAAAAAATATCTCGATTGTTACGAAGTATTTATCTTAGAATTTCTGCAACAGTTATAAAATTATTTTTCTAACTAGAAAGCAAGAATGTTATTATAAATGTCCAAATTCCAAAATATTATTTTCAGGATTGCATATAAAACAATTCATGGATGTAAACACACACTCTCAAAGAGAACTACTCAGATGCTAAAGAATTATTTTTGTTAATTTCTCTATTATTATTTTAAATAATCTGTCATTTATTAACTCTCTCGAAATTCAGTATATACTGTTTGGTAAATATGTAAATAATAACTACAAAGACTAACAGTGTTCCACATGAATATTTCAACAATAGAGCAGAGTTGTTTTGAATAACGCGTTTTTAACATACTCATCTTCGAATGTTTGAAATTGCTTCTGAAAGCTTCATTCAGACTCTCTCTTTTGCGAAAAACACCATGTAGATTCTGAAATAATCTCAAATGTTTTAATCAAATGATTGTTTAGTTTACGTCCATGAACTCTTTCAATACTTTCGCCCATTCAAGCAAGATACGGTAGACTTCAGAAGTGCCCAAATTTAACTAAGAAATTACCATCTTCTTTCTTTAAATTTGAATTATTGAATACTTGAGAAGCGTGCTTTCGTTTGTTAAAGTAGTTCATCAAGATGGGTTTCGATGACAAGGAGATTTTCTTACAACTACCATTTCGGCCGAATCAATTTCCTTGTAATAAGGCTTCCTAATAGTCATCGGCTAAGCAAAGTCCGATTTTTTTTTATTTCAAATCATTTAGAATGCCAAACCTCTTAGTGCCTTACTCAGAGGATAAGGAATGTCTCTTATATTTGATAGAGCATACCAGTATTCTGCGGTCTCTAAGCTTCCGGGTTCTTAGGAATTAGAGGTTGATATCCTGTTTTGAATCTGCACTGATATTATATTAGGACAAAGGTTAATTGATGAGGGTCACACCTGAGCCTGCATTTCTACTCCAAATTTCGTCGCCCCCCACATAAGGAGGTTAGACCCACAACTTCAGATATAACGCACACCAGATCCAGAATCCGGTTTAAGGTATCATATTTTCAATACGTGAACCTAAAGTCTCGATATATTAGGAGAAATAAATCCTTTGTGGTCCTTCAAAAGAATGTGAGGTATTATAAATACCAGGAATAGATTCCCAGTTTTTAATCATGGAATAGATATCATAAAGTAGTTTACTTACTGGTCTGCAGTAGCTGAGAAATCTCGAGTTCTGGATCGAAGTCCGGATCTCGAAAGTGGTCCGAATCTTTCGAACGTCTCACGAAAGATCCTTCCTCAACTGTTGATCTAAGTCCTCACCACATGGCCGTGTCTGAAAAGCGAAGCAGCAAGCTGGCCAAGTCCATGATTTGTTAATCGTTCCGATTTGTTGGAGGAGTTTCGAGAAGAATAGTGGGTACTTACGTATTAACGCCACCGAGGCTACAGATTGGCGATAATGCGCCAATAAAGAGCAATCTTGTTTACAAAAACCGCCAAATTGGTGGCACTCAAAAACCGCCAAATTGGTGTTAATACATAAGTACAAAAACCGCCAAATTGGCGGCAATTAAAAACCGCCAAATTGGCGTTAATACGTAAGTAAAAAAACCGCCAAATTGTTCGGCACTTAAAAACCGCCAAATCTGTGGCTGCGGTGACGTTGGCGGCACTTAAAAACCGCCAACTTGGCGTTAATACGTAAGTACAAAAGCAGCCAAATCTGTAGCCTAGGTGGCGTTAATACGTAAGTACCGAATAGGGTATTGATGTGTCACCAGACGGCAGTGGCTGAATAGCGAAGCGCCAAGCTGGCTACATCTGACCAAGTCCATGATTTCCTAATCGTTCCGATTTGTTGGAGGAGGTTCGGAATGAACAGTGTTTCGATGTGATTATTCAAATCTCCATACTGCATTTGTACTGATTTATGACACACTTTAGATTCAAACTAGAAACACTTATAGTGGTTTAGCTACGGAACAATGCAGTTATTTAGGACAAATATCATTGCAGACAAAATTTATGCTTCTTGGAGAAAAAGTTGTTAAAAATGAAAATTTATATGTAAAGAATAATTATTATTATTTTCTGCTACCTAAATGAGTAATATTGTCCGAGAAAGCTGCATTTATCCATGTTTATATAGTTGAACATAATATTTGAATATTTTGCTACATGTTAATTAATTTTTCTTGTAATTCTTCCGAAAAAATGCAATCAATTTACATATAACGGTCAAGATGGATAATCGATAATTTTATATAATTACTGCGGGTGCAAATTGCCTCTTCATTCGAGAGATTTCCCGTCAAATTTGACGTGTTTAAATAGATATATATGCGAGAGAAATGTTTAACATGGATTGAAAGCAAATAAAAGAAACATATGTATTATGACAGGAAATAGTTTTATTATTTACATTTTATTTACATATTTCTTTATTCAAAAAATCTCTTGGTGAAGAACATTCCGTGCGGAGCATTTTTCGTTGTTTACCAATTTTTCTTGTACTTCAGATGTCTTTGTGTAAATTTTAACGTTGTCAAAAAATATTATCAAATTATATCATCACGATTGCACTAAATAATCAGATGCATCGTGGCGTCCAAACTATATCACGCGCATAATATACCACTGACCTAATTTACTACTTTCTATTAAAAAACGGAAATTAAATTGAAATATATGATTAATATAATTTAAAATTTCTCGGGAACTGTTGATCATAGCTAGATAAATTTTATATCAATAGATATAAATTTTATTTCACTAATTTAATGCTATTAAAATTGAAATTAGAACGACAGTTACTCTTTTGAATTTTAAATTAACAAAATTTAGGTAATCCAACAATGAAATAATGCTGTTTAACGTCTCGCAGTGATATGGCGCGAGTTTTATTGTTAGTGACGTCGCAGCGTTACCGAGAGACAGATCTGGGCTATTATATTAGTAATACTTATTTATCCACATTGACCGTAACATAAATATTGCTTTTTAAAAATCTTTCTTCAAGATCAGCAACATTCTTTTACTGAAACCGTAAAATATTTCACATTCAGTGTCTAAATCTGCATTTGAATAAATATAACTTTTAAAGGAAAATTTATGATTTTTTTTTCGAATTAGAACATTTTCGACGAAAGAGTATTTTGAGCAGACTTCTTGCACGATGAATGTTTGAGTTTCAAAACATCGAACATTTTTTTTTCTTTATTCTATTCCCCTCATGTCACATTTTTCTTCTTTTTCACACTGCAAATTCCTTTTAGACATTATTAATTGAATTATGCCCCTTTCTTGAAGCAGTTTAAAATTAATTACTTTTATGAAGTATGAGTCATTTGCGAACAATTTTTTATAAAAAAAATGTACTCCTAGACATTTTATTAATGAACTAAAAGTGAGATTAAATCTGATCAAAAACTCTTCAGAAGCTATTACTTGAATGTTTTATTTCCTAATTATATTGAATTAAAACTCTGTTCAAACCAAAAACTGTCTGTGCCAACAAGTAGTTTTGATAATTTTAAGGTAACGCAGATCCGAATCGAGGGCTTTAATTTACCTCAGAAATATAAAATTGAAAAATTATATGGAACGCATCTCTTTTTTCGCTTTTCAGAAGCTCAATAAGCAATAAAACTTAAACAAATGTAAAATAATAAAATTTATCTCATATGTATTTAACATCCCTCTACCAAAGAAACTGTACATATTCCCGTGTAAGTACAGGATGATTATGAAAAAACTTATAAACGATAAATGACCCCCTAGAGAACATACCTTCCGAGGGAACGGAATAAAATTTTGATTGTATGTATTATATGGTTTTCTCTCAAAAATGATGTGCAAAACAATAGTCCTGCTCTCTCAGTTACAGTTACAGTGAAAAAATTCGAAAATTTCAAATAACAACATCCATTTTTTTCACGAAGACGTGATCCTCATAGTAAAAAAACTTAAAATGGAGTTGGAACAGTATTTTTAGAGTGGAAAATGGCGGCGCTAGGTAGAAACAGAAATAGTGACAACAGCCATTAAAAGACAGAGAAGCAGTAATAAAGCACTACTTTTTCCACTTTTTTGTTTCTGCCTAGCACTTCCTTTCTCCGCTCTAGAAATACCGTTACAACTCCATTTTAAGTTTTTTACTATGAGGATCACGTTTCAGTGAAATAAAGTGGGTGTTGCCATTTGAAGATTTCGAAATTTTTTCACCGTAACCGTAATTGTGAGAGCTGGACTATTGTTTTGAATATCATTCTTGAGCGCATACCGTATAATACCTGCATTCAAAACTTTATTCCGTTCCCTCGAACGGTATGCTCTCTAGGGGGTCGTATATCGGCAAAGTTTTTTTATAATCACCCTGTATATTAAATATGAATTATTTAATACCAAAATTAAACTTCGTTTTTATGAAAACTACTAATAGTATTTATATAGTAAATACTATTTCCACAAGAGCTTTTAGTACTGAAAGGTAGTTGAATGCAGTATATTTTCGTGTCGAAGATAGAGCTTTCAATTGAGTTCTGAACCCTTTATCAAATGTAATAGTTACTGCCCTTCGCCGAGCTTTATTATGCACCACATGATATTACGAAAATATACCTTGATTTTTTTTCATTAGAGTGTATTTCATTGGTTAGTAAAGAATCTAAGTTACCTAACATTTAAAACATTTTTGCAATGTTGAAGATAAAACACTGCTATCTTTCACTAGATTTTGCCCAAGATCAGAAGAACATTACACTCCTGGATCATTTCTCCTATTGAATTAATATAATCCTGAAAAATATACTATACAGTTTCATTAGTAGGTTTTATAGAAGAAGCAGTAAGCGCATATCTCTTCTGCCGACAAATCGCCGGTTTGAATGCGTAGATATTACATAATTTGCCTTGATTTTCTTTCAAGGATATAAATTTAATTCTGACATTTTTTATACATCATTAAGACAATCAGATTATTTTTCTTTATTCACCCAACTTTTGAATTAACTACGTTTATAAGTATAAGGAAACCATTATCTTTCCAAAAACGAGCTTTTTTTAAATTTATTTTTCAAATAATAGAGGTAAATTTTATTGAGATGGCGTTGATATTTTACTTTAAGTTTTTCCTTTAAAATACAAATCTAATCTAGTAAAACAAAGGAGCGCCATTAACTCTTTAATCCGAGGCGACATTATTTCTTCTAGCTCCTTCAAAACCGGGCCTTTTTGGGAGGATACGACATGAATTGGACTCTCCCAACCTGGGTGGTCATATACCCCAACACCTCACACAATGGTATAACTTTCCCTTAAGGGAAAGGTTAACCTTAAGGCGCACGAAAATGGGTTGTGGTTGGCAAGGATAATTGGACACCCTACCGCTCTTATCTCCGAAGTGATCTCAGAACCACACCTCCCCTCAAAAGAAGCCAACTGCCTCAGAGCGGTTAAGGAGACTTTAGTAGTCCGCCCGGGACCGCCTCGCTCGGTGTGAGAGGGTTAACTAATTTATATTTTTATGTGAGTCATCTATGCTATCTTATTTTTGGAGACCTCACGATGTATCTTATATTATTTCAAGAAAAAAAAATATTCTATTGCGTTTTAAGAACACCTTATACCGACTTCATGTGTACATTCTTTCATTTAATAATATTAAATTTCAGATAAAATAATACAAAGTCAAAGATGAAACATATTGTCCTCTATGAAAATTGCTGACAATAACAAATGCTATTATCACCTAACCATCTAGCACTGAAATGAAGCCGAGATGCGCTGTATTTTCAAGACGGAGGAGCTTTTAAATACATTCTAAACCCTCCAACAAATCTAATCCTCTCTTTCAGTGGTTCTGGAGTTAATATCCTCCTGAGTGATTGATTAGTCGTTCGCCAGCTGTCGCCATCTTGAACAGTAATGCAAGAGTAACCGAAATCTTCATCCAATCAAGGTTGTTTGAGGGCCTATTTAATTAAGATCTATCAAGAGTTTGCTGTTTTTCGCGCTCTCTTAAAATTCCAGAAGGCTGGATTGCTTGGCGAATCGTGTAAATTTAGAATAACTCCCAGCTATTTTCATTTGCATATTAAAACAGGAATTTGAGTGCTACTCAATTTATTATCGAGCCCACTCCAAAACTCCGTAAAGTTGTTCTTCAAGAATAACTTGTAGTTTAATTTAAACAGTAGGAGGAAACTGAGAAGGGATTTTAATATTGTTGATTATTCGGTAAATGCATAAAGCAATTTTTAAATTTAATTTATGTTAGCTAATTTCCATCACTTTGAAATTCAAAAGATTGTCTTAACTGAAAATAAAGGATGTGGAGATTTATTAAATTCATTAAACTTATTTTTCTGGTTTCCTAATCTTTGTTAGGCACAGAAATTTATGTCTTAGTAACAAAACATAAGTTTTCTGAAGTTACAGTTGTCTAAAAAGAGAAAAGGTAATGGAAAGATACATCATTTTTATATCGTTCTGAAATTTTGAAAACTGTGAAATTGTTACATCAATGGTCATATATGGTGAAACTTAACATATAGTTAGAGTTAAATTTTCTTTCAATATCAGTCATTGCATATAAATGACCACCCAGATTGGGAGAGTCCAATTAATGACGGATACTCCGAAAAAATCCGGGTGTTAAAGAGGCTAGAATAAAAAAATCACCTCGGAATTAAAGAGTTAAATATGTTCCTCATTTACAACTAGCGTAGAAGTCTAAAGAAGTGTCATTTCGGGTATCATCATCTGCTCTGGTTCGAAAGTAAGAGGTCTATCCAAAAACTGTCCCCGTGAAAGTTGAAAAAGGACATTTATGTTATTATGCATTATATCAGCAGGTTTGAGTTGCATTTTTTCATATAAAAGTCAATTTCTTGACTATTCTGTCCATTGCAAAAATTATAAATTAGTATTTAAATAGATGAGAGAAATATGATTTCATATATTAGCATTCGTGAGCCTGGTAGACTTTGATCTGGTCCCCACTTTCGTGTGGTGTGGAAATCTAAAGAGAATTTAGTCTAACTATCATCTGACACTGGTTTAAAGCTACTAAGTCTATCCCAAAATTACCCTCGTGCACTTCAAAACAACAAGGCATAAATATTATAAAATAATTTCATAAAGATTTCATTACTTTATTATTTATCATATGCCAATTGATTATTGTGAAATGTATCATGAATTTTCTCTTCCATTTTTGTTCTGCGAGGAAATTTGTTAACAAATTACGGCATCAAAATGAAGAGGAGATTTGAAATAAGAGTTATGTTCACTTCCCGCTGCGAAGCTCGTTTCCGTGAAATGAGTTGAATGATAAAAATTGGATTTTTCGTTTCATTTTTAAAATAAAAAGACTGTTACGGTATAGGGCGGTGTCCTATAATGAAAAGTGCCATAATTCTGGAAGATTGTTCTAATTGTTATGAATAGAGACTTCTGAATATATTAACGAGTGCGAGGATGGAAACTATGTTTATTATAGCTGGAATGCCTGTTTATTTTGATAGTAAAATGTACGCAGTTAAAGATCCTGAATTTGGATAAACGGCAGAATAATCGCCAAATGGTTGTTTGCGTGTTGTGCGTCGTACAGGAGAGCGATTTTGCAGGCAACTTAGAATTGATCTTATAATGGATGGTAATCAGTTTCATTCTTCACGCAATCGAAAACACAAAAATCTGCAAAGATTTTAGAAATAGCTTAAATCTTTTATCTCTCGTCGTCATCATTACGATGACGATAAAATTGAATTTAGTTTTCTGCTATGAGGCTAAATTTTACAGATTTGGAAGAATTTGCAAATCTCACCAGATGTCGGCGGAGCCAGACAATTGTAAAGGCTAAGGCATTCACAATATTCTGACAGGAATGAAGGATTTCAAACATTACAATTTACTGAATTGAAGGAAGTTTTGTTTTGGTTGTCAAAACATGTTTTACGTGAAATATAAAGTAATATTTAAAAAAATAGTTTCGTGCACAACGTAGATATATTTGAGTAAAGAAAATGTTCAACACGTAAAGGTTCAACTTTTCATCAGGTTTTAAAGATTTGACACTTAATTCACTGAAGTTTATCAAAGATTTGGTTTAGAATGGAACTAGGGCCAATTTGGAGTATATAAGGAATAGCGCAAATAACTTTATGGGATTTATACTTTATTTAACATTCAGGACAAAAATAGTTTTATTTAGAAAGTTTAATAATATAGTAAACTGATTTAATTTTTCGTCTAATATTTCTATAGGAGATTTATAAGTTGTATGAGAATAGGAAACCATTCTCATAGACAAAATAAAGGATTATATTTATTTGGCTATCTAAGACAGAATTCATTCCAAGTGTTAAACTTATAACTTCTCATTGCTTTCGAATACTTGTATGTAACTGAACACTTCTCGAAAATTTTCTATCTCAAAAATTTCAAATTCTTTGTTAACATTGTTGTTTAATCAGTTTACCATACTTGAATTTTTTAAATCCTTTTCTCATTTTCTTTTATCAAACATTAGTCAAATATTTTCTTATGAATAAAACATGAGTTTAATTTATAGAAATAATGTAAAATACCTTATTACATTAAGATGTTTAGGAATAAGAAAAAGTATTTTTCAAAATGAAGCTGTTTTCAACAACATAATTGCGCATTTCAAATTTACTCAGACATAAAATCTTGAAGGAGCAAATCCACAACTCTTTATGTATTTTCCTTTCTAAAATATATGAATTTTTATTTAAAGTAACACGCATTATACGCATGTAAACATTACTGAGCATATCTTCAGATGAGTGACAACGTCAATGAATTATTTATTTCACTTTACAACGCTATCGATCTTCAGACGCATCAAACACATCATTTTTTATCCTGTTAGGTGATAGCGAAACTTTCCAAACTACTTTTCAATTCCCATGCCACGGCAGCTTAAGTTCCTAATCTATGATTCAGCTCAGTGTGTTAAGAATATTTTAGGTCAAACTCGATCGATTGAATTCAGTTATCAAACATGATTTATATAAAATCCTAAAGTTTTGAGATTGATAATTTTCTATAAATGAAATATAAATTATAAATTATAACTGCATTATTCTTTTATGAGTAATATATCACAAAGCATTTCTAACCATATATAGTTATTTCATTTTAATAATTTATCAGCTTCAAGAAATTCTGAAATATTGAACTCAAAAAAAGTTAGAAAATTTTTCCAGTAAATTTTTTATGATAAAGAAATTATGAAGTTATGAATCTTGATAAAGAATAAATATACTATTGCGTTATTCTTTTTTATTGTGATGTATCATAAAGAAATTTTTTTCAACAGAAGTTATTCAGCAAATATTTATCAAACACTTTCAAAAATTCTGAAGAATAACTCTGTAAAATATCATGAAAATATTTTATAATGTTTTCGTCACAAAATAATCATTGATGTTATAAGTCTTTGATGCTAAATAATTGT
>BGPR01000775.1:291839-413446 GCA_013235015.1 Araneus ventricosus
ATACCTCCGCGCCTGCAACTGTTATGGCTAATGAACGGTTGAATGGGTATGAAAACGTCACCTTTATTAAGGATCGCAAAAAAATGCAGATCGGGTAGTTAAAGTGCCGAGGATAAGCAGATGAAAAGAATACATTCCATGTACAATGAAAAAAAAAATAATAAGCGAACGCTGTAAATGCAGAAGTATATGAACTATGCATGGTATCTACACTGAAAAAGAGGAATAATTTTTCAACTCTGTCGATACTGGACCGTCCCATACGTCCCTTCAAGCAAAAGACGGTAGCCGTCCGAAACGCTCGAATGTCACTCTGAAATTTCCAACCCCTTTCCTTAAGTGTGATTGATTTCACACCCTCTGCACGTGCTTTCTTCTTTAGAGTGGCTCGCCCAGATGCGTTTGGGGAAGAGGGGAGTTTTCTTACAATTCGGACAATGCCACCTGTCATTGTGATTTTTGAAAGGGGAAAGTGAATTTCCTTTATCTTTGATAGAGGAGCTCGGACGTTTCCGTATTTTGAGGTCCCTTTATTTCAATGGCTTTAGGAATCAGAAAGTTAAAAACAAAAGATAAATAAAAACTTAAACAAATAAAGTGAGAAGCACCTGGCCAATGGGGGGATCGAACCCACGACCTTCGTGCAGGAATTATAACAAAGAGTATGAAATATTATTTAAAATAGAAGTTTTCAATTTCCACTGTTACTAATGAGCAATACTAGGCATTGGCAAAAAAAAAAGAAAAATAAAGAAAAATAATAATTTATGTGATATTTAGAATATATTTTTCTATTATTTGATATCCGATTAAAATGATACCTCAGAATTTTTTTGAAAATGCTGTTCCTATTTTATAGGAAGATATTAGATATAGGATCGATTTTGTTTATTTGTTTGACCATTTAAATTTACATATTTTTAAACATGAATAATGTTATTTCCCGGAAGTTACCATCTGAGCACTCTTCAAATTTGTTTTGAAATGCAATTGTAAAGTTCTGGACTCAAATTCTTCCCATTATATTTAACGTATACAAGTGGAATGGGTCGGTTATTCAAAAAATAAAAAGTAAATAAGAATGCAAATTTTTCGTGTCAAGTTATTCGTGCAAAATTCGTTAGTATAAAAAGAATTATTGATCAGCAAATGAAATTATGACGACATATGTGTTAATGATTTTCATCTAGGGTATTAACTTTAGGATGGATTGAACTTTTTACAGGATGTCCCTATTTAACCCTTTCTAAATTTTACTGAGTTTCGAAAATATATTTTAATAACTTTGTACAGAGATTTAAAAATAGTCATTAACATTTATATAGCATTGCTTTTTGCTTAGAAAACGATTTTTAAATGAGGGGAAAGACTTAATTCACTGTTTCAAAGTGCGAATTTTATTTTTGTTAAATATTCCCCAGATTACATTTAAATTTTGTTTGTTCTTGTTATCTGAAACAAAAATGAAAGTTAAAGAGATATACATTAAAGAAAAAATTCTTTCTTCCGCAAACAACTGTAATAAATCTGTGGAAGAGTAATTTACACTGGTGTGCAATAATCTTTAGTTATGCCCAAAGGACTTTTAATGAGCAGATTATTGCCAAGAAGAAGTTTAAGAATCTTTTAGACAAATAACGAGGGGCCTTGAATCGCAGTCTAATGTAAAAAAATAAGGTGAGAATGTTCTGAGAATACTCCGTAATTGTCTTCTTTTATATAGCTTTCTGGATCATTTTTACAAACTGAATAACTGCAGTAAGTTTTTTGCTCCGAGAAAAATAAATATTCTGTCGTATTCGAAGTGTAGATGAGACGGAATAAACAAACTATTCGAGTAAATGTATTTTAAATTGTTTCCTAAAAAATTAATTGGCATTTCTGAAGTTGTAGGGGTTTATTTCTCAGTTTTCATATCATTATTATAAGCTTTTAAGCTTATAAGCTTTTAGTTATATTTAATGTTACATATAATATTTTTATAATTTTAAACTTTGACTTGATTAAAATAAAATATTTTGCCATCAACAACAATTAAGAAATACCAACAGTTTTTAAAAGCTAGGCGAAACATCACCATTTATTATACTTTCGATTATGGTTTACTATCGTGTACTGATTTTCAATCCGTATATCTCGTACATAAGGTCTAATATAACTTTTTAGTATCTACGCATGTTTAGGTTTAGGTTTAGTTTAGTTATATTAACGTCCCGTTTTGAAGCAACACGAGGGCTATTTTGGGATGGACCTCTTAGTTTTGAACCACGGTCCGATGACGAGTATGACACCTGAGCCTTCACCCCTTCTACAAACTTCCACACCACACCAACGGGAGGACGTTTGGCTGCTACGTATGATTTAGCGTGTAACAGGCCCCATACACGGAGGATATTTAGTGGAATCGGGTTTCGAGTCTGGAACCCACCGACCCTAACCACTAGTCCACCGCGGCCTTACGCATGTTTTGAATTACATAAGTATTCTTTAAAAAAATTTTATTATAAACCGGAATGGCAATACTTTAACTGATCAAACTTTCATATACCGTTGAAACAGTCAATTGTCATAGACGTAATTACATTTCGGTAACATCATGATAACAACTTTTGGGAAAGTCACAATAACAGGAAGTTATGTTTGATATACCCTATTAATTACAAAGTACGATATAGCATTGTCACGTACAGAATTGGTTTTAATAACAAGCAGGGTTATTAAGGAATGAAAATCAGCGCAATTACTTTGAAATATGAGTAATAATAAATTTAAGAGCTTTCTGGAACACATGGAAGTTTCTGAGAGGTTACCTTTGATGCAGAGTTGCCAATAAAGTAGTGCATATATTCGAGCATTAATTACAGTGACTTAGAGAAGACTTTTGGAAGACTCATAAAAACTTTTCGTAGTGTTGCAGGAGCGTTCTTGTTGTTCTGATGGTACACTATACGCGATAGTTACTATAAATGTACTCTCCTGTGAACATAATATGCCATAGAAGCAGATGCAAATTTAACAGGCGATGGTAACTCTTCGGTGTATAAAGACAACTGTGACGTCAGTTTACAAAAAGAAATAATAATAATAATTAGAAATTTAGAACCTCTAGTTGGAAGCATCATAACATAAAAACGTTTTAGGTTTTATTCCCTGTATTGTCTTTTTTAGCTTAACTCTTTCAAGTTCACTACATGTTTCGTTCAGAAAATTACTAAATTTATTTCAACCAACCCCCTAAAATTTTTCGTATACCCCTAACACATGTACAGAAAAAAATAAGCTAAGATGCAGTGAAGCGAACAGGAACCCCTAACGCGGTGGAGAAAAAAATAAGCGAAACGTCATACCACGATTTCCAAAGGTCGTCCAACACGGAAATGGAATTAGAAGCCGGCGTGATTACCAATAGGGCCGGTTGTAAGATAAAGAGAACGGAATTTGCGATTTGAATGCCTTTTATTCCAACCGATTGACACACAAATTGGACACAAATCTACCATTAAGGTAAGAAGGCCACATACCAAATTACATTTACCAAAGTAATTTTTTAAAGAAGTTATTGCTTTCAAAAGTATGCGCTTATACAGACAGACAGTCAACCCTTTGATTGATTTGGCCCAAAATTTGATACCAACCTACATTCTTGATAATAAAAATGTATACCAAATTTTATCCACCTAGCTATTTAAGTTTGTAAATTATCGCTTTCACATTAACACGGAGATATAACCAGACAGTCTTCCCGTGGACAGAATTTGTCCAAAATTTTATAGAAACCTACAGTAGCTCTAATAGTTTTCGATTTATCGTGTTCACAGAGATTCAGACAGACAAAAAAAATTCCAAAATTGTGGTTTTTTGGACTCAAGGAGGTCTAAAACGTGGAGATTCGTCAAAATCTTGAATTTTTTGACGATTAAAAAACTTTATCTTTATATACTTCGTATACGAGAAAGTAAAAATGAGTATTAAACATATACTTGATCATAAATATGCAAAAGAAGAAAATTTAGCATTTTTTTTTTTTATTTTCAAGAAATTTGTGGTTTCACAGTGAAACCAATGAACGGTAACGGGCTATTTTTCCGCCGAATAAGTTATCATCGAAATCCATTTTAAACTATGTATTTAATTTAAAAGGATACGTGAGTATTCAGGATATTCAGCATTCATAAAATTCAATATTACTTTCTAGAATTCAGTTTTAAAAAAATAGCAATTTCTGCAAGAACCCTCATCGTTTTGTTCCTTTTAGATATCAAAAGCAATTTAGCTCTTCCAATGCCGGTATCTTTCTGAATACTAACGATATCGAACCCGAATTTTTATATAAGTTGGCCGATATGTCTGACTTTTACGAAAGAAAAATTACGCTACGTTTTGTCCATGCGCAGTTAAAAAATGCTCAAAGTGTGGTTTCAGTGCGAAACCAATGAACGCGAAATGGTTAATTGCATCAGCAGTTGCGTTCCGTGCGTATCATTTTTTATATCCCGAAGTTTGCATAAAGAATGCTAACATTTCTTTCTGTCTGTCTGTCTGTGTCATTCCAACTGCTGATAGAGAGTCCTTGGGACTCTAGGCACGTGGACAAGAGGTGGTGTTATACCCGTCCACATGTCTGCCTGTCTTATAACGACTTTTTATTGCATTAGTTCCTTTCCTTTGTTTTTCTTCCATGTAAATATTTTCGTAATACGTAATTTATAGGTAGTATGCCAGCCTAAAGCACCATCCTTGAAATTTCGATAAAATTGTAATTAATTAAAAATCTAATTAAATTTTTTTAAAAACCTTCCTTATTGAACACCTATTTCCCAAGAAGTAACTACATGCCAAATATGGGCCAATGGAATGTTGTATTTTGCGCGTATCGTAAAAAATACAAGTTACAGATTATGCACTAGCCTAAATAATTAATGTGAAAAAAATGTGAAGGCAAATATTAGTTCATCTATTTACATTTTCGTGTTTATTAATAAGAATTACAATGCTACAGATGATAGCTATAGTCAGAATCACTAGAATGGGATCTTTACACCAAATAATCATCATATCTCTTCATTTAAGAAACCCTTAAAACACTCAGGTAAGAATTTGCAAGAAACTAGTTGCAGTTTTCATAAGGAAAAATCCTCGTTTTCATTAAAATGAGTTTTTTTTGTGAGAAAGTAGCTTCAGGCCTTTTACTTTATAATATGTTATGGAATTAACTGAAAGTTTTAATTACATTTTTGTGAGTATTTTGAAAAGCATGTCAATGTATTTAAGTTTAAAGTAAAAAATAAAAAAAATCATGTGTACAATCAAGCAGAAATAATCTGCAATTAAAGTCTTCGTATATATTTTAAAATTTTAAAAGATGGAGAAATCTTTTCGAGCAGAAATTTAAATCCGAAACAAATATACATATGCATTATGAGAAAATAAATTCAAGTTGAAATCATACTCCACTAAATTAGAAACTTTCTGCCTCCAAAGAAAAAAAATGAGCTAATGAATCAATTAAAGGTTGTTATGTACTCAACAAACATACTTCAATGATGCTTTTCAAAATATATGTTTAATTTTTTAGTTCAAATACTTACAGGATATATAAAAAAATAGAAAGGAAATACATTTTGCAGCGTTTAAATTTACTTTTTGCAATACTGTTGTAGTTTCTATATTTCATAAAATCCATAAATTTATTGAAAATACTATTTAATTCATTTCATCAATTTACTTCCTCAGAAAAGTTTAAACAATTTTAAATGTAAAATATATAATTAATGCATTTATTTTATTTTATTAGCGAGCTTATTACCTTAATTAGTCATTAAATATTTTCACAAAAAAATTAATTTCTCAACTGAAGTATGAATCTAAAAGGCTTATATCACGCTGACTTCTTCTCAAAGGCGTTATTTGTGAAATCTAAAAGGGAAATTAAATTTAAATCCCTTTCATAAATTTCATTTTCTTCGTTTCTCTTCTATGAAGATATTCATTTGATTGCATTTTGAAAATATGCTTCGTTCTCTTTCAAAGATATTCATGCGCAACATAACTCCAGCCAAATGTAACCTTCAACATCAATATCGTACTTTCGTATTTTTGCAAATATACAGTAGCTTTTTATTTTATCTTAAATAAACAGTTTCTCGGTTTGTATATTACTTTTTAAAAAATTATCGAAATTATGAGTGTTATTAATGCGAATTTCTGAAGTAATGTCTCTTTGTATTTACCTACATAGTTGACAAATTTCGAAAAATATATTTTTATGAATTTTTAATTGAAATGATGTCGATATGCGCATAAACTACCATCCTCAGAGATATAGAATCTTTTCAGATGTTTCTACCTCGTCAATGTCTTTTTCTCTGAGGAATATGGTATATGATAGTTACTGTTGTCTCAGAGTTATCTGTGTGCCTTTAATTCATAATAAATCTTCAACTCCAATTATATTATGCAAATATTCGTACTCCGTTGGCTTTGCCACTTCTAATGTTTCATCATATAATGAATGCAAAATTTATTCTCCAATTATTTATTAAACAGAAAAATATCTGATAGGTTTACTTATTATTATTTTCTTTCAACAGAAATCCCCTACTTGATTTCTTATAAAGAAATTAAAATTAAGCTAAGTGGATTTTGCCAAAATTAAATTACACCAAATCAAAGGAAAATATAAAAAGCTAACCTGTCTTTTTATTCACTTGATGGATTATGCAAAAATTATGAATTTATCTGGCTGCGCATTGGCTAAATATGAACTTTCTCATATAAGAAGTATAGAAAGAGAATGTATAGTATGTATTTTTTTTAACTCCACGTCGGTCACTCACCTATAGAGATTAGAGTGTTTAAAGGTCGCAGGGAAAATCCAAGCCCCACAAAAAATAAATATTAACCCCTTAAGTCTCGCGGTTTTTATTTATTTATTTGTTTATTTTGCTATCTAATAAGATGACCCCCTCCTGTTTTAGAAAGGGGCTGTCGTTCTCATTCATCTAAGAAGGCATAAAATGCTTGAGATGCTTGTGGATTCTACGTAATTTTTTGTGTCAAATTGTGAAGCTAATTAATGATTAAATTTTACTTTATAAGCCTTAAAATGCGATAATTCAATATACGTCATATGACGGGAGCGAGACTTCAGGGGTTAAGCAATCATGAAGAAGCATTTAGGAAAACAAAAAAAAATTCCCTTGTCACTTAGGGAAAACAAAACAAATTGTGAAAAACAATAAAACTTAAGCATTTAATAGATTGAATGCGATTTAAAATAAAAGCAAAATAGATAATAATTGAGTTAACACAGCATTGCACAAGTATTAACACAAGATATAATTGTAATAAAAAGACAATAGATTATAAGGTACATTATTGTACAAAAATCCAACTTCGAGATTTTTAATGAATTCTCAGCGCCTCAGACCACCCTGAATCAGATTTGTTTTTGGAAATGAAGTCCGTTTGTCTGTCTATCAACACGATAACACAGAAACGGAACATGTTAAACGAATACAAATTGATATGCTGCCTTTACATATAATTGGTGTCAAATTTATCAAATTATATCTTTATCAAATTTTGGACGAAATCCCTCTAAAGAAAGCCTGGCACTTCCTTGTACATGTGAACAGGGCAAATCAAAAACGAAAGAAGCAATATACATGAAATTTAAAATTTGGTTCTCTGCATGGTTCTGGTTTGGTCTGTTCTTCTTTGTGCATGTGAATAGGGCAACTCAAAAACGTAACGAGCAAGATAGATGAAATTTAAAATTTGTTTTTATCATCGATTTGCTGGATCTGTATCAAATTTTGGACGAAATCCGACTACAGAAATTCTGTATGTTCTTCCTTGTGCATGTGAACAGAACATCTCAAAAACGTAACGAGCAAGAAAGGTGAAATTTAAAATATTGGCTTTATCACCGGTATGGTAGATTTTTATCAAATTTTGGACGAAATCCTTCTAAAGAAAGTCTGTCTGTTCTTCCTCGTGCATGTGAACAGGGCAACTCAAAAACATAACGAGCAAGAAAGATGAAATTTAAAATACTGGCTTTATCACCGATATGGTAGATTTGTATGAAATTTTGTATTAAACCTGTCAAAGGTTTAACTGTGTTCGAATTTGCATATTCATGTTAATGTGCGCGTGATATAGAAAAACGCAATAAGACAAATTTGTTAGATGAAACTAAATTTTAGATCAGTATAAGCCTAATTAGTCAATGGGAAGAAATATAAAATGTTCACTCGATATTCTTTATTTTTCTACAAAGCTACACAAAATACCCCATACTGTGTAAATAAAGGAGAAAACCAAAAGGAAAGCACTCCTGTTGCTTTTACATGTTCTGAGAATGAAAATTCACTCATTTCAATAAGGAATTCGCTTAATGCATACGAGACACCATTCAATAAGCAGCGCCAATTTAATTTGGCATTTATTATGAATCTTGCATAAGGAAAAGTCGTGTAACAGAACATTGCTATATTGCATATCCTGCACTGTTCGGTTGTCATATGACTGTAAAATCACATGAATTGACACCACTTCGATTAATTTTCAGATGTTCATGCTTAATTCCGTTGAGAATGATGAAATTTAATTTTACGTCAGTCATTCTCTGTTGAGAAATTTTATAAAATAAATTTAAAAGCTTTGCATTTGTGTAATAAATTTTTACAATTTGAAGTCTATTTTATCTTTCACAAATATCATACTTCCGCAATATTGAAAAGAGAAGTATCAATTTTCATACACTGAGTACAAGAAATAGAAAAATTTAATACAAACTTTTAAAATGCATAAAAAGTGAAATAGCATTAAAATGAATGGATATACAAATATACCAAGCATTGCAATTGAAAAATATTTATGAGAACAATTATGACTAATCAGTAAATGATTTTTTTCTGCATTTGTCATCAAATTTCATTTTATGTAGTCAAGTGTTACAAGACTTTTGGAAGCTCTCCGCATCCATATCTACTGAAAATTGGCATTTCCGTTTTCTGTATAAATTTACAAATATTTTTTTTAATTCCTAATTACATTATGACAATTCTCTAAGTAACTTTGATATAAATTTCTTCTCTTCATCAAATTTTGAAAAGCATTAATTACTTGCAGAGAATATCTGAGTCTGAAATTATCGTTATTTCAGTGGGATTGACTACCATAAACATTTATCCGAAGTCTGCAAAGTTTATTCGGTTCGCTTTGATATTGATTTCCCCTTTTGAAGTGCACCAGACACTCTAATTGAGAATTCGCAATATAGTTTGAATAGCATAAGTCTTTTACATAAATCGTGACAAGTTGATCTCTTGTTTTAAGATTAGTGAAGCTATCTGTGATCGTCTGTGTTCAATGTAAACTCTTTTAAACTTTTATTTTTAATTTTTAGCTTTAAATTTTAACTCTAGATGATTTTCTATTTAGTTTTTTTTAACTATGTCATTTTAATCACTTTTGCCCATTTTAGATTTCTACACCTTGTATTTTTATGGTGTGTTGTTTGTGCTTTTGTGTTTTATGTGTGTGGATTTAAATCGACTTTTTTTAAAACTATTGTTTGGTTTTTTATATCTACTGCTGTTTCTGCACCCTGGTATTTTGTGTATCTTCTCTCGGCCGCTTTCGGCTGATTGAGTTGTGGCAAAATTGATTTTGCTTTTTATATTAAATTTTTGAATTTATTTCGATGTATCTTTGTCCACCAGTGTTTCGGTGTAGTATGTAAATTCCTTTGAACATAATGAAGAAAACCTTCCCTCCGGGCCATGTAAAGTCTTAAATCAATTCTGACAGGCCGGTTCGGAGTGGGTAGTGAATGGATGTATGACACTGGTTCGCTTTATTTTATACAGAAAAATCAATTTTATAGGACATTTTGTACATTGCATAGCGAAAATAGTTTTGCATAGAAAAATTTTTTCTACAATATCCTCTTAAGACCCCGCGTCCATTTTAATGGTCATTTGTGTTTTATTTACAAAAAGAGTTGTTTTCCAATCAAAGACCTTAAATCTTGCAGTTCAATGGTTTGGATGGTCCCATGTTGTCATCGACTAATTATATATAATTAATTGTATTAGTTAATTAAATTAATTATTATCTAATTTATAAATAAATTATATACAATGTTGCGTAATCCTATCAAGTGTATTAAACACATTTTGTATAAAAGTTGGTCGAAAATTATACCTTTGGGTTTTAAGAAGATACGTTGAAATGCAGATTTCATGAGTTCAAAAATTTTATGAAAGTAAGAATTTTTTGTTGCATCTAATATGCCAACACATCTAAAAGACTAAGCAGGTTTTCTGAATCTACCCGATTCTCTCTTGGATCTGGTAGATAATAGTCTCTCAATAATGCAGCCCATCTTGGTAAAACGATACTTTATAAAAATAGCTAAAATATTATAAAACCAATAAAAACAAGAACGACAATCACTATTCCTGCAAAGCTGCGTTACTACACACTGGAACTGGATCCGGGCTCTTAAAGGAAGCGGCCAGGAGACTGAACATGCTCCAGACTCCTCCTGCTATAGCGCAGCTTATTGTATCCAACATTTTTATTACTTTTCCGATTGAATAGAGGCACGCAAGATAAAAGAAAATATATCACACAAAGTACGAACGTACTTAATTAAAAAAATCAAATCAGAAATCAAGATCATTTTTAATTTTGACTTCAAATGAACAAAAATAGATTTGAATTATAGATGATATTTTAACATTATATTTATAGGAAATTCAAGCATCAGAGAAAATATTCGAATAACCTATGAATTCAAATTAAAAACGGATTAGTTGAATTACGCTGTATTGTTTTCATTTAAAATGGAATGACTGAATAATAGGAGTTATTTATACTTTCAGTCTTCCGCTTTATTTATGTAATTGATTTCGCTTTAATAAGCAGCAAAAGTCGTCTTTTATTTTTCGATGAACAATGTGATATCAAACGTTAATATGAAGCTGAAGATGAATCAGGAAACCAATATTTTCTTATAGCATGTATTTTTAGTGTTCACCAACTAAACAGAGAATTATCTCAAAAGAAGCACTCACGAAACCAAATCACATCCAATTAACAAAAATAATTTCGAATTATAGATGATATTTTAACATAATATTTATAGGAAATTCAAGAGCCAAAAAAATATTCAAATAACCGATGAATTTGAATTAAAAACATATTAGCTGAATTCCTCTGCATTGTTTTCATTTTAAATGGAATGACTGAAAAGGAGGAGTTATTTTTACTTCCAGTCTTTCGCTTGATTTTTGTTATTGATTTCGCTCTATTATGCAGCAAAACCAGTCTCTTATTTTTCAATGAACAATTTGGTAGCAAACGTAAACATGACGCTGAAGAAGAATCGGAAAACCAATCTTTCCCTTGGACAATATAGTTTTCTTTATTCACTAGGTAAGCCGAGAATTAACTCAAAAGAAGCACTCCCGAAGCCAAATCACATACACTGAGTACGAATGAGAAATCGCCATCTTTCCCTGAAATGACCCATTTTCTTTAAGATATATTTTCAGAATGAGAGAGCCTTAGAAATTTATGCGGTAACAGAATACTAGGTATCCACTAGAAAAGAAATGCATTAATATTAACATAGCATGAGTGCTAAGTCACTAATTTCAGACGCTGGCTCATGTATCCACATCCATTACTCATCCAACAACAAAGAACTTCTATTATCTCAGAACATAACAAGAAACTGCATGAGAATTCCCATGATTAAGATTACAGCGAAAGTAGCTCATTAATCACCACTTCTTAAGCCAATTCTAAGAGTATAGGGCCACCTGGTGCATCGGATAGGAAATGGTGAAAAGGATCGCAAATTCTGGTTGCATATAAATTGTTTAATTAACACTTATAATGAAAAAGTGCCCCAAGTAGAATGTTTAATTGGTAGTTTTGGGCAAATTAAAGCAATTATTTACTTGTGTAACAAATCGGTATCCAATATCATATTAGCGAATCCAATAATTATGTCTGTTTAATTAAACAGAAACACTTTTCTTGTGGATTTTTTTGCATCTGTTTGCGTAGCAAATTAATCAAAAAGGGTAATTTTTTCTGAGTATTTTTGATTTTATTATGACTTTTGTTTCATGATTTTTTTCTAATTTATTCTAAAGGATAATACAGAGCATATCAACTTTGTTAGTTTAAAAATGTCTAATTTAATTCGTTATTCAGGGCTTTTATTTTACTTTCTCGTATAGAAGGAGAAAGTATAGAGAAAAAAGACATGGCTTCCATAACTTCCGACTCCGTGATTTTTATGAATCCCTGGGCAGAGGCTGCCCGAGGTAACTTTACCAACCGGGCAAGGTAACAATATGGTACCTCTCCTTCCACAGGCAACGCATGCTTTTAATTCTATAATGCATGTATTACAAATGCCAAACAAACTTCTATATAGATATAAGCATGTTCGGCTTGCAAATATAAATTAATGATGTTATGGTGATAATTTTTAAGCTTCAGATTTAAGATTATGTAGTAGTTTTGTAGAAACTAAAATAATGATATTCAGCAAATTTATTCTAAAAATGTATGACTATATTTCTCAAGTCTATTAAAACTTTTTTTCCCTTCACACTCCAGCTTTGACGCCGCCCTGGAATTTGTCTCGATGGGCAGTTGTCCGGTTTGCCCGAGCCTCGGACCGACTCTGTTTCTGAGTTTTAGGCATCCATGATTCTTAAAATCACATTCTTGGTATGATCGCTGCCTATCTTTCTGTTTGCCTATCAGTTTGTGAACGCTTTAACTTACAAAGGGAAAGAGCTAGACAAATTAAATCTGGTATGTTGTCTTCTCACAGAAATTGCAGACCTCTGTCACATTTTAAACTAAATCCGACTAAAGGAACTTTGTCTGCCTTTCCTATCATGCACATGTGAATAAAATAATTGAACAGCTAGAAAGATGAAATTATTTATGTTGTCTTCACACCAAAATTGCACAATATGCCACAAGAAGAAAAAGCAAGTAATAAGTAAAGCAAAATATAAGTAAGGATATTTACAATTGTCAAATGCATTATTAATCTTGCATTTTGCATTGTTGTAAGAGAATAGTAAATTCGAAAATATACATGTAGATGAGGCCAATAAAATGATAATGTTGCATTAAGGCTTGACTCGTAGAATTTCAAAAATGCCTTTTCCTAAGAGATACCGCTGATGCTTACTAGGTTGTGACGTCATTGTTTTCATCAAATTTACAAACTTCTTGCCAAAAAGGAAATAAATGGTATTTTCTGGTACTTCAGGAGAAATGAAGGGTTCCCTACGCTCATAAAAATACCGCAGTGACACCCACATTCTTATATTACAAAAGAGAGGGTCCTGCTTTTTGCCTTTGGCTATAAAGAAGGAGGATCGGAAAAAAGTGTTAACTTCCCGTTATGTCGGAAAATTGTATGAAATATATTTCTTTTAGCTAGTTTTAGAAACTTAGTGAAAACAAACGCCTATACTTTGATGATTGCGTTTTTTTTTTCAAAACTAAGCTTATAACAGAGTTAATTCCAAGAGTGAACCTGAAAATTTGAATAATGGATGTTTCGATAACAGTAATACTTCTAAAAATATAGCAAACTGAATTCAAATTAAAATCAATAATATTAGTTAGCTTTCCTAGTTCAGAATTAGCTGAAATAGTTCACAAACATTCTATAAAAAAACAACTTTTCTGCAATGAAATTCCTAAAACGCTTAATAATTGGTACACACTTAAATAAATCAAACTTTAAATGTCAGATTTTCTTACGGGAGGGTAGAAGGAATACACGTAACAAAAATATACATTCCACACATCTCTGAAGTTATGGCAGGTAATATTTATCTTAATATAAATAAAAGTGATTGTGGGTATGTAAGTCTGTATGTATGTTCCACATCTCCTCCAAACCACGGCACTGATTTCAACAAAACTTTGCACACTTATTAAGACAAGGGAAGATTACTCTCAACTTTTCAAAGCGCAAAAGTTAATTAAACAGTCAGTTAATTTAAAATTAATCGAAACCGTTTTTCCGCTGTAAGTTCGGAGAAAATAATCCTCCCCCCCAAATATTTTTATACCATCTTAAAGTTCCAAATTTTACCTCTTTAATGATACCAATTTTATATCTGTGACATTTTTCCTTCGAATTTTTATTAATTTTTCAAAATTTAATAAAAAGTTGACACGCAGACGATTTTGAAATAAAGCAAATTTAATGATACTCAGTTGCTAGCCAATGGTGTAATTAGTTTATCATTTATTTTTCCTGCTTATTTTTTTCAAATATTGTTTGGAAATGCTTTCATTGGTTCTTAAAGAATTTTAAAGCTTATTTAATTAGATTAAAAAATCGCTTCAGTTAATATCACATGTCATCTTTTACCTGCGTTTCCAAAGAAACAATAAATAAGTAATATTTTAATTGAAAATATATAACTTTGAATATTACGAGATTTGGAGTTATGTTTTCTTTTAGGCATCGTTAAAATACAACTCAAACTCTCAAATTCCAACAAAGGCAAAGATAGTAAAGCATTTGTAAGCATTATTATTACATTACACGACCTGCATCCCCATGTTTAGAGCCATTTGGCTCGTTTCCGGTTTGGATGGATGGAGGTAAATTTTATTTTTAAGAAGGTACAAAACAAGTAACAGGTACAAGAACAAATGAAAATGAAAAATAAACATACACTGGACAGAACAACATAGAAAACAATACAAAATAGAAAAAAATACGTAAAGGAGGAAAAATCATATATAGCCGGAAGTGTGTGTCTGTCTGGGTGGATGAGTACTCAATTATTATCCTCTACAATGAGATTGTTCTCATCACATATGAAACGCATTAGGAGTCGAAGTCGGGTTCTTGAAAAGTTGTTCGTTAGAATGTTTTTCAACCACTGTAATTTGAGTGACACTGTTGGAGTTTGGAAATGCCAGGAGAGGGTAAACGGACATTTTGTGGCATAGTGAATTGGATCTCCTTTTTCTCCGCACGAGCAGTTGTCATGTGTTCGAAGATTGAAGCGAAGAAGGTATGAGGGGAAAGGCCCGTGTCCTGTAACGAACATTATCTCTTCTCTATTCCATCCTACTGGCTTGTTTGAGACCCTAGGCACCATATCGTGTGTACTTCGGCCAGTTTCTCCGTTATCCCAGTTTGTCTTGCCAGATGCTTAAAGCAGCTGACTTAATCTCGGCTTTCAGGTAGGAAAGTGGCTTAGGTAGAAGGAAAGGGTCGCCTTTTGTGATGGCTTCTTTGGCTAAATGGTCTGCGCATTCGTTGCCTAAATAACCGACGTGGGCTTTAAGCCATCTCAGGTGAATGTGTTTATGGGAGAGCAAAAGGGTTTAAATTTCTCGAACTATACTATGGTGGGATTTAGGATTAAGTATGGCCATCACACTTGACAAACTGTCTGTCCAAATTTTGATTGGTGTATGAAGGGAAGAAGCTGCTTCAATTGCCATTCTAATTGCGAGCATTTCAACTTGGAAAACCGAATTGCTGCGATCAAGTTTACCTTGCCTTGAGGCAATTATTCCAGAGTTTTCTAGAATGCAATATGCGCGTCCAGTACCTTCGTCCGTTTTAGATCCATCAGTATATATGGCTTTGACTCCTGAGTCTATGTGATTTTCTGCAAATGAAATTTGACTGTGGAGAAGAAAATTAGGGGGGTGGGCGTGAATATGAATTCCACTGCTTTTGCTCTCGTAATCTGTTGGGCTGAATATAACGATGAAAAAGTTGGATGACGATCTTAGGCTAATTTTTAAATAAATATACGTTTTACTTACCTCATTATAATGCGAATAGAAACTTTATTGAACCTTTGAAAGATACAAAATTATAAAAGCACTATTTTTGTAATCTTTTATGGACACAAATTGTGACATTTGTTTTCTGGATTCTAGTGTAGCTCTGAGACAGTATTGCGTATATAAGGCGCTTGGTCCCTCAAGTGTTAATATTAAAGACAATTTGTAAAAAATAAATCAAGATGAAGGAGAAAATGAAAACAGTAAATTTTCTCATTGATTTTTTGAGATAGATTCATCTGTATTCGTAAAACTGGAGTGGCCATTTTTCATGTGAATTAGAATTTGGGTAATTGAATTAAAATGTGATTAAATTAATCGATCAACTGATATTTAAACTTTGAAAATATTAAAATAGTGTATTGTCATCATAAGTATACAAAATTACAGAACTCTGGCACAGGGATGGGGGAACCTGTAGCCTTGAGGCCATGTGCGGCTTTCTTGAGAGCTTTATGCGGCCTTACCAGTTACTTACAAATTGCAGTGAAATATATAATTGTCTGTACATGGTTCCGCTCGAGCGGCTTTTTGCCTAACTGCCTAAATTTAATAATTCCCCACCCCTGCTCTAGTACACCAGAAAGTGAGCGAAAAATAAATTATGTTAAGAAGCTGGAAACATTTTATCCAATAGGTGGCGCGCACGACTTGTGTATTGCACCACCGGGAGTCATTATTGCTTCTAGAGTCAGTGTAAGTCTTGTGATCGTAATAAAGAGTTGGTTATTGGAAAGAAGAGCGCATTCACACAGAACCAGCAAATCTTTCCGTGATACTGTACAAATTGCAAAAGTCCATCGTTACAAACAGAAAAAAAGTCAAGGTAAATAGAATTGTGTAAATTATTACATTTAATTTTAAAAAACAACAGATAAAGTAAAGAATAAATATATATTGATAATAAAAATCAGAATGAGAACAAAAACATGAACAGATTTTCAATGATTTTTTCGGATAGATTAATCTATATTTGTAACATTAGAGTGGCCATGTTTCATATGTTGCAAAAGTTGGGATGTAAGAATTTTCAGGATCTAATTTTTTAGAAATAAAATTTAATAATTATTTCAATCTTTGTTACTTCCTCTAAAAAAGAGTGTCAGCAGTAGCCTGGTGTTAAGGGGTCGGCTTCGGGGATGGATGGTTCCAGATTCGAAACCATCAAAAACTTCTGTGTATGAAGATCCAGTGCAATCTGACGTCGAGAGTCAAAACTCCTATCATTGATGTGGTGTGGAAGCTTGGAGGTCGAAGTATCAGCCCAGCTGCCGTCCTCGTCATGTGACCGCGGTTCAGAAGCAGCCCGAAATAGCCCTCGCGTTGTTTTAAAACGGAACGTATTTATATAACTAAATTAAACTAATTAAACTCTTGATACATTTAGACTCAATCAGAATTGCCGGATAAACGATGTGTTCCAAAGTTGTATTATGTACTATCTTGCATCCATCTCCTAACGGAATCAGATGACCAGGGCGACATATGAACTGGCATTCCTATTTCAGATGTACCAATCATACTAACTTCGGCCTTTTAACCTACGACTGGATTCAGAGATTTAAAATTTTGTTAATTTCTGTAATCTCGATGACAATACAATGTTTTAATATTTTCAAAAATTAATAATCAGATAATCGACTAAATCAAATTTTTATTCCACATGAGTGGCTCACTGGTAGAAATTAAAGAAAAAATTTATGGAAAATTAAAAATTGGTTTTTAATTATGAATATAAATTATAAATTAAAAGGTAGAAAATAATTTTTATAAAATTTACTTTTCAATGCACCAATAAAAGTGTGTCTTTTAAACTGTTTTTATTAATTTTTTTCCCAGCCATATTACCTTATATACGCGACATTCCATCGATCCTTCAGTCCCCTATTAAATTTCAGAGAATATGTCACTCCTTTAAGTATCTTATTCTAAGTGTCTTACTACCAAAGAAATCTTTCCATAATGAGGAAAAACTGTTTGATCACGCTAATATTTGATGACTGGGAGTCTATCGCAATTGTTATTACCTTAAGTAATGAGTTTATAAGTAATGTTTATTGAATTGAAATTGGATGTAATATTTGTTGAATAAGAAGTAACGAAATTGTTAACACCCTAAGAAAATTGTGTTGCAACATTATTCCAAAATGAATTACCGCATTATGTGAGTGTGCAACGGATTGGAACTAGCTCAGTTTTTATTTGGAAGTCACATCAACAGGAAAAAATAAAATTATCTTAGCTCCTAATTATATAACTGCGTACGAATTATTAATTACATATCGGAATAAAGTAAATTATTTAACAAATATTATTGCAATAGCTGTGGTGTGGAGACCCACGTTACTACAAACAGAAGCCTTTTTTTACAACGATGGAACCAGGATCAATTACCCTCAAGCATACACATCCCAGAAAAACGCAAGTCCCATTGCAGCTTGACCCCATGCGGTCAAACAGGGTTTCTATATTTTAAGTTGGCGAAAAAAGCTACTAGGTACCAAACGGCCAAGTGAAGAAACCTCCAAGCCTGAAAATTTCACTTCTTCACTGATTCGAATGAATCAGATGCAGCGCCTCCTAGCGAACAAAAAGAGTATTTTAATGATTTCAATGTATTTATTCGGTTTATAATTATAATGAAAAATCAATGCAAAAAATAATGTAATATATTGTGGAAAAGGGTACTTTGTAGATCACCACAAAGTTTCAAAGCAGTTAAATGTTTTTTCCTAAAAAGAAATATGGATTTTGAATTATTAATTACATCCATCTTTGAGTATTTATTTTGACCTTCGTATAATTTTTATAGAGGAACGGCTTTCAACTAATTCTAGAAGAATATTTCTGTAACACTTATATAAAATTTTGCAATCTTCAGCAAGTTTGTTTCTACCCCATACTATTTGTTCGATGGAACTCTTCGCTTTATCTTTTTGCGAAGACAGCTTTAAGGGTTTTTTTTTTTCGATCTAACACGCTAAAAACTTTTTTCAGATGCAGTAGTCTAAGAATATGGAAATTCATGCAAAATATTTTGAAAAAAAGTAAAATTAAAATTATTCAAAAATTTATCGTCAAAATTTTTTTCAATTATATATGAAAAAAGGTAAAACAGAAGCTGTTACGCTTTCTTGAAACTAATTGTATTGGTCTTATTTTTAACCCTTTACATTTGTGTTTTTGCTATCTTTCCGAATTTTATCCAATGTTCATGAAAGACAGTTACAATATTAAAATTTTATTGTATTTCTAAATCTTAATATAAATAAAAGTCATTGTGGCTATGTATGTGGGTATGTGGCTATGTGGCTATATATGTGGCTATCTATGTGGCTATGTTCCACATCTCCTCCTAAACCAATGGACAGTTTTCAACCAAATTTTGCACACTTATTATTAAAGACAAGGATAAGACACTTACGAACGTTTCAAAGTCCAAAAGTCAATTAAACACTCAGTTAATTAGAAATTAACCCAAACCATTTTCCTGCCGTAACTTAGGAGCAAATTATCCGGCAAAAATATTTTTATACCATCTTAAAGTTCAAAATTTTACCTTTCCAATGATGGCATTTTTAATTCTGTGACATTTTTCGTTCAATTTTTATTAATTTTTTAAAGTTTAATAATTATTAATTACGTACAGACGATTTTGTAATAACGCAAATTTATAGCTACTCCGTTGCTGGGCAATTATTAGACTTTGAACTAATTTACCTGTATTTCTGAAAAGTTTTGCTTATTTTTTTATAAATATCTATAATGTAAAGCAGAAAATACATGCATCTGTCTGTCTGTCGGTCACAGGAACTCCTCCTAAACGGTGAATGGTAGCGACATGAAATTTACACACGACATTCTGAAGCATATTTCTATGCCAATGGTGCTGTTTCAACTTCAGAGTTAATTAGTTATTAATATATTTAATTAAAAAATAACGAAAATTAGCAGCTTTTAAGCCTAATGCTTAGACGTTTTCTGCCAATAATTTCTGAAATATTTATTAGACAACAATTATTTTTATGTCTTTTTAAAAAGCAGAAAATTATCTTTTTAATGATAATAATTCCATTGCGATGTAGTGTTTTCTCTGATTGTTATTAACGTTTAAAAATATATTTTAATACAATTTCTAACAATACTTCTTATTCTTATAGAAATAAATTCAAGCCAATTATTGTTTCGCACGCGGGCTTTTGCCAGTGTTAAAGTTAACATAAGAACATATTGCTTTCATTCACCATAAACAAAAAAAGGAGAATTTTCTTGTTGTCATAGCATTCACAGCTTTTAATACGATTACACAGTGATCCAATGACGTTAGTGAATTATTCTCTCGATGTCTTGTTTAATTTTCACAAATTGTTAACTGATCCTAATGAGTGTGTACTAAGCCTTCAAGGCTACTTAGTTCGTTTCCTATCGTAGGAAGAGAGAAAAGGGAGGGAAAAAAGAAGTTCTAACGGTCTATCTGTTAGGAGAACCGCTCCTAAACGGTGAATAGTCTTGACATGAAATTTGCACATGCCATTCTGGGGTCCGTTCTTACATTAATTCAACTCTTTCAAAGTTTCAAAAAAATTACTTCATAAGATATTTAATTAAATAACAAAATTAAGCCATTTTTTGGTGTTTTATCTCAGTTTTTCGCTAATAATTTCAGAAAAATATAATGCACGCAGATTATTTACATACCAACTTAAAGAGCAGAAAATCATCTGTTTAATGATTTCAAATGAAATGTTATGCGTTCTGTTTCTTAATTTAATAAACATTTCAAATTTATTTCATACACAATTGGTAACAATACTTTCTGTTATTGTAATTAAATTCAAGCCATTGATCGTTTTATCAAATCCTTCATTCCGGTATTTTTGACATTTTGAAATTTATGATAAAAATATTGTTTTCTTTGAATGCTAACAGAAAGGCAGACATTTTATTTAGCTTTTATATCATAGCATATACCTCTTTCAATATGTTTGCGCCACAGCAACATGATGTTAATTACTCTCTTTCCGCGATGCCTCATTTAATTTTAAAAATTTTTAATGGTTATAATGAGTGTTTAAAATCCTTCAAGATTGTTGAGCCCACTTCGTACTGGAGGGAGAAGGCCTAAGGAGAAAAAGAAAGAACAATATGCTGTTTTTTCCGGTCAGTGACAAAAACACTAAGGAGAAGAGAATTGTAATCCGGATAATGGTAAAAAATAAAAGATATGAAAGAGTTTCTGCTGTTGAGGTAGCAATGATGGGGAGGGGAAAATGGAATACGAAGGACTACGAGATTCTTGCTAGGTGGTTGAAACTAAGGAGAGAAAAAAAGAAGAAAGGTGTTTCACTTCTGGTCCAAAGGGTCAGTTGATGAAGACGCTTCTGCGAAAAACACTTTTATTAAATTGAAATTGTTATAAGTACTTAGACTTGAAAATATTTTTATCCCGAGCAATGCCGGGCATATCATCTAGTTATAAAATAAAATTTGCATATTATAGCAAATTTTTCGTTCCAGAAGCATCTATGTTAGCACAAACTAATTTTTAAATGTTGGTTCATTTCTACTGATTTTAATTGAAAGTCTTATTCCATAGTCGTTTTATTATCAAATTAAGGTACTTGTGCAATATGACTTAAAATTGAGATAACGTTTCATCAAATACGCAGCGAATGAGGTCTTATAGCATTTATATGTTTAAAAATATTGATATGCCATTCTGAAAAAAAGAGCATAAATGAGTTTTGATTTATATATTTTATATCGAGAGTAAAATAAAAATTGAGATAGTTATTAATGAATCAAAGCAATCAAATTACCACCTGATTATTTATAATGATGCCTAGAAACTCCACATCCCAGATATTAAAAAATTAAAATCAAATGAAGAAATATTTAAGTAATTAAATAAGAATAACATTTAGAAATGCGCATAAATGAAAACCCCGAATTATTGGATCTCATATCAAAGAAACTATCGCAACTGTAATTCAGAAACGCATTTCCAGAAGCACTTTGATTTCTCAACAAGATGGAATTTCAAACAGAAACTTCCCTTGAATCTTTCTTACACTGTTAAATGGCTGAAATAAGCATAAATCACTGGAATAACGTTGAAACAAATTCAAGAAAGAGCCTTTCTACGTTTCTGAAACGTAGGACAGCGGCGCAACGTATTAGAACCGTTCAAAGGGGCTATCGATACGTTCAAATGGCTCGCAAAATACCTATTTACCTTTGACAGTTTTAAGACGGTTCTTTATTGTTGTAAGATACAGCGAAACGATGTGTCCCATTCAGACATTTCAAATGAATTCTCGTAAAACTGGATGGTTGATTTTGCTGCTTTTCTGGTTGAAATCGCATTCTGAGGAACGCATTTTACAAATGTTTAAGCCATAAGAAAAGTTGGATTTAAAAATAGAAATTCAACGTTTCAAACCCTTTCTTTACTAAGTTTTGAGTGTAAGAAGACAATAAGGAATTCACTTATTGTTAAAGGGTTATTAATTTTAACGGAACAATATCTAAATCTGTTCAATTTGTCAATTGAAAAATCAATTTTGATTTGAGTAATAAGATTATCGTAGTTATAAACTATAAATTACAGTGAAATTTCTGTGTTTTATAGTTGTTTATTTTGATTACAATTGTGAAATATTTCTTATAGAAAACTGATGCAACTCTTCACAGTTATTTCATAAGCTATTTAACCCTCTGACTACTAAGAGTTCTCAAAATCTGAATACAGTTGTATATGGAGGTTTGCTTACAGATTGATCTGTGGAATGGATTCGTCCGCCCCGTTCCTCATATGAATGGCAAACCTTTCATCTCTTATCTCTCCCTTAAGGGTCCCTTTAATGACCACTCGCCCAACTGCCTTCTTCCCCCTCCCCCCTTTCGGAACAGCAACCGACCGAAATCCGACCCATGGCCGGTTACGGGTGGCTTAGAAGTCAGATTGTTAAATTTTCATAAAATGCTATAAAAATTTTAAAATAATACATATGAAATTCATACACTATTTTCGTATCATCTTTCACAACTTCATTCCAAAGAATTCTACAGGTCTTAATTTTAAGACTGGATAAAAGTTAATTAAATTAGCGCACTTCATATCGTATAATTATTCATAATTTAGACTTCCCAATTGAAGTAAATAACATGTCAGATATTTCTAATGTATTTCAGATAATAAAATTCCTATAATTGTTTATTTAAAAATTTTCCATTTGTTTATGTATGCACACTTTATTCTTAGCTTTATTATCATATTTTAAATTTTGCTTATGATGCTGAGGATAGTTTACCATTTATAATTATGAACAGAAAAATTCGAAATTCAACTAAAATATAAAATTTAAAAATTAATTTTGTGATTGAAGAAAAAAAATTGCATATTTCATAGCATAAATCTTCAGAAATTTATGAGCTAAATTTCATCAGATTGTAGTTATAACTCATTAACGTCTAGAAATGCCGATGTTGTAAATGTTTATGCTTATATTCTAATAACTACATGGTGATTGCATAAACCAATTATGCGAATCTTTGGAAATGCAATCTTTGTATGCAAAGGAGATGCTTTGTGTTGTATGTGAATAAAATTTTGTTGCAAATATTTGCGGAAATGTATTAGTGAAATTAGAATTTCACCAAAACTAACGAACTTTATTAGTTTTGTTCTTTCCTTGAACACTAGCATGACAGCCACTTAAGGCAGCCATGCTTAATTTTGTAACCTACTAAATAATTCATAACATTATTATTATGAACCTGAAATTTTTAAACAATGTTGGATTTTTTTATTTCTACAATAACAGACACATTACTGTTATGGGCAGCTGAATAAATGATATTTTTTGTACGAAAAAATGAATTTTATTTCAAATGATAATAAATAATATTAATTTATTCTTAAGATTTCTGAATGGATAAATATTACTCTTCAGTTTTCAGCTTTTTCTCTGAATTCAGAGCTTTCGTTTGAATAAATGCAAGATATCATGACATCCAGATTTTATTTTTAGTGGCATTAAATATAATTTGGGAGTATTTTTTGCCTTTGCCTCGTCTTTGAGTTTTTCCAAATGGGCTGTGATGTCATATGCTCCCATAGTGGGACTAGTCTGATGGTTAGTAAGACAGCTAGTAATGCTAACATTCCGTTTTGAAGCAATACAAGGGCAATTTTGAGGGTGACTTTTGTAATTTTGAGCCACCGTGTTATAACGAGGACGACAAACGTGCAACGCCCTTTGCTTACTTAAACGCCACACTCGTGGGAGAGCCTTTGACTCAAGGTGTAATGTCCACCACGCCTATATACGAGGGTCATCCAGAAAATAAAAACCGTTTAGTTATATACAAAATGCGAAAAAATATTAATTGGGAAAAACAATTCTGTTACATACCGGAAACTTCCTTCACTTCTCTACATAATCACCTCCTACATTTAAACAATTGTCGTATCTTTTCCCGAGCTTGAGAATTCCCATTTTATACTCTTCTGCCTCCATTTCATTAACCCTCTCACACCGAGCGGGGTGGTCCCGGGCGGTCTAAAAAATTTCTCTTAACAGCGACGAAGGCCGGTCTGAGGCGGTTGGCGTCTTTTGAGGGGAGGTGAGGTTCTGAGATCGCTTAGGAGATAAGCGCTATAGGGGGTCCAATTATCCTTGCCGATCGCAGCCCATTTCCGTGCGCCTTAAGGGAAGGTTATAGCAGAGGGTGGAGTTGTGGGGTAAATGACCACCCAGGTTGGGCGAGTCCAATTCGTGTCGTTTCCAGCTAAAAACTCCGGCTTTAAGGGTCTAGAGGAAAAAAGTCGCCTCGGGATTAAATAGTTAAGCCAGTTGTCCACTGCATTCAAACAAAAAATGTTTGCGCATTTCCGCGGAGCAGCTAATTCCTCTTTTTGATCTTCCACCCTATAGTCCGGACCTTGCTCCTATTGATTTCCATCTTTTCCTTAAGCTTAAAGCGGTAAACGTTGAGAGTGAACGTAAGTGATGAAGAGTTGGAGAATGCAGTGACCGCCTGGCTTAATGAACTGGCGGCAGAAGAGTACGACATGGGAATTCTGAAGCTCGTGGACAGATACGACGAATGTTTAAATGCAGGAGGTGATTATGTAGAGAAGTGAAGGAAGTTTACGGTATGTAACAGAATTGTTTTCCCCAATTAATACTGCTTCGCATTTTGTAAAACTAAACGGTTTTTATTGTATGGATGACCCTCTAACTTGATGGATCATTGATGGAATTTTGTTTCGAGCCTGAAACCACTCAAGGCGAAAACAGTCCTATGAGTTACCGTTGGCTCGTCGTGATTTCTTTTGATTGTGGAAGAGAGGTAAAATATATTAGAACTTTAAATGGATTAGAAGGAATGCCTGCAAACTAAAATGTAAGGCGACTCTCAGAAAATGTTTTGTATGGATGTTGCCGGAACGATTACGAAATGGAATTAGAACTCTGTTCATGGCATTAGGATTAATTTCCACCACTGTTTCTGTGACACTGGCAAAATTCAGTGTATTGAATTTAGTCAAATCAAATGAGATTCCCTGTTTTGTATTTGCGTTGCAAATTATTATGGATTTTGACATGGACCCTTTGTCTAGAAGAATCAATCCTGCTATTCAATTAAATTTGAAAATTTCATTTTAACGACGACCATCATATTTTCTAGAAAATTATTAACGGATCTGTTAGATTATTTTGAAGATTTCTTAAACATTTAAAGTTAGATTTTATTTTCAATTTTTTTCAAAGTAATGAATCAGCTCTATGTTCCGGATTTAATAATTGTTCGCTGACAAAATTTGATGGCGCAAATAAAATGTAACTAATATATTTTACATGTGGAAAACGTCAGTTTCTTCTCAAAAGTCAGTCAGTCTTGCTTAAAGATTTTCTGAATGGTAAGAAATAAGAGAATTGAACAGTAAAGACATCTTCGTAGTAACTGAAGATATCCATGTCAAAAATGTATGAAATTGTACCTACGCAGCTTTTTCTTTACGACTGGAACACTCAATTGAAAAAAGCAAGTCATAGTTCTCTCAATAAAAGACCGTCTGAATTCTCTTCTTCTTCAAATAGCTTCCTTAGCTAAGCTCGGAATTCTTATTCCCAACACATAATCCAGAAGAAAAATCAATATTTCCGTATGTGACCAGTTTGTTGAAATATATGCCGAATAGATAAAAGTTATGCAAACTATATAAAATGCAAAATGGATAATGGCCGGGAAGTGTGGAGAGAATTTGAAATACGTATTATATTATGTTCGGTACTTGGGAAGTAGAGCTTAAGGCATTTGGAGAGAGAACAAGCAGATGCTATGTATAGTTTTCGAATTTCAAGCTAACAGCAAATGCAAATCAAGTAATTCCATTTTTAAAATTTTGCTGAATAAATCAGAGATTCCAAGAAATGGTTGCCGGTGTACCACATTTGGAATATTTGATTGCCAATACATCCTGAAGCTACTTCTTACACTTCTGAATTTAAACAGTGTATTCTTTAGTAATTTCACTTGTTTTCATTTTATCTTAGAATAAATAAATAAATGTACTTCACGAACAAAAAGATGTTGTTTAAAACATATTAAAACAATCGTAAAATAAGTAAAAGATGATGCAAATTTTCTACCTTTTCAATCATTTGAACTTTTTAACATTATATATAAGTCTAAGTTAAGCTCCTCAGTATAATAAATTGTGGCATGCTGTAATAGGTAGTACACTTCTTACAGATTGGGTTGTCTTCTTACACGCACTTCTCTAAAACTGTATAAGAATCGCGTGGTCTGCTTATAATGTCCTGGCTTCAAAACCGGAGGATGTCAGGTTCGAGATCATATTTCACCTATTATCCGGAGTGTATATGGGTCTGGTGCACGTTATATCTGACGGTAATGGTCGAACATTGTCCCACTGGTGCGGCATGAAAATTTGGAGAGGGATGCAGCTTGAGAATCAAAGTCATTGGTTAAAAATTGCAAGATCCATTCCTAAATAACCTTGTAGTTGCTTCAAAATTAGTCGTTAATGAACATAAACGAATCGAAAACTGTATTCCATTTAAAATACCAGCTTTGGTACCGCAGCGAAAGTAAATGAAGTCAGGGATAAAAATTGTTTTGTCCCTTCTTGCAAATTTTGCTTTTAAAACTTGAAAGAAAAGCACAAGATAATCTAAACATCCACTTTTCATTATGCCTCTCCCAAGGCACGGACTATCATTAACCCTTTCAATGTCATCCCAGTAGATTAATGAATAACTTTAAATAGCTGACATTTATATTCAGTTTTCATCCCTACATAAACTGTGAAAAAGAAATAGGTATAATTTCGTGTAAATTCCTGTTAATTATGACATGACATATAAGGGTAAAAGCTGTGGTAGTCACAAACGTTACTAACTGTGTTATTTGAAAAGACGACATTTTTACTTTCATATTGATAATTATGAGCTGAAAAATTGCTAATTAGATTGCTTATATCAATTGATGCTTTCAGTTTTAACTAGTAAAAGTGGAATTATAGTAGATGGAATTGCACCTCTCTTTCAGAGTGAAGTTTCATAAGGTATGTTTCGATTATCATTTCATTTCCGTGCTGATTACGATAATCGCATGCTCCATAGAACCTGTTGAGAACCACAGATTAAATAGGCATATAAATATACTTTGGAAATGGTTTTCATGTTTCAAAATACTTGATTGAGTTTTGCGTATATTTATCAATTTTTCAAACGGCTTTTATAGCAAATTAGATCATCATTAATTTCAACATATTTGAAGAAGTCGAGATTTTTTGTACTTTTTCACAACTTTATTAATTGAAATCAAACTTAATGTAAGTGTAATTTTAATAAGATTTAATTTTTTAACATTTCATTCATTTCTTCGTTATGTTTTCAGCTTCTATTTCCCATTCAAATAAGTTTGTTTCCTTAGTTTTTGTTTCGGAATGAGTCTAGAATTTTTGCTTATGTTTATTCTTTTGCAAGAATTAAAGTATGTGAATGTTGTCTTTAAATTTCTCTTATATATTTAATTATTCTCTGTAAAAATAAAATTATATGATAATTTGTTAGATGTTTTTTTATTAGGAAACAGAATATTTGCACACATTGTCAACCAAAAATGAATAGATGAAGCTTCTCATACTAGACTTAAATAATGGAATTATCAGGGGATAGAAAGTTACAGAGATAAATTTGATTCGTAAGGAAACATTTTTGATGGCTAAGCACGGTCATGACTGAGAAATAATTCATGCAAGTTATGAATCACTAGAGAAATTGCAGCTGTTGTTAAACATTTCAGAGAAATATAGATTGCACCATTAAGCATCGCTGAACTTCGAAGGACATAACCGAAGAAAAAAGAACCAAAAAACGAAGAAAAGGAATGATTAAAAAAAGAACTATTCTACAACAAACAACATAAAAATTGTGATAGAAGGAATCAAGCCAAAGTGCGTGACCTTCTGTGACCTTGGGGTTAGATGGTCTAACCGAGTCTCGTGCCTCTTTCTTCTAAACCGCTCATCTGACCCACGGTTCATCGGAAAGGTCATCATCGTAAAAAGTCGCATCTTCTTTCCACCGTTGTATCAAAAAGTGCGTTTGTACAATGAGAGCGTGCGCACGAAAGTCGTGATTTTTTATTGGCTTATACTGGATTTTTGATCCACCAATCCAAAGAAGGTCGAGAAAGGTAATGCAGCGCAAAACAAAAACAAATTTGAGGGATTCGAACCCGGATGCAGAAAGATATCGTGACAACTGGTCCGTGAGTGTCGTGCGCCATATGATTTGCTTTTTAAATGATTGCGAAACGTGACGATTTACTTTCTCTTTCATAACCTTCCCAGGTTGAGTTTCGTAACATTTATGCTGTTTAAAAAAGGAAAAAGGGCGCCATCATTCTATGTTTTTCTTTTAAATATCAGTATCTGATGCTCTTAATTTTATAAGAGAAACACATCGATTTCTAGATACATTTAAGCCGCCAGTCCATAACCATTTTTTGTTATCAGATATTTGTTCAGTAATAAGCTGAATAATTTTCCCATTTATTAAGGGTTATTAGATAATGAGATAAATTAAATTGTTTTGTAGATCAACACATTCAACCCTTTCTCCTGTAGCTAAGTGACTGACTCATGCATGGATTACAAAAGAAAAAATATATAGTTAATCGAAATAGTACATATCTTAAAGACAAAAATCATCTGGCCTTATTTAAGTATCTCTTTACATCATTAAATAAAAAAAAAATGCACCAAATATGATGTGATATCTAATTAGGAAGTTAAACAAGTTTGTTGGTCAAGAGGATAAAAAACATATCTGGCATTCAATTTTAGCAAGTATATCGCAATCTTTTCGGCTCTACAGAGGCTTCGAATAAAGCTCAATTTAGTTAGTTTGATTAGTGTTCTTTTTAGACTACCCTTGTGCTATTGGGGGACACAAACCAAACTACCAAACTACCGAGACAACCTTTGAAACAAAAGGAGAGAACATGTCCCATACTTTCGTCGATTTTTGGTAGAATTGGCTTTCGAACTGAATAATTCCCGGCCTCGAGACTATCCTCACTACCAGCAGAGTAAGATATGTATAAATAATGTCTAAGATGAAATTTTTTACACATAAATGAAGAAACATAAAGTGCTATACAATCTAGAATGACTTCCACCAAATCTCACAAATTAGACGGAAAGCTTACTACCCGTATCGTGGAATCCATTCCTCACTCAACGCGTTAAGTTAATTCTAATATTTCAATTTTAGCAAAAAAAAAAATTCTTGAAAATTTTATAAGAAAATCTATAATAAGCTCAAGAAACATGCGTGGTTTAAATAGCCGTTTCAAAACGTAAAAGATGCACTAGTTTCAAACAAGTTCCCGAATTCAATTTTTATTGAAAATTTATTATTATTTGCCACGCAAAGGACTTCCTGCAGACGGATGTGGTTACATTTAACCATTTTAGAAATTAGAGAATTTATGTTTCATTCGTTAAATATAAAAGAGCTAACAACTTGATTAATTAACGTGGAATAATAATTTCATTACCTGAAAAAATGCCAGGCAATAAAATTTTGAGTTTTAAATTTGAATTAATCCTCTCCTCAATGAAAAATGCGAGAGATAAATAATGTTGAATGCATATTTACTTTTAATGCCTAATTTGATTGAAATAGCTATACATTCTTACAAAAGGCAAATTAAAATAATTATATCTGTGTTAAAAACAACACCAGAGAAACTCCTTACGTCATTGGTACGCAAACTGAAAAATGAATTTTATAATTTTGTAGTAATCAATTTTATTACAGAATTTTTATCGTTTTTTAAAGAAAATGCTGTATTCTTAAAGTTTTAAATTTATAACATGTGCACTCAGTTTTCTTTTATATGCGAATGTAACTTTTTTGTAAGTGGGGCTAGAAAAAATACATTTCTGAGGGAATTAAAACTACTCCAAATCTTGAATTTAAAAAAAGTCCTGTTGGCAAGTTGGAAAGAAGATTTTTTTCGCAGAAGATATAAGAAAATTTTACCACTTATGATAGAAGAGAATTCAATTGACAAGATCATTCTAACGAGGTGTGGAAAGCATGGGTTAAAAAGCAGTCTAAATTATGTGGCTGAAAATTACTTTTCGGCTCTTAATTTTTAAGCAATTCTAGCTGTCGTAAAATTTTCCTGCAAAAGTTGTTCGTTTCTATAATGGGATAATTTACCTAATTTGAATTATCTTTCTATTTTAAATCGCAAGAAAATGAAAATTCCCACCTCCTTTGAGTTCAATGGCCCATCCACGAACTCGAACCAGATTGGCATCTTCCTTGCAATATATCACTGGCTGGTTCAAATCCAATTATATGACTCTTTCCCGAATAATGTCCTAAGAATTATTGCAATGAGTAGTATTTCTGTAAGAAATCTACCTAACAGCTGAACAAGAAATCAGAAATTCGGTATCAATCTACTTTTGAGTATATCTACAATGCGAACAAGGAGCAAGATACTATTATTTTACATTTGGAAATAAATAGTTTAGCCATCATTTGTGCAAAGAAATGCATTGCACTTCCAGCTTAGTACCTGTTTACACAAGCATTCATTCTTCACGAAGGGTAGCATTCCTACCCTAATCAAGATAACATTGGTATGGAGCGAGACATTTATTCCCATATCAGGTTCAGAATTTTCTTTTTATACCTACGGAAAGAATACTGGATTCCGTATACTATTCTTTTGCCCCCTTTTGCTACTTGTTGCCAAAGATAAGAAAAATAATTTAGTCTGTGACACAGTTTTTGTAAATTCTTCGGTATTTTTCAGATTGTAGTTAAAGGAATTTATGTAAACGTTTCTACATATTCTAGTAGTATCCCCCATCAGGGTTTTGGATTAATCTGAAATAAATCATATGTTGATCATATTATTTTATTGTTAAATTTTTCACTGATTTTGTCTTAATAGAATATGAAACGTATTCCAAACCAGAAAAGTTTATTTTGGAAATCGACATTAGATCATCAAGATCTTCCAAAAAGATGATCAGATGATTTTTTTTGAAGAACATTACCGAAAGATAGAAACACAATTAATGCTTTTGCATTAGCGTTTATAAATTATAAGCTAATTTTAATTTAAATATTCACTTCTATAACTTGTTCGTTTCTATTAATTTATTAGTCGCTATAATTATCATTGATGATAATTATGAGGCACTTTACTAATCGATACGGAGTTTCTTCGTGATTTCTATTCTACTCAACGAATTAATTTCTGTGCAGTATATTGTAAATTACTTACTAAACATGATAATATGTATTTATACAGTAAATCAATTCTACTTTCCTTTCATATTTACAGTTAGCTATGTGGAAAAGAAAAACGAATTACTTTCCTTTCATACTACTTACAGAATTTGTTCTAATTTCCTTTGAAATTTCAACCACAATTTTGGTGTCTAACCAGAGTTATTTTCAGAATTGTCCTATTTCAAAGTACATTTCTCATGACTGTACAAATAAGACATAATATTCACATCTTTTTAGAACATCATGAAATCACTTTTCCTTCCAAAAGAACTTTTCATGATTAAAAGCAAGCCACGTTGCATAATAATTTTCTATGCCAGCTGAAACATTTGAATAGATCTTGCTTCCTTCAAAAGAAATGTAAACTCAATTCCCTTCAAAATCAAACATTACTATCCGGTGAGTCGCATAAAATAAATATTAGTTTATTGGTTTAGAAGATTGAGATACTCATTTACTCTCTTGTAACTTTTAATTGGTGTTTACTTAGCTAATTTTAAAATGAATTTGCTAGCTTCCGCGCGAATCTGCATTCTGTATACATACAGAATTCTTATTTAAAACTACACATAACAAATCAGGAAACTAATCATTATTTACATCGCAGGGTGGTTTAATTCTGCATTTTGAATTAGCGAACAATATATAAAGATAACGATGTTAGTTGGGATATAAGGTACATTGTTTAATATTGCTTTGAGAGGAGAAACATTTTAGTGAATAGATAGTGAAAAGGAAGATTGTTAAAATATACAGGAAAAAAACATAAGAAAGGAGCAGTTCGGGTCCGCGCCGTAGATTTATCGTGAAAACGTCGGGACAAAATCTTAAATCAAGTGTTTCATAATAGTATGTAATTTAATTATCAATCTCTTTAATACAATATTTACACAGAGTAGTATAATGGTTACAGAATAAATAAATCACAAGTTTATGGCATGTAGCAAGGGTCTGTGTAGCTTGTGATTTTTCTATTCTCTAACCATTATACTACTCAGTGTAAATATTGTATTAAAGAGATTTATAATTAAATTACATATTAATACTTGGTTACTTGGTTGGTTATATACTTGGTTTATGATTTTATCCCGACCATATTAGCACAAGATATTGTGCGATATCTCTATGACGTTGTCTGGTATTCTGAATGCCGTACAATATCGTGAAGATATCGTAACAATATTTTACAGCGTCTTGTGCTATTAGGGGACGTTTTAACGAAAAATCTACGGCGCTGTCGCGAACTGCGCCTTTCTCATGTCTTATTTAGAGTAGGCTTTGATGGCACCATCTGTTGACAGTATATAGAACTATATTTCGCGTATGCGCAGTAAAATATTATTTATTACAAATGCTCATATTTCCCGTAAAATTCAAATTTTAATACAATGTTTTACAACAAGTTTTCTTTTTTTTTCTATTTTTTGTTTCTCAAGTATTCTGTAAGTTTCGGACAATTCGAAAGAAAACTCTGAATGCTCTAATGAAAAAACGTGCGGAGTTTGAAATTTTCAATTTAATACTGATTTTTACTTATATTCTGATAAATATTTTTATTGTCTCACTTTGGGTCCTAGTAATTCTCCGTAAGATCTTTAAAATGATACCAGAATCAATCTCCTAGCTAAACGCGTTTCCACGCTACACTTATTTATAACCTTACATAAAGCTAATTCATAACAATCACGCGCATGCGCCTGCACTGGTATGATGACGTCATATCAAAACAAATACTATGCGACAAACTCATAGCGGTATGATCTAGTCGTTGTGGGGTCTACCATTCTTTTCGCATTAATAGTCCTGTAGTTATTAGCGATTCAATTCTGACGTTATTTTGGCACACAAGAAAGTTCGACCGACTATCACTGTAATGAGCTGAAAGACGTTTTAACGTCAAAAATCCATAAACCTGAGTAGTTCATCTGATATAAAGAATTTTTTGATTGACTGCGTGTGAAAACTGTGCATCATCGAAATTTCTCAAACAAAAATTAAAATTTATTGCCCAATGTTATTGGCTATCTTAATTGTTATAATTTTTTTTAGCTTGAAAACAATACGAATATATTGTATGCAAATATGTCATAAATTCGCTTTTGCACTTCAGATATCTGTTCACCTGCCTAATCTGAAATCATACAAGTTATTAAACTATTTCCTTCTCAACAATGATATTCCGGTAAGAAGTCGTGGTAGATAGTTTATTCGATACCCCATCCCTCTGAAGATCCGCCGTATGTGGGTCTGGTGCCCGTTAATTCTGCCATCTGGTGTCAACGTCTTTTCCTTGGTGTGACAGGAAGTCTAGAGAGGTGCGTCGGCCGAGGAGTCGTTCTCGTCATCTCAGCACGGTGGAAAATTGGGAAGTTCATCGCAAAATATTCCTTAATCCTCGTGTTGCTTGAAAAAGGAACTCTAAGCTAGCTAAACTAAACTTGGCTTGGCATGTTGTAAATAATAACGCTACTCAGTTGGAAATAAAAAGTTTTGTGCCAAAAATCTAGTAGAAGTGCTGCAATTGTTTGTAGAAGACAACAGCATTATCTCATATCCTTCGATGTTTATATTTTTGAACTAAGCCTCTCTACCTCAAATGAGATCACGTGATTGAATTTCGGAGTAGCGAGGATATTGACCACGCGGTGTTGCAAAGAGGTGAATGTCGCCTGGGGCACAGAACTTATTTTTCAACCCCCTCCCTCCCACTTCTGAAATTTTATGTTTCTCTTACTGAAAATGTAAGACTCTTACGTTTTCATATAAAATATGAGAAAAACAATATTGTCCTCACGTGTTCTTTATAATGGCGACCGGACGACTACATCTCCCTTTCTCACCCCTCATTAGAGCACTATGAAACGTGTCCTGCTAGGGATTAACTAATATAAATATTTACAAAATATATTTCGTACTCAACGATTTATTAGATAATATGTCCTAATCTTAAGGGGATATACGACTGTTAAATCTCGAAAATTTTCGACTTCATGAAAATAATATATATTATTTCCTTGTCTTTTCTGAACACTTTAAAACAATCCGCGTTAAAAAATTCCCATAAATATGAACGTTATAATGGAAAATGTATCAGTTCTTCAACGTAAACATTAAATATGGACATTTCTTTAAAGCGCTATATCGCAAAATGTGTTCTTCTGATACTGCGCGCACCATATCTCAAGAACTATTTAATATTTTTACATAAAATTTTTAACGAATATGTAATTTACTGTTCTACAAATTGAACCACATTTTTGTGCATATTTCTCTAAAGAAGAGTTTCGAAGAGGTTATAAAAGATGATATTTTAACTATTTTTAACCTTTTATTTCAAATTGGTATATAAAATATAAATTAAATTTAAATGTTATTAAATTGTGGTTCAGTTTCTTAAACAGACTGTTTGGCTTACTTAGATAACCAAAATATTATGTTTAGATAAATATTTTATCCTTAATCATGTGCACAAGGTGACTAATTTTTTCTCAAAAAATTATACCCATATTTATTACTCTCTGAAAAAAATACATACCAATATGAAGGTTTGAAAATGTGCGTACTATAAGAGAAAGAACAAATATTTTTCTAGGAAAGAAAAGTGAGTTTGTGAATTGCATTGTTTCAGAGATATAATGTCTCCTTAATATCAATTAAGTATATGAACTATTGGGTCGTAGAAACTCTGTCAGACTACTGAGTATTCAAATGTACAGAAAAATTATTTTAAAATATTTCATTCGAATTTTCCAATCCCTTACAAATTTATCTTTGTTTTTTAATGATTCATGGTATAGGCTATATTATTTTTTGCTTATTTGATGTGAATTTGTTGCCCTGGCATCTAAGCACAAATGAAGTCTCTGAATTATTTTAGATCTGTCGCTAGTGAGAAAAGTATAATGGACACTGATGGAAAAGAAATTAAGAAAAGCATCCTGACTTAAAATATTACATTAAAATCGAGTCATTATGAGTTATATTTCTATCATCATTAATTATTTTCTTTTCTTATATTCCATTTGTTTACACTCGGAATAAAGAAAATATTCCATATATATATATATATATATAAGATCAGGCTTTAAAAAGGTGAAAGGCAGTCCATTGTCATCAAGGAAGAGACGATATTTGTTTAAATCTTCTTTTATTTTGGCATCAGGCGTTATTTCTTCATAGGTAAAGTATCTAATTTGTATGCAGCTCCATGACCAGAATTCAGAAGTTTACGCCCGAGCGGCGCGTTATTGTTGAAAGCTTACATGCTGGCGTGAAAAAGGGCAGAAATGAATGCGCAGAACGCTTAAGTACCCAGAAGAGGGAATTTCCCCTTTAGAACTCGTGACTTGAAAAGAAAGTTGTAGTGTGTTAATTATGATGAAAGTAGAAGTATTTAAAATGAAGTATTGTTAAGATTATTTAGGAAAGTTAAAAGATTAAAATATCACATATATATATATATATAATGATGACCCCTTGAACTTCTGCACTTTTTGAGTTTCACTGAAATATAGATTGGAATAAAGGTGAACACTTCCAAATGCAATGCTTTGGATAAACATTATATAGAAATAGGGTACTAAACTATAGAAATACAAGACTATTTTAAGTTCTATGTATTTGTCAAAAAATTAGACCTAAGAAATATAGAAATGTAACATGTAATGGTGATAAACAATATATATCATTGAGCAAATAACGCAAATAGAATGGTAAAATGTAAAACTGGTCCCCAAACCTGAAAGTTTTAAGAATCACTTATGGGTTAGAAAAATCAGTCCGAAAGTTTGTTATTACATGGAGAACTCGTCTCTTTATTCCATTCTTAACTGATTCATTTGACAATCTTCCAAATTTACTGTTTTAAATTCATAATTTATATAAGTTAAATATAAATTCATGCCTTATTTATACGCGAATTCAACGTATAGCGTTGAAAGTTAAATATATTTCTCACATTCCATTTATTATTTCGTTAAAAAGATGGTCGGGCAAAATAATATTCGAACAATTCACCATAATCCATGAACCGCCGTTTCAAAATAAACCCCAAAAGTTTACATAATCGATAGATCGTGACAGATTGTACCTATTTTGAATAACTTTCTCGTTAGAATTTTAAATGGATTTCACTCAGGGATTCAACAGTTAACTTTTATCCTCAGTTGAAGCTGGAAAAATAAAGAAGGATATTTGCAAATCATTGTTAAGCGAAGGCAGATCGCGCTATTTTATTTAAATCGCCGAAAACGTCACATTTATCAAACGACTGTCAGTTTTTATGAACTTTCACCACAAAGAACCAAGCATTGAAAGAAAAAAAATATTTCAGTTAATCGATTTAGCTGATATAAAGAATCTTCTTCTTCTTCAAGGTCAGAAACCTATGAAATTTGGAGCAAAAGATTGAAATTGATGGAATTTCAACGAACTCAAAATCCAAAACTTCATATGCCGATTAAAATTTGGAACCTCGGCGCGAGGGTAGCGGTAAAATAAAGGATCTGCCTACATCGGGACCTCGCGTCGAAGGTAGAGATCAAACTTGATATTCCCCGTGTCGGGGAAGAGGGGCATGGGTGGGAAGAATTCTGAAACTTTAGACCTTGTCTCAAAACAAACTTTGGAACACCAGTGAATCTCTTGCCTAATTTTTAGACTAAAATGAGTGGAATACAAACCAGTTATTAGGACAACTAACTTAGCCTTTCTTTCTCTTGAGTGCCTGGATAAAAGCTTCATTGACTTCTCTGCAACGACACACCGCAATCTTATGTGGACACAAAGGTGAATGTTTGATGCGCATGATTTGTTGGGTTGGAAAAGAAAGTCTCTGACGTCGTTGCATATATCGCTATTCCATGCAGACAACGAAAGCATTTCGGGGAACATGATGTTTAGTTATGAAACTAAGATTAGATGTCACATATTTATGTGAAAGTGCTTAATAAATCGAAATATATTGTTTAATTATCTGTTGCTTAATTTCAATCATAATTATCCGATTGTTTATTCAGCTACTAATTATTTGTTTTATATTTTTACTTTTGATAATAATACATTTATTTATTCAGGTAATTAAAATCTGCTTATTTAACAAATTTATCAATATCGAAATTATTTATTTCGCGACAGTAATTTCGATAAAAATAATTCTTAAATATTCTTTTTTTTTATCATACTAAGAAATATAGATGAAATTATATTTCTTATATAAACTATAGATGAAAAAGGGAATTGAATTTTAAAAATAACAAACTTCGAAGTAACAACAATTAATAACACTGAAAAGGTCTTCTGAAAGGTATGCAGGTATTTTTAACGGTAAAATGTATCTCCAAAATATTTATAACATTAACTGTACAGTACTCAGATGCTCTTCTGTCTAGGACGTGAAGTATGAAAAAAACATCTTAAGAACACAAAAACTACAAAATTATTAAAAAAGAAGAAAAAAAGCGCAACAAGCAGTTGCGAAACAATCATCTAATAATAGTATTTTAAATCATATCTGCAGTTTCAATGTGAATTTGCACAGTTACATAAGTTTCATGAGTCGTATCAAATAGCAAGGTTCATATAAAAGTTTTAGTTACTGTAATAATAAAATAATTACTGTTATAAAGTTTTAGTTACTGTAAAATTTTAGTTTATCTGTAAAAAAAACTAATTTTGGTACGCGATTTCTGTAATTAAAGAAATAAATTACTGGTGCTGTCGTATTGAAGACTTTATATTTACTATTTATCTAGTTTAAAATCTTAACCAAATAGTTAGAAATATTTCATTAAATACGTTCTATTTATATCATAACTGATTTTTGTTGGCAGTGAACCCTATCGAAGTGATAACACTATTTTTTCAATTAGCAATTTCTCTTATTTCATAGAGAGCAAGTATAAAAATATAAATTAAAGAATAAATTTTGATGAAATTTCAAATTAAATATGAAAATATTTTGTCAAATACTTAGGAGGCATGGAAGCTCACAGAATATGGTGTCAAATGGAAGGGGGTGTTCTTCTCAGGTGTGTGTGGTTCATAATAACTATTTGTGCCCACAAACCATCATGTATTTGGAAAGTGAAACATAAAACAAATAAACTGTATACAAATAAAAAACAGAGTACCTTCTTACAAAGGAAACATCAGTTTCTGCGATCTTTATTTTGATATTATTTCAGAAGTGTCTTCATAATATTGCTAAAAATAAAAAACACATTCGTATTATCAGAATGAAGTCATACTTGAAAAAAAATTAATAGCACAATAGTCAACCATTAATTCCAATATTTTAATTTCAAGGTTTTAAAAGAAATACTGTTGTATCCTGCTCGTGTGTTTCATTTAAACATAAGCTTCGGCTACTTTAGCTTCCAGAAAGATTTTCATACAAAGAAAAGAATACAACTGCTGCACGATTGCAATATAAATAAGATAACTATAATTCGTCATTTGTAAATTAAAATATATCTAACTAAAATTGTTACTTTGAAAATTCTAACACATATTTTAAGTGAAGGTTATTTTGAAAATCATTATTTCTTAAAAATATTTCATAACCTGAAAAACGAATCGCAATATGAATATTTTCTTGACTGTGATTCTCTTATGCCTAACTTCACCTGCGATTCTGGCCACAGTTTGAGAAAGGCATTACTGATCTCCTAATATTGACCTCACAGTGACTTCTTGGCACTTATTATTAACAGAGACAGCTATTGTACTCTCGACACCGATCTATCGTCAAGCAAGTCAAAGGGCGAACAAAAAAAATAAACGCAATTATATTATTAAATTCTCTATAATATTCCTTTTCTAATTTTATTTTTAACTATCGAGAGAACAAGTTGATAAAATTATTTTACTATGTGAATTAGCAAGCGTGATAAGTAAATAAAAATGATAGGCATAGAACTAATACAGAGCTTCTTAAACTAGGGGTTGCGATGAACAAAACTTTCGCTTTGACTTTGTGTTTCGAATTCTTCAATATTTATGAACAAAAGTAGTTAAGAAAATCATCTTTATTGACAGAATTTATTATTTATTCACAAATAAACTCAAAAACTATATGAAAGTTAATTTTGCTTTATTTGTCATTAACTAAAATATCTTTTCCGAACCATTTTCAAATTTTCATTTCTTTTTCGAATTGTTTTCGAATTTTAATTTCTTTTTCGAATTTTTGACGAATTATTCTCGAAATTTCGAAGAATTATTTTAAAATTTTCGTGGAATTGTAGAATTTTGTTGAGCTAAAAAGGAGCTTATGAGTTTGGTATAATTTAGATTGGTTATTTATATTAACGCTTCGTTATGATTCGATACGAGCGCAATTTAGAAAAAACCTCGTAATTTTGAATCGTGATCAGATGATGAGGACGACGCCCGAGGTCGAAACAGCTCTCTAAACTTCCATAACATGCCAGCGTGACGATATTTGAACCTTAATCACCAGACACACAATACTCTGGATCTTTGGTGGAATCAGATTACAATCCCCTAACTCTTTGATCTTGATATGTTATCACCAAGCTACCGTGGTCCAACAAAAGATTGAAAAGTATGAAAGGTATTGAAAATTGATTTTCAGTTGCTGAAGCCGGGATTTCACTTAAAGGCCACCGCGAACCAATAGGTTTGAAGAAACAATGTATTAAAACATATGATTATAATTAATAAGCTACATTTACGCATTTTTCTACAAATTTTATCAGCATTTTTTAAAGATAATTATAAATTATTGATGAAATTAGCCAACCTCATAGTTCTAGTTGAAGGATTGCAACTATTGTAGTGAAAAATATTACAGCAAAAATGTAAAGCTTTCCGAATTCACGCAAAACATCATGAATAATTTAACTAAAGCACATCCCTTGAGTAACCTCAAACATTTGTCCATTATGATAAACCATTAGCCAAAAACATATTTAAATTGCCAACAAACGCGATAATTGAAAGTGGAACTTTGCATAACACGCATTTTCTTCCCTACTGGGACATTTAAAGAAAAAAATAATAAAACCCATTTCAATATCATTTTTGTGTACTTGAACTTCTCAGCAACTGGAAAGATAAGGAATAGCAGAAGAAAACATCTAAAGTTTACGTCTCCGATTCAACCACATTTAATCTCGTGAGAGAAATCTTTCCTCTTCTTTAACTTATACATTATGCTTTTAAAAATTGGATCAAGCTATTATGCTATTTTCAATCTAACAAAAAAGACAATGAGCAGGGACCTTAATGGTATTTCCTTTACTTTTAACTCTCCCACCGCTGCTAGATCTTCCTCGGATATATCTGGCCAGATTTATTTCCAAATGAGACACTGGAGAATAAAGCTCGGTGTTGTGCATTTCCAAAATTGAAAAAAAATTAGAAAAATAGGGGAAGGGAGAGTAAAAACGGCTGCATGCCTGGAAATCCACCCAGAATTGGGAATAAAGGATCATTTTGATCTGATTAAAATTTTGGATGGTTTCTAAATTCCGAAAACGGTCTTTTGAATTCATTTGGGATGGACTGGATTTATGAATAAACATTAAAATGGGTTTGATCTTATTGAAATTCTTGCGCGAGTTTGGTTAAATTGCTTGGAAAATACCTTGCTTCGCCAATTCTCGAAAGGCGTATATTCTGCGTATAAAATTGATGCAATGCGAGACTGGGTGTTTATCTTAGTTTTTGTGCATTTAAAATAATTGTGGAAAATATTTAAATGAGTAACGCCACAAATAATGCATTTTGTCGCTTGGGATTAAAATATGAAAATGAAAGAAATTACACATTCTTATTTGAGATTCAATTGTGTAATTAGATGTATGACATTAATTGAGTCAACCGTGTAAAGAGGTAAACATGTCAATGAATATTTATAGTGGAATTTGAATAGAATGTTTATTAATTTATTATCCGAAAAACTTTGATGAAAACAAATATTTTCTGAAACCATTTTCAGTTGTTGATGTTATGTTCATTAATTTTTTATTATGTACAAAATTAGATTAATTTTATCAGGTGAATTTCGTCCCTGTAAAAATAAAGCGTTAGACGAAATTTCAAATATCTTTTAAAGATTGCATTCTGGTGAACAAATTGAAAGTGCTTTGAACCTTTTTAAAATATTGGAAGATATGACCTATTACCACTTCCGACCGAAATTCAAAATTAAATTAAAACAATATTTAAAATATTTTATTTAAAACAATAAACAGCTAAAAATCCAATTTCACCAACAAATGCTTCGTTATGATCACTTCTTAGAATTATTTTTCTGTAAGATTTATGACATTCGGAATGCTTATTAAGAGCCTTATGAATCACCAAGAAAATATTAGTTCTATGCTTACAAATAAAAGTAGAAATTAATAGACCGATGTTTTATATCTCGGTAATAGAGTTTCAAAGTTATGATTTCACCATATTCATAAAAAAAATCTCTCTAATTTATAAACTCAGGGATTTTTAAATTTTACATTATTTTTCAAAATCTTAATAGTGTGGTGCTTTTTGTATATAAATAATTTAAAAAATATATAGTTAAAGGATGAACTCCAATGCATATTATGATATCTTAGGATAAACTATTTAGGCAGAATTTATTCGTTCAAATTTTCTAGTAAATAATTCTGTATCGTTATATAGGGATATTAAAAGTTTCTTGTGTTCAAGTGTAACTCGAATTTGGATTAAGCAAATTTGAAAATTCTTTCAGCAGTATTCGAATACACATCTGATGATTTAATTTGATATTTCGCATACGTCGATATTAATGAATATATTTCTTTTTTCTATGACAGTTATAAAATTGGTCCGGTTACAGGATCCAGAACTTCACTGAATTCTTCATTTGTAATAATCTGGAAAAACATGCTTTAAAGTTCTTCATATTCTATATCTATTGCATCTAATCAGTGAATATCCCTATTTTGAATTTAAAAGAGATATAATAGATAGATTGACAAATCTTCCAAATTAACCTGTCTGTCTAACACAAGTAGGGGAAAATAATGCCATATTGATAAACGTTTAGATACAGCAAGAAAACGCGTGTTTTCCTTGAAAATTAAAGATTAAAAGAAACGAAAATTAGAGAGCGAGAAACAAAAGCGATAACAATTTAAAGAACTAATATAAGAAAACAGCATGCCACAGAAGATAAACGAATACTCCACTGTCTGATAAGGAAAAATTAAATCAATTGGGAAATAACCGCACAAAAGCTGACGCTGTCAAAAAAATGTCCAGATTAAACACACCAAGTCTTCAGAACATGATTAGATGATCGGCCCCGTAGGTGTCGAACCGGACACGAAGCAAGGCGCGTGGCACCAACGGACCCCCTACTCAACATCCGCCTCTAAGCAATACCCCTACCCACAGACCCTAAGTACCTAACAGATAATACTTATAGCCCGGATCTTCGCGGCGTGTACAAGGGGCGTTCTTGACCCCTCACCCTGGCTCGTGCTCTCAACGAGCACGAGCGCGTGCCAAAGTACCCTCCCCAGCATTTTTTTACCTTAATATAGTCCCCCCCACCGGAGTCAGCCAGAGCGCAAAAGAAAAGGTAAGGTGCAAGCGCGGAGGGGAAGATTCTGTCATTATCGTGAGCGGTCAAGCGTTATTGATGGTACTTGGCGAACTGTTGGAGTCAAAGTTCACCAGTGTTTCGTCTTCGGAGACTGACAGAGCTTTCAAGTGCTTTACCAGATATTGAGTGACGGGTTGGCGCATTTGGCGATTCATCTGTTGCAGCAGTTGGGAAGACTTAATTTCACAGTATTTGTGACTTTGAAATGTATTAAGTGTAATGTAATATGAAATCGGTGCAAGTTCACATTCTCATTCAATTAAGATTACTTAGGAGAGAGCGTTTTTGAGATTCTTCATTTGCATTCAAAGACCGTTTCATTAACATGTGTCTATTAATGTTTTAAAAATAAAGGTTTTTCAGTGTTCAAGTTTACCAATGAGCAGTGAAAGTGATGTTATTTTTGTGAAGAAATTAAAAGTTTTCATGGATTTGTTTTTAAAAATTGATTTCAGTGTTTTTTATTAAAATAAATTACAGTAGACGGTTTCAAAAGCTAATTCATAGCTAAGATTGAAGTATTAAATCTCATGTGCTTTACATTATTAACGATAGCTTAACAGCAGAGTTCAAATTTAGTTTTTATTGTATAAGAAATTTGACACCTGGCATTGAAAATAAGCTGACACGTAATAAATTTATTGAAACGGATGCATTAAAAAATTAATATGAAAAAGGTTTCAGCTGAAAGAAGGAGTTCAAGAAAATAACAAAAAACTCGTTTCATTCACCTAAATATGAATAAATAAAATGCTTTAACTATTAAGTATATTTACTTGTAGAATGGACCATATGTATGGCGGGGTTTTTTTCATTCTTCCATTAACCTAAACTGAAAATCAGTGACATTCTAACCGAATGACAAAAATAAGTCAAATATATTCAAAAATGCTGATCTAATAAGCAGTTGATACAAATACACATATATTTTATTTCTTCTCCTAATGTGTTATCTTTTTTCAATTACTTCATCTTAGCAAAGCTTATTATTTACTAGCAGTACGCGCACGGCGTTGCCCGTGGAATCAGGACTTTAACAAAATGAAAAAAAAAAAAGAACCGCCCACAATGACATGAAAAAGTTTTGAAAACAAAATCAAAACAAAAGATACACATTTTTTGATTTTCCTGCTTATTTTTTTTTCACGCTACAGTACAGAGTGCGTTAATCCAAAACAATATTACAAAATTGGAACGTGAAAATGATTATTATACAGCAAGCAAAATATAAATAAAATCCGAAAATAATAATCGAAGTAATTCATTCAGGTGAAGGTCATGACGTATCTTACGCGTCCGCCAATCAAAATTGGCATCAACGTTCGGAAGAAGTGCCGCTTTTGGAACTCGATCGAGAAAAATAACTCGCAACGGCCCAGAAAAAAATTAATTTAAAAAAAACGATAAAAGATATTTTAACCATTCTTGTTTTAAATCCGACAGAACTGTTCTAGTTATAAGCTGAAAAAAATTGAAATTAATAGTGTTATTAGAAAGTCGGATGCAACAAATTTAAAATCAAAAGTAACATCTTGATGCCAAAACTGGGTATTTTTTAAAAATTTCTCAAAATTCAGTAAATTACGTTAGAAATTCAAAACTAACTTCATTAGAACGGAAATCGCGTGCTCTTTCCGATGGTGTATCTATTTTTGTCGTACAATTATTCGAAACCAATCTATTGAGAAATTAGTGCGAAAAATCAACCAAAACAACACAAAACATTAAATAAAAAAAATTCTAGATTAAAATTTAAAATTTCGGCTTCGAGATGCATTCAGTCACCATTACGACTACCTGTGTGCCAAATTTCATGGCTGTAAGTGCGATAGATTCGTCTGGACATCGCAGACAAACACACACACACACACACACGCACACAAACATTGCCTTTTATATATATTAGAGATTATTCAATTGAAAATGAACAAAATAATAATTTATTTTTTGGTTGAAGGTGGCTTTTAAATTCTGCAATATTTTTGTCCGAAAATAAAATTTTCTATGAGGTCATTTTACCGATACTGACTCCTACGCAATTTGAATCATTAGAAAATATTTGACTTTTCAATCTATTACAATTACATTATGCAGATGTCTTGAATAAATATTTTACTACGTTCTTCTTTATTAATAAATATTGACTAGCCAGAAGAAATACCACTGCTATCCCGAGGTGTATGGTAAATAAATAATGAGTAAATAAAATCGCTTTACAGCAGTTTCTGGAACAAAAATAAAATATTTATAAGGAGATTCCCCTTTATTTGAAAGAGTTTTGCTCTAAAATAAATGAATCGGATTATGTTTTAAGTTTACTTCATTTCTGACTTCACACAGAAAAAGACGTAGAAAATTACACTAGAGAGAAACAACGATCCATAAATCAAGCTTAAATAAAGAAGTTATATTTCAGAAAAAAATTGTTTGAAGACATTTTTCGCAAAATGTGCGTCATGCTAATCAGACCCTGAATTCGTTTATTTTCTAGATTGAACTTCAAAAATGTACGAGTGTAAAGAGAATTTTCCTTAGAAAACATAACTGTTATGTTTCTTATTATTTATTTTCACACTGGAATGATATAAAAAATTTATAAAGAACCGATACTGGCTTGTAGAAAATTTTAAAAAAATTCAGTGGAATCCAGGCAAAATTGGTGTATTTTTTTAATGGGAAATCACATTGTCGTCCATGATATGAATTTGTTCTGTAAAGAAGACAATAAATATTATAAGCATAGCAATAGGTTTTTGCTGAAAATTGGCAGCAAAAGTCTTAAAAGCAAATAGGAAATTTGTAGTAGAAAAATATAAAGTTATGGGAATTTCAACTTATTGAATGACCAAGTTGGTTGTATGTAGATACTTATAAACGGTTTCCAAAGTAAGGCATAAATATTTTTGAATATTTCTAACATCTTGCATATCGGTTTTCAGATATTGAATAAAATAATAAATGTATTTCATGAAGTTTTCTGTTCGATAAATATAAAATTATGATACAAAAAATATCTCCACGAAGCTTTCAGAAAAAAATTCTCTTATATCTTACAAAATTCAAGCAAATGTACACAGTCCCTAAAGAGGTTAGTCGCAGCTTTAAATCAAAGAGAAGGTGAAAATATGAGACAAAGATATAGGGATTTAAAGCAAAATATGTGAATTTTTATTTCGCATTTCATGCTATCATAATAACAAAATATAGCAAACAAATATTAAATTTTTTTTCCGGTTTCCATAAAGCTTATTTTTCTGTTGCTTATGAAGGCATTTGTAAAAACTTCGAATGGAAATACTTTATTTGCGAATCTATATATTAGTTTACTCTGTCGATGAAATAAATATTGAATTACAAAATAAAAATTGGAAATCTAAAAATGAAATACAAAAGCACTAGAGAGGGGGAAAATGTATCCGCCATTTCAACTGCTTAAACTGCTATTCTTAGAACAATGATCCAATTTCATTTCAATTCCTTTGCTGTAAAAAGAGAATATATTATTTATTTGATGATACAAATGTTTCTCCATAGAATTTGGGAAGAATAAAATATAGCTAAATGTCGGCATCATTCGATTGGAAATATATATAAAGGACATGAATGAAGTAAAAAAAGGAAATCGAGTAAAGGAAAATCCTCTGCACCAATTTTATATGTGAGTAACAACAAGAAATGACTCTGCGTAGGTGCATTTGTTTATCAATTTAAGCTATAGCGCACGATCGACTGATATTCATGCCATTAAATTCGGCACAGAAAAACATTATAGTTGCTTAAGATAAATGATGGTAAACAATGTATGCGGAAATTATTTTTTGCTTATTTTATATTTAATTTATTTTTTAAACTTATCTATAAAGGCTCGCTCCTGATATTCGAATTCATTATAATGCTTAATGTCGACAAGAAGTTGTTAAAAATAACAATTATAAATTATAACTCATAACATGCTAGCGGTTTCACAAATTCTTCATCACTCAAACATGTATAATAGGGTGGATCGAATTTTTTTTTCAGAATTTCAAAACCTACCTATGCGGAAAAGATGCTCTATGGTATGGAGATTAAGAGAAAAATAATAAAAAAAATTAAATTCAAAATTAAATACTGCCGCAAGGGGGTTGAATTTTCGAAAAAAATGGAAAAATACTGAATTTTGATTATACGATTTAAAAAAATATTATTATTAATCGATTATCGGCGAAATAAGAAAATAGTTGGCCGGATGCGAGAAGCTATCTGTAGTTTCATCCACGCCAATAGAAAACACGCTATGTGGAGTGACTAACAAGAAAGACTTAAGTACTGATCAACTGTACTTAATGGAAATTTATGAAATCATAAACTGCTGACATTGCAGAGAAAGTCTGTCTAAGATAAATCCTGGAAAAGTTTGCCACTCAAGGTGGCTTACAACCTCGAACAGAATTCTCGGGCACAATGTAACTCACGAAAAGGATGAAGGATTTCATAGACCCTGTTATTAAAAGAAACTGTTTTTTTGGCCATCCTGGAAATGTCCTTATATCAATGCTAGCTGACGACAGAAATCACATAAGGGAATTAGCCCTTCGAAGAATTCTGAAAGCACGCAAAGTCATTGCCTACTGCTCTAGTTGTTTAACCGGACTGATTTGAAGGTGTGGGAAGGGGGAGCTGAGTCATAAAATGTTGCAATGTACATTATACTACTCACTACTTAGTAGTCACTACTCATTAATCATCACTTTTGGTTATTTATACTGCAAAAAAAACCGCAATTATTTTGAATCAATAATCAAAATTAAGTATTTTTCCATTTTTTTTTTTTGAAAATTCAACCCCCTTTCTGTAGTATTAAATTTCGAATTAAATTTTTTTATTATTTTTCTCTTAATCACCATACCATAGAACATATTTTCCGCATAGGTAAGTTTTGATTAATTATAATTTTTTTTTCTCCATAGAAGAGCGATCCACCCTAATGTATAATTCTACAGTAGGGTTCCTGTTGGAGGAGAATTGCAAATACATTGAAACCTCTCTACATCTGTCACCCTCCTTTCCAAAAAAATTCTCTGCTCAGAGCGGTTTTCCCTCTAACGTGATTTTCCGTTTCAAAGTACAAAATATGCAATAAAACAATCGAGAATTCGCTATATCTGATAAAGCAAATTTAAAAAATGATCTAAAAAGTATAACAGTAGTATTTGATATAAATTAACAAAATTATAATTTAAATATTAATAGAGATTGAATTAAAATTGATTTAATTTAAAAGATTTTTTTTGCATTAAACTGAAAGGCGCATATGCAGCTATTTCAAATAAAATACAAGAAACAAAATTATTAATTCGAAATTTAAGTTGAAAAAAATAATAACAGAAGAAGTAAACAATAATAAAATGACAATAATACACTTTTTATGCGAGCTAACGCAGGATAATTTTGTGTTTTAAATATTTGATCATATATGTTGTTTAATACTTTTTTAGAAATTCTGATTAATCTCAAGAAAATTCTGAGAATGATATCACCTAATGCTGCTGCGTTAGCGCGCATAAAAAGTGTATTATTGTCATTTTATTATTTTTTACTTCTTCTATTATTATTTTTTTCAACTTAAATTTCGAATTAATAATTTTCTAAAAAAAGTATATTATTTGAATTTTTCCAGGTCAACACAAGGTATTTTTATTTACTTGGAGCTTTTAGCTCTTTCGGAGGTAACTGTTTTTGAAAATTTTTTAATAGGAAAAGTTCATTCCTATTCGATTTGTGGGTAATTATTGAGGAACGTGGAATACTACAAACAATTTTTCCTGAAGTTTATTGAGCTGACAATTTCACTTTCTGATAGCCGCAACTCACATCAGCAGCTTCTTTGTCAGGTCCGAATTAGCGTCTGAAATGCACAAATGAACTCTTTCATCCTCCATCCCGCTAAAGGCCGAATTGAACTTTCCTCTTAACACTGGGAAAGGAATAATTAATTTTGATCTGATTTCCGATGTTGTTTTCGACTGAATGGATTTTTTGTTCTGTCTATCGTCGTAATAAAAGGTCCAAAGTCGGAGACGCGAAAGGAATGGATTTCATTGAAATTGAACGGGTGACCAATCAGGCGGTACTGAAAGGTTTGAGTGGTCGTTTCTAGAGGTTATTTTAACATTATGTCTATAAACCAAAAATGGTGGGAATGCCCAAAAAAGTGGGCATTGAGAGGGTTGGACGCTATGCAGCAGTAGTTTTAGTGTATAGTCAAGTGTAGAACGAAATGGTGGGAATGACCAAAAAAAGTGGGCATTGAGAGGGATGGAAGCTACGCAGCAGAAGTTTCATTATATAATCAAGTTTAGAACGAAATGGTGAGAATAACCAAAAAAAGTGGGCATTGAGAGGGGTGGCAGCTATGCAGCAGAAGTTTTAGTATATAATCAAGTGTAGAACGAAATTTTTCTTTGCTGGAACCAAACCTGATGACGCAGAAAATAAATTGGATACACAAAATAAACAAATAATAGAATAAATTGTGTTTTGTCACACTTTCAAATTGTGTCTCCGAGGATACCTTACCAGTTTTAGATACATTTATAGATGAATTCTTTAAGCCAATATCAATAAAAATAAACTGTTAGTATCTTTAAATCAGTACCAATAAAACCAGTTCATTAATACAAATTTGTAAATATTATTAACCCATTTAATTATGCTTCAGTCATCTAAACGGTTAAGTTATAATTATTTTGATAAAAATTGTAGAAATATTCGGTTCTAAGTAATCCCCATACGACGACTTTTCTGCAGAATATCGAGATAGCAATTTTTTGTGCATTGGGAAAGTAGGGAAAGAAAATAATTATTATATAAACATGGACATCCTAGTTACGAAAGAAAAAATGTGTATCCGGTACTTTTACGAATTAATTGCTTTATTTTATTCTACAAAATTCACGAGAAAAGGATATAAACAATAAATTTTCATATCATAATGTATGTTGTTTAGAAACTTATCAGGAAATTTACTGTTCATTTTTCGTTGTTAACGGCAATATTCTGTCCAATGGACAGTTTTTGCCTTTCTTTGAATAAATACATACTTTACAACAGAATTATGAAGAATTAAATGATGAATATACGCCAAAAAATAACATAATCATCTCAGATGAAACAATGGAGGTAATGGTGGTATAATGGTATTATTCGTAATAATACGAATCGTTTTCAAAAGAATGGGAAATAAAATAATAATAATAAATTTAAATTTTAGTACTTATTTGTATAGACATACTAGAGCTACTTAAAAACCAATATTGATTGTCTTAATTCTTGCTATATTTCTGCAAATGATGCTATTGTTTTTCTAAATATGAGAGGAAAAAATTGAACTAATGCGCAAATGCGCAGAATCCTAGGTAGTTATTCCTTTCGTCATAGAGTGTTCCTGTTGCTTGCAAATAACTTTTGATACACATAAAAATAATATCGCGAAATACAGAAAATTAAATTTTATTTGTGATTTGCATACAACTCTGATAAATAAAAAAAAATGCAGCGACATTTTGAAAAGCATATAGAAAAATTCTCTTTACACAACAAATACTAAACAAACGGAGGAAAATCTATTATCAACTAACAGTTTTCAATCTAAAATGAAATACGCTCACTTAAATAGCAATTAGAGATTACATATTTTTACAACATTTAAGCAGTTGATCGTAATGATCGGAATTCAATTAAATTCAGAGAAATTTATATTTGATAATACTTTCAAGGAATTGTGAATTTACTCCATCTTGAATGTTTATCCAGAAAATGAGAACAGCAATTAAATTATTACTGAAAGCAAATATTTATAATATTGCAATTTTTTATTGTATACATGGAATACTTATTTCTTAATACCATGATCATATGATTTGAACTGTTTGCAGTGGCTTAGCTAAAGGGGGACGGAGGGGGTGGTCCCCCCTGGCGGCACTTCGAAAGGGGCTACAAAATCAAACTTGCAGGAAAACAATTTTATAACAAAGAAGAACTGTGGCCCTAGCTCAATAATCGTAGGCATAAAAAATAACGCATTTAGTTTGTATTTTAAGTCTTTAGTCATTAAATTGCCGATTATGTGAACAAAAGATCGGACGTTCACGGATGATTTCGCAACTTATCTGCAGAAATCTAGGGCGTCAATCGACGAATTATGTTGCTAATAAAATGTATTTTCCTGGATTTTTTTAGGTTTATTTGCGCTATGTAACTTGTAAAGGAACGGCGGTATGTCGAAAGTTCGCCCCTGGTGGCAAAAGCTGCAGCCACGCCACTGCTTGTTTGCTACAATCAATTTCTTCCTGTGCTAGGGTCTCACATTGCAATCGTTGTCAAATTCATCATCGTTTATATATATGTAATATAAATCTTTATGATTGGTTTAATGGATCCTGTTATAAAAAGAAATTGGTGACATATCAAATTCAGTCTATTTATACATTTGAAATGTATATATAGACTGATCGCAATATAGAAATATTTGTATCCAAATAATTCTTCTAGGAATTATTCCGTGTTATGATCTTCTAAACTAATTATTGTTTTACACAACTTATTCTGCCCTGAAAGAGCATGATGCTTTATAATGTACCTGTTATTCAAACTCAGGATGGGAATAATTCTTTATGCGTCTTGTAAATATGAACCTATGTGAGAACTGGAGTAAGGACGTCTCACAATAATGAAATGTTCCGAAAGGAAATTTAAAAACACAAACACCATTTCGCAGAAATGCAATAACAAACAAATATGGGACGACACGTTTCTTAAGAGGAAATGTTGAAACTCTCAGAAATGCTTTGATTACAACCAGAACAATACATGCATCGAGTTAATTCACATTAAATAATGTGTGGTTCAAGAACTGTCAGTTGTGGGATGCGGAAGCGTAATGCTTTTAATGTGTTTTCCGTTTGTTTTTTGAAGTTGTGTGAAACTTCACACATTTCTAAACACACCCTAGATATTTTGCATTTCTCTTGTTATTTATCTGTCTCTGCTTTCAAGTCATGTTTCGAAACCACTAGAAAATAAACTGAATGTATTTTTGAATAATTTAACAGATTGTTGCACAAATAATTGCGCAACAGAAACAACTGATATATGCATATTTCGTATTGTAATTATGGAAAAGTATTTATTCTGTCTTCAAATGATAACTAACAAACCCGTGCGTCACTTTCCCACATTCAAACACTCTTCCAAGCAATATATATATTTATCTTTTGGATGGGGGTTGAAATTAAATACTTATCGAAGTGCATACAAAAAATAGCAGAGGGTGCTTATTAATGTGAACGCATTTACATTTTACAATATCTCTTTGTATGCAGTATTTGGTGTCAGAATGTAAATAGTCTTGTTTTTTTCTATATTTGTATATCATTTTCGGTAATTGATACAAAAATTATGTGATATTTAGTGACTCTTAAAAATGCTATACAGTGTTTACCATACATAAATACAGCTTTTGGTAAGAATAATCCAGCTCTTTGGCAAATGTCCCGGATACTTTATATTCCTTTTAACTTAAATTAGGGATATGCTGACACAAAGTTTTAACGTTCACTGGATGTGCTGTGTCAAAAATCGATAAGGAATCCTACACACTGATACCTTATTACTTGCTGTAGTTTTGTATAAGTCGAGAAAAAGGGATATTGGCAACAGAAATAATATATAGGAGACATTGCGTTTAGTGATTCTCTCTTAACAGATATAAAATTGAATCGACCTATAATGTCTGTGGTGTCTTAACACTAACTCGGTAACAACGCTCTTAATATTTGTGACGATACCCCTAATTTTAAGTGGATGAAAAAACTTCAAATAGGAATGCACAGCACTAACCTTAAATTCAGTTACCAAAATGGACATCAAGTAATTATTTTTGAAAATGGACAAAGTTTAATTGGCACAGTAAAAAGAGATGGAAGAAATCATAATTAAACTAAAACACGCATTGGAATCTGAAAGCTTTAATATCGATCATCACTTTTTAATTTTTTACCTTAATTTACAAACTAATCTGTACGTTGAATCAAAATTAGAAGGGCATGCGTACTTTGAAAACTGTGAATTTGATATTACAATTGAAAGTGAAGTAACGTATTCGAACATATTAAATTTATTATTTTCGAAAGAATGCCACTACACTAGGTAGTGATTCACATGAAACCAAAATATTCTTCCTATTTTCAGCTAATTATTTAATAATTATATATCTATTTTTTAATAAAAGTATTTTCTCCTTCCATTTTTATTTAAAAAGGCAAAGCTCCTGTTGAAAAAGAAATTAGTTACAGAAGTAATGTCTTTATTTCGTTAATTTATTAACAAAATTAAATTTTAAACAATTTTTTCTGCATTCCTTTCACTCATTTCTGTATATTTATGCATGTTTTGTTGAAAAATTAAAGAAATAAAGAGAAGAATAAGTTTTTTCAAAACATTTTTCTTTTTTTATCACTAAGCGCTGGAATGTAAAAAAATTATGATTCAGTAAAAAATTGACATGAAAAAAAAATCAAAATTTGTGATTTGCGTGCCGAAAAACATTCAATTTAAGAAAGATTTATGTGATATCTTGTATGTAATATAATTAAATAGGTGAATAAAATTTCTTTTTTTGTTCTTTGTTAAATTGCCAATAATATTGTTGTCTCTCCTTTCCTTATTTTTTTAAATGCTAGGATTATAGGTTAGGGTCTTTTAAAATATCCTTAGCCTCTTTGGGGCTTGAGCAGTAAACTTTGGCGAGTCTGAAACTTTATCAGCATATTCAGCTTTTGAGTTCCTCAGTAGTGCATTCATCTGAATACCTAAAAATGTGTTTAAATTTGTAAAATAATTGCATCTTGAGACATTTATTTTTATTTGGTGATCTGTTTTTCGTTCTCAAAGTGGCATTTTTTTACATTTAAACTTCAGAATATTATACTAACTCCCTTCGGTTGAAACTAGCATTCGAAGATACTTTGGACCGATTAAAAGACTGTTAAAAACCCGGCGATGGAGAAACAATTACAAACCTTTATTTTGTTTTGTTAGAAACCTAAATAAAGTCTTCACCTTTCTTGGCGACATTTCCAGTATTCATCACCACTTGCAACAACCCTGTTTTCGATGCCGTAAAGGCTAGTGTAAGGGAAGGACAGTTCCTGGTTTCAGGTCAAGAAGTCATCCACGGATTAGGGTTAGCCAAGTCTGAGGATATTAAAAGAAGATAAACATGATTACTTCAACAGATGACTATCTCTCATAGCACCCTCTGACCCTTACACTCCCAACCCCCCATACGCCACCACTTAACGGTCTCTACAAGAACTCGTTGGTGAGGTATAATACTAAGTGATTTACTGCCTTGCTTATATCTACATTTCTCGGGCACGCAGCAATCGGTCTCTTTCCAAGAATGTATATTTTGTGTTTCATTCCCTTTTCTAGAATAGTATCATGCTCGAATTAGGAGAAGCCAATCCCACATTTTACCTAATGGAGAAATAATTCGTTCCCCTCACCAGAGGCAATTTCCGCCAGACTTTCACCACAAGTTGAAATGGTTTGTTTTATCTTTTGTTTGTGTGCAGGGTTTGGATATAAGGCTGTTTAACATTTTCCAACCAAAAGCATTTATTCGCGGAATTGTTTTCTATTTTATTTATTTTTTTCGCCATCAAAAGGTATAAGCATCTCGTGATCTATTGTGTGGGAATTCTCGAAATATTTTTCAGCGGTTAAGGAATCTGAGATTTTCGTGCGAGGTGGGTATTTGGGAAAGCGAACAGCGATCTGTGGTCATTTCTTTCATTATTGGTTGAAATTATCTTATTGCGTGATAAAGTTTCGTACCAAGGAGAAGATTTAAAAACAGATATTTGCAGGTGAGTTCAATATTCAAGAGTGAGAACCGGTGGTTTTTATTTCTTTTAATGGAGAAATTATGGAAGAAAACTTCGTTTGAAATAAAAGATGAGTATCTTTTGTGAAAGAAATATCGCTTTAAGAATAGGGAATTTTAATGCATTAGATTTCCTTTCTATAAAATGAATTGATCAAATTTTTTGATGCCTTAAATTGATAAGGGTTATTAAAATGAATGGAAAAGAATGTTCAAACAAATTTCGTTTTTGTTTACAAGTGTGTATATAACTTTTCATTAACACTATATAAAAAAGTGTAGGAATTCCTATCATCATTTTTAATTAAAATATAATTAAAGTGGAATTAATATTCTTGTTGTATTCTTGCTCTATATTGCATTTTAGAATGTAAGTTTATATAGTAAGAAAAATTAAGGAGTTAGTTCCTGATCACAGGAAAAAGCCGAGTTTAAATAGGTGCAGAAATTGAAAGAAATTGCGATTTTATGATCTCACGAAAATAAAATGATCTATGTAACAAACGTAAATCTTATGATCACATTCTGAACAATATTTCACCTTTCAATAAGTAACAATCTTTCCAGGTCTAAGATAATTAAAGATGGAACATCTTAAGAATGTTTGATAATGGCTGTTTCAACTTGTGTTAAAGCTGCTCCGCCTAAAGAAATCTGTTAGTCTTGTTAACACTAAGGTGATGCTTCTTTGGTAAATCAGCACTTAGCAGTTCATCCTGGACGATGTCATCACTGAGGACGTCCGAGTTTCAATCATCTCTCGATAATGGAAATATTGAGGTGTGTTAATTGATTTAAAAGTCACCTGTTGAGATGTATGTAAATCACATGTCTCAAAGATGCAACTGCTAATCAGAAATTGGCACGGATATCCCACTTATATAAACATATTAAATGAGTTTTTAACTAACCTAATTAATTAACCCTCTTCATTTGCGTATCCTCTAGTTAAAGCTACATTTGAGGTTGAAGTGAAGTAATAATGGACAGAAAACATTTAAATTCCATTCGTATGGAACTTGAAGATATACTCAGATTTTTTGCCACGCTTGAAATCAAAATCTGAATCATAAAAATATGAAGAATATTTTGCAGTAACTAGTTTCGCGAGAAATTTGTAGCCCAAATGTGACAATACTGCAGATATTTGGGAATCTTATTTGAGAAGGAATTAACTAAATTAACCGAAAGTTATTCTGCTAAAATTTAGGTTCTTTTAAATATTCTCTATAAGATTTTAATACATCTCTTCAATTAATAAAAAATTGAAATGTGACGACTGGCTGTTTAAATTTCTTAGGTGTATTAGTGCTTTAATTGACTCAAAATAAGCAAAAGTTTTAGTGCTGAAATTCGTGCTCAAGAAAACCTTAGCGCAGTTGATTCTTGCATTACACTAAGACAGGAAATTTCACAATGTTTTAGCTAGTTTTCTTATTTAGGTGGCTGATATTTTCACTTGTTTTTGCCCCTGAATGAAATTATTTTTCAATATGTTTTGCTTGAAAGTTCACAATTTTATGGTAGAATTAAAACTGAATTTTTGAAATAAGAGAGAGTTTATATAGCGGAATTCATATTCAGAACCACATTTTTAGAATTAATTTCATTACATATTTGCAAGTTCGTTGTCTCATTTTGATGCTACATGAGAGCTATTTTTGAACGGATCTTACACCCTTGAAATTTGGTAAAATGGCGGGGACAACAACTGAGCTGGCATACCCTCCCAAAATCCTCCCAACACACAAAGAAACTATAGGAATTTCAATATCAATAGAATTGGCATACATAAGTCCCGAGAACTCAGTGAGTCATTGGTGGAACGAGGTTTCGAGCCCGCGACCCTCCGTTGCTGAAAACGATATCCTTCACAAGCAGACTACCATGGTTCAACGTTAGGAAGAAAGTGAATATTAAAATTACAAATTCATATAAACCTAATTGGAAAACATAAAGTATTTTAATATCGAAATATCGTATGTCATTTGAAATTGAAAGGGTTAACCGAATTTCTCATTTTCTCATTCAGGGTTTATTCATCGTAAGCAAGATCGAGGCTATAACTAAAATGTGACAGGAGAAAGTGAAGTTTCTTCATATTCCAATTCATCCTGTCTTCAAGATAAGAACATTATCTCTTCAATGAGCATTGTAAAATCTCAACGCTTCAAAGGAACTCATGATCAGCAAGGGAATGTTATTGCGTGAGGCACACAGTTACAATCCTCTATTGTTACAAATGCTTCAGATACGCATCATAAAAGATTAAGGACAGAAACGTGGTGATATTAGGTATAAAAAAGAGGCGTTTTATTGTAACCGTTAAGCTAAAGCGGGGTTATAAGACAATAGAAAGGATCAAAGGAGATTTTAGTTGTAAATAAAAATACAATTTCACTTTCACTGCAGGAAAACAATAGAGTTTAAAGGACTTTTAGTAAGGAGATGTTATAAAGATACAAGCTTCCTCGTTTACGTTTTCTCTATCTTGGTAATCTAACTCTGATCCTATTGTTTATATACGGACAGAAACAAAATTGTAGTTATTTCCTATGTTTACTTTCGGAAAATAACATTATAGGCTTGAAATATATATATATATATATAATAATGAAATGATTTAATCAACGCATTATTACCGTAGAATTAGTGCCATTTCGAATTATTATTTTCAGAACGGCTAACTGACATTAATTTTATTTTTGTTATGCATTTCAGCTACAATCGAACAGTTAAAAGAAACCGTTTAACTCTTTAACAACGACACTGTTTTCCTCGCTATTCAATGATAAGCATCTGATCTCCCGACACCGCCCGAACCGTCATTACAGGGTTAAGGCGATGATCCGAAATATTTCACATGCTGATCGACGTAAAGCGACATTTGTAGACGTCATCAGGAGTCTGGGAAATTACAGAAATAGTTCGACAATTTCCAGAAATTTACAAGAATCTGAAATTCGTATCAATTTATTGTGGCTTATGAAATTTCGATGAATTTTAATGTTTCTTCATAGAATTCATTTAGAATTCTGTATTTAACAAAAATGGTAAATAAGGAGGAGAATTTTAACTAGAAAGAAGTTTTTAATTTGATTATTACAATTTTCATCTTAGGGACGATTTACTGCTATACTGTCGAACCATGACCAGGAACCTAAGTAACTTGTTCCCAATGAGAGACCAATTAGAACTTGAGAAACAGTCTCAAAGCATTTAGGTGCAAAGAAAGGGGTTCACCTCATTTTTGCAGTAAAATTGCTGACTCTGAATTTCTAAGGGGGCTCGTTATGCTATTCGTGACGTCAGATCAATGTCAAACAATGAAAGATATAGTAATTTGATTTTGTAAGTCGTGTTAACTATAAGTACGGTTTAGTTAAAAGTTGAAAGTAAAATTGTGTTTATTTTTGAATTTAAGTAGTCAGAAAAAGGCTTAATTTTAAAAGTGGAGAAAAATCTATTTTATCGCATTTATCCATTTTTAGAGATTTCTTCTTAATTGCATAACTTTGTCTTGAATGTGGTACTTTTTAAAACTGTCTGTATTGTGTAAGAGCATAGATGTCTTCAAAACCTTCTAGCTGCACACGCCTTATTATTGAAAAAGGTTATGCACTTCATTCGCCGCGAAACAACAGCTATTAGAGAAGATTATATTCTGGTTGATAATATAAGCTATTATATTTTAAAGTGATAGATAAATATGAGAAATAGGCAAGTTTTATTTATTTCATTTTAGAATATTTTGCCAGAAAAATAATTGTGCCATAATATTTTGATTTTATGAGGTAACCATAAAGGGAACTAAAACTTAATGTTAAATATTAAAATGAAGTATGGATTTCCTATCGCTTATTTTGTTTACACCCATCTGAATCTTGTTATATTAGCATAATATACTATTTATACTACTGATAGAAACTTTGTGTAGAATATGTTTAAATTTGCACTTAGTTTAATTCTAGATAATATTTGGTCCAGATAAAAATGAAAGAGAAGGCCTCTCTCGTTCATCTTGATCCTAAAGAAAATTTTTGGCATATAAACAAATAAACATAAGTATTTACCAATGAATTAAGCCGTCATGAGGGCACATTTAAGCTGGCTTAGAAGATCCAAGAAATGTATTAAATGCTTTTGTTAGACAACATTTTTTGCGACTTTTTGTTCGTCATTTATTGGGGAAATCAAAAACGCCATAAATCAACCGGACGCTGACAGCATCGTCATTAATACTGACATGATTCCTTTTTTTATTTTCTTGATTATTTTTTTATCTTTTTTGCTGACAAGAGTCATGTTCTTTATGTTATTTTTTTGTAGAATTCTTAGAACATACTGTTGCAAAAAAGCGTTTACTTTTTGATCAAAATAAAGGCACTTCTGATGCAACACTTCCTGCGAAAAAAGTAAGTTGTTATTATAGAAAGACAGATACGTTATTAATGACAGTCATGTGTTGAATTCCTTAAAACATTATTTTATCTCTAGTGGTAGGAACTGTATCTTTAGATACTGGGCATGTGTGGCGTTTTTTCAATTTATTGAAAAATATTTTAGATTATTGGAAAAATCTGGCTTTAATGAATTAGTTTTTACATTTAGATTTTTAAAAATTACTCTTTATGGCCGTAAAATTAATTTCGAAAAACTCATTTTGCTTAAAAAGTAGAATATCACATTCAAAATGTAAAAGATATTACTTAAATTACAAAATAGTAAATTTAATATAGTAACGTTCCCTACGTTTTTAAAGACTAATATTTTTTATTTATTTTTGACTCGTCTTCATTGCAGACTATCTAATACAGTAAGATAGAAATGCTGTGACTCCAAATACCTTCATTTATGCCGTAACAAAAGAGACGCAAAATTGCTATGTGAGAATAAACGTAACATTCATACTTATAGTCAATCAGATAATATATTAGAAATGAAAATTGACTCTATCTGTCATTTTTGATGCAAAATATTATTATGACAACAATGAACAAACAACTGTTTAATGATGTGATGATCCTACCTACGGACTATAAAACAAATATATCATATGTTTTTTAAAAATTTTTATTGCAGGCATTTAGTAATGAAACACATTGAACAAACATAAATAGATTTTAATATTTAGTTCGCTAAGTTAAATAAAAAGTAGTATAGTAATGCAATCATAAATGAAATTGAATTTAAATTAACAACGTCAGAAAGCAAGACCATTCTAACTTGCTTGTTTAGATAACTATCCTACCGTTATCTCATCAAAGCAATAATTTTTTTTTCTTTAGTCGAAGACTTGTTTATAGTAATTGAGTCTGGAAACAACAGAATTGTGTTCTATTTAAAGCAAACATATCTGAAAGAGAAATTTAGATTATTTTCTACTATTTTAGTTTAGTTATATTTAATTCCCCTTTTGAGGCAACACGAGGACAATTTTGGGACAGACAACTTTGAACCGCTGTCAGATGATGAAGGGAACATCTGGGCTAGCACCCCTCTCTCCAAATTTCCATGCCACACAGCGGGGCATCAGATAAAGCGTGCACAAGAGCCACATACACGGCGAATCTTCGGTTGAATCGGGTTAAGTGCCTGAAAACCTCCGAACACGAGGCCAGGATCTTTCCCCAAGGCTACCGTGGCCCCAAAATTGTATACATTATATGGTGTATCTATTCCAAAACTTCAATAGATAACTGAGTCAAAAATTACTAAATAAGTAACATTTTTGTTAGTAATGAATTACAAAACTGTTCAATCTTATACAGACCATTCTCAAAAAAACCCTTTTAAGAAGCTATTATAAAAGTAAACAACCAATTTTTTGGTGCTGTGATTTTTGAAAATTTTAAGTGGTTGACAATTAGATGATTCAACCACAGCCAAAAGCAATAAATACATTAATTGTTTCAGAGAATTTCGGAATTTTAGAAATGTTAAAGTGTTATTATTGTGATGCTTCTAAGATTGCACAAGTTGCTAACTTACTTACTGTGCATTATTCTAATCAAGATGGAATCTATATAATTTTCAAAATTAAATGCACTATTTAGCATCCAGTAGGAGTTTTCTCACTTGTCGGCAAAATCACACTCTTATTCAATATTCAAAGCAAAAAGTTAGTATGTGAAGCAAAATATTATTTAAGCCTAAATAAAAGCTGAATTTGTATATATTTCTTATTTTAATGGTAACATGCTGCAGACGAAAGTTTAGAAACTACAATATAATTTTATAATTTGCTTGTTAGAGGAATTTATTAGATAAAATCGTCTCAATACTCAGTTCTGCACGCTGTTCACGATGCCTTTTTAACATGTTTGACACATTATTCAATTGCTTGTGAGTGACACGTGAATCTACGGCCCAAATAATTTGCTGTACCAGACCGAGTAAGTGATTTGATATCATTATCATTAATGCCTTAAAACAACGAATGGGGGAGAGAAGGCAGATAAATCTCAATCATGTCACTGAGTGTTATCTGCATACTCCGTAACTTTAAAACTGCGCATTGGTGGCATGGTGTGATGTTTTTCCATCTGCGTTAAACTTCACCAAAGACCAGGCTCTCTGATGCATTTTCCCTCCCAGTTTTATAGAAATGCTTATCAAATTGCTGTATCGGTAAGTTCCTCCCATTTCTGAGCAAGAATCCATCTCCTAACTACTCCAAAATATGTTTAACAAAACATATACTTTTCAATATAATATATATCTATAATTCTTCTCCGACTATCTACCGTTAACGCTAGTTGGAATTTTTCTTTCTTTGTAAGTGGTAGGCATCATACGCGAACATATACTTTTCAATATATACATATATAATTTTTCCCGACTTGTGCGTCACATGATAACGTGAAATGGAATTTTTCTGTCTTTGTAATAACTGGGCGTCATGCGTGAACTACAGTTACAAATAAATGCAAAATATAAGGATTCCTAAATAGCTGCTGCATGCAGTGTTTGCTGGAGATGTTGAAGTGCTCAAATATCAATAGGAATCATGGCATATGCATGAAATCCATCCATTGCTGAGTTCTTTGATGTGTTTTCTAAAATAATTTTATAGAGATACTTGTCGAAGGGTTGTGTATTTTTTGCGCAAAAGGCATTCAATCAGTCTCATCTCTGAGCAGGAATCTACATTCAAAATATGTTTCAGAAAGCTTATCTTTTTCAAAACCTAATATAATTTACCCTCTGACACCTACGTTACCCAATACCGTACGAAAGAACCTTACTTTTTTTCTGTGGATAGGGCACAGTAGCGCAAACTGCAATAATATTTTTATATGATGTCTACCATGTTTCATTGGTGCGTTTAGAAACTTCTGGAAAGGGTAGAATGATCAGACATGAATAGAAATTAAGCTGTACATAGACTCAAAAAATTCATCTTTACAAGAGGTATCTGGGACAAGTGGTCGGTAAATATATGCCGAGGATTTTTCAAGGTGTTCAGAATTCCATGATTAAATGATGTCAAACATATAAAATAGCATAAGAGCACATTTTAGAACACTCCCTTTTCTCCTTGCATTTTGTTGTAATGCTAACTTACAGACGTCCATGTCTCTTTATTCGATAGCAAGCGCTAATAAAGCTTCTGGTTCTTTGCTATGGTTCCGATTTATCTTGGAGCGCTTCACCCCCTCTACAATTTCGTGTGTATGATAGATCTGTTAAGCACACATTATATTTATTTTAACCAAGATTATTGTAAAGTAAATAAGAATTCAAAATTTCAGTAAATGCCTTTGTCTTTTCTTTTACCTGCAAAGAAACTCAAATCTCTTTCAAGCAGAGTTCAGAAAAATTACTGAAATTCTAACCAAACCTATAAATTATCATTTAAGAGAATATGTCTTTTAATTTAGAAATTAACTTATTTTTTTTTTAATTCTTTATGGTAGTGAACTTCAAAATGAACGAAACTTTCCACTTTCCAATTAAAACTGACCAAAAAATTCAAGATGAAGGAATTTAAGATTATCACAACTGATTATAAAACATTTATACAGCTCTTGATGTTGGCTTTTACGTGAGATACAAGTTAACGTTACAGTTTGATATAAGGTAAAATGCGACACATAAATTAATGAATGATTTTTCTTCAATAGGATCTCTAGGAAACTCTCTATGGAGATTTAATTAACATGATTCAGCTGTGAGAGGCTTCTGAGATGGCATTAAATTTTTATATTTTTAATTTTAAATAAATTACAGTTAATTGATTTCCTTCCTGTCTGATGGTATTTTTGATCTAATTTTGTCTAGAAGTTTTGTTTATTTAATTATACTCTCTCTTAAATTTAGATCCACCATTTAATTTATACATCTAGCTATAAAAACTGTGCAATACATTAAATGTCTTAACTTCAAATTCACATTTTATTCATTAAAGAGTTCGGAATTATTCATTTCCTACCCACACATGAAAACTCTATTTTGCATTAGCAAAAGCGAATATATTTAATTTAATTATGAGCAAGTGGAAGTCTAAGGAAACATCTACAGATTTATTGAAATAATAAAATTAGCATGTACCAAAAAAAGTTACTTAGATCTGGTTATTTTTAACCTTTCACCTACAAGAACGTCTGACACATGCATCGAATTACACAATTTTCGCTATTTAAATCAATAATTAAATCGACGTAAAAAATAATTTTAAATACAAAACTAACTTGGACATGATTAAATGTATCAAGTATCCTTTACCATCTTAAATAGATGAAAATAATAAAAAATATCCCGAATGGATACTCTTATCTGATTAGGAGGTTAAATAAAATCTTAAGGAAAAGTGTTAAAAACTTCACTTTACAAATGGGACAAATGACAATATTTGCATGTTAAGTCATTGAAAGAATTTTACTCCCTTATAGAAAAACCATATATAATACTCCATTTCTATAACAATGTTTCACTTTATAAAGATTCGGAAAACAGAGAAAGCTTGTACCATGAAATTTCTGGAACACGGGTGAACCCTTACGTGATTCAGGAACTACAAATATCCCTGAAAGAAAAAGTGTAGTTAGATTATTTAACAGCAAAATTTATTTCACTTAAAATTTTACGAAATTAAAAGTAACACCAGAAATGTGCAAGTATAATTCAGATGACAATGGAGATGTGAGAACGAAAACAAAGACTTTAAATCAAAAAAAGGGTGTAGTAAGGCATAAACTTCCTTGGAGCAAACAGTTGCAACTGTTTATCCTCGATGTAAATCTTTGCTAGAAGAAAACCAAATTTAAAATGAGAAGCTTATATTTTTCTCTGCATAATGAACTTTCTAATGATGACCAGATAAAAACAAATTAACTTTCATAACACATAAACAAAAAAAAACTGCAGAGTAGAGCCTAAGATAATACAAAATACATACCAGAGAATAACGATATCTATATAACTTAATTAACTGGTTATAAAAAGAAAAGTTTCGCGTTAATGTTGCTTAGTAGCCATGACTAAGGAAACGTGTCAAACTTTTGGTTCAAATTGCTTTAATGAACATATTTCGCTTACTTATAAATTAAAAATATTCCTCTACTTTCTCACTCCTACATTCACAACATTATGAGCAGGTTTATTAGTTTAATATAAATCAAATCTTCGCACAAAGCATTTTTAAGGGCCTAACAGCTGTGTTATACGAAGTCGATGAAGGATCCGAACCTTTACTTGTGATTGTTTTTTCAGGTTATGAGTCAACTGGTACATTGTTAGTAGCTTCACTGTTAGACCTTCGGTGAGATGGTGTGTGAATTGCTATTCGGTGGAGCAAAGTGCTGTTACAATACAGACAGAATTTGTATTAAATGAACAAAAAAATTTTTATTTTTCATTTATAGTGAATTTGAACTTTTTATATTAATTTTCATTCAACTATTTTAATCAGCGCCATCACTTCGGAAGGCGAAATGCACCAGTATTATATGCATTGGATGCATAGTGTTAAGACCAATAACTGCGACATTATTAAGCTTCAATTAGGCTTAAGAAACAAGTTATATCATATTTGCATTCATTGAAGAGGCGGCACTACCATTAGGGCTGCAGAGCAATAGCAACCCCTAAAATTATTTTAAAAGTTTGTATTCTAGTTTTGATACTTATTTGCTTAATTTACAACTCCAAGAGTGCGATTATCAATGAAAATTGCGGAAAAAGTAATAAAAAACGTTAAAAGAAGAATGAAAATCAATCAACAAGTAACAGAGACACAGGTCGGGCAGCAAAGTTGGTTGCCCTGAAAAGCATAAAAATTCCCCCAATGCGCATAGTTAAGCGATGAATCGGGCGGAATCAGCAACTATTTTTCCTTTTCAATTTACATGCGCTCGGGCTGAATTCAACACAGCTCTGGAAGATGCTATTTTTTATTTTATTTTCTCGCTCCCACCAAAAGTTTATGCTCCCTTCCTCATTATGTTTTTCTTCGATTTCTCTCATGGGTTGTTTATGTGTTTCTGCTTCGCTTCATGTTGCTTCGATAGAAACATCTCTGGTTTACGGAATATTCGTTTTTTTTAGAAGTCACTCTTCCAAAAAAGACATGCAGATAATTTTCTAAAATATTATTGAGATGAATATTTTTCATAAGGATCAACTTCATTATTATTTATATTATAAGGAGGGATCAATTTCTTTATCATTAGGTGTAAGAAAATATTAATGTTGTAGATCTTCAAGACATCATACTTTCACAGCTTTCGCTGAAATAAAAATTGAATATAAAAATACAGATCGCGCTTTGCCGGATTTGAACATTGTTCAAACGTCTTCAAGTACGAAAACCCAACCCCAGGTGTGTATTGGAGCTGGAAAACAGTTCTGGCACTGCTTTTTTTTAACGAAAAATAAACAAAAAATTGTAAACACCTCCTTAAAACAGGTCGAATTTTGCTCCCAGGTTACAGAAATCCGTTAGCGCTTATTTTTTTTATTACACCACTGCCTAGTACCAACTAAAATTTTTTCAGCTTTGAAAAAAATTTCAGCTTACGAGTCGCCACTTATCCAAAGAGACATGCCTTTCTATAGTAGAAATTTTATTTACTGCCAGTGTAATTTTTTAAATTATAGCCTTCAAAAATAATCTACAAAAATAATGAGATTAATAAATTAAACACTGATTAATAAATTAAACACTGAGTAATAAATTATTTTGGGAATCTGAGGGGTTTTTTCTTTTGGAAATAGGTAAATTAAACTAAAGCACTAACCTATAATATTTTCCTTACATTGAAGTAAGCAATTATTTGCTGGGAATGTTTCTTATAGAATCATCTGCGATTTACGAAATTTCTCCTTTTAGTAACAAATATATGTTTTATAAGTTGAGTCAGCTGCATTGAGCTTTTAAAACTGCTAACTCAAGTATATATCTAATTTTTTCTTTCTGAATTTTCCTTGATTCTTTGAAAGTATGAATTATTTCTTAATGTTACATCTTTCTCCCAAGATGTTCTTAATAGTTTCTTTTCCTTCTTTCTTTTACCAACTTTCTTTCCTCTTTTCTTCTTTCATTTTTTTCCCAAATTCTTCTTTTTTCACCAGCGAAAATACAATTAAATCCAGAATAATTTTCAGTGTTTAAGCTAACATTTTACCCTTATGTTTAAATCTCAAATTTCATTTAGCTCTATTGCAATGCTTAACATAACATTCCTATCCTAGAATCAAGCATCTCCACCCTCAGGCATGCTATACCAAAGATAGTTTCATGAAATATATATGCTTAATGTTTAAGCGATATATTAACTCTTTAAACCCGAGTCGACGTTTTTCTTCTACCCCCTTTAAAACCGGGAGTTTTTGGGAGGAAACCACATGATTTGGACTCTCCCAACCTCGGTGGTCATTTTCCCCACCACCCCACCCTCCGCTCTTACCTTCTTTTAAGGCGCACGGAAATGGGCTGTGGTTGGCAATGATAATTGGACTTCCCTACTGCGTTATCTTCTAAGCAATCTCAGAACCTTACCTCCCCTCAAAAGGAGGCGACCGCCTCAGACCGACCTTTATCGCTGTTAAGGGGAAATTTTTAACTTCTTTCGGTGTGAGTGGTTTAATGAGAGGATTCATGTTCTTCTAAATAAATTTTTTTAAGATGGAATAAAAATACTTGAGAAATGTTACAAAAATCTAGCAAGGTCAAGGATACCATATTTCTCATTTTATGGAAATTGTACCATTGATAGTTTATTCCGAAAAGTGAAACCTTATAAAAATTTCTTCCATAAAGGCTATTTAAAAACTCTATTTGATAGGCCCATGTTTAATTTTATAGCATTTAATTGTCGTATTTCTTCTGATCTGCATGGAATTTATTTTTCTCCCCATTAGGTATATGCGGGATTTCTAATATATCGGGAAATAAATGAAAATATTTTTCAAAGGAAAAATAAATTTGTGGTAAATTAGAATCTTTAAATGAGTCATAATTCTATTCACAAGATGCTGCAAAAACCAATATAGTGTTTATACGCTCATGATTTTATTTGCTTTCTGTTTCCTTAACTTTATAAAATAATTCTGCAGTTCAGAAAAAATAGTCTTTTACAAATATCAATTAAATTTAGTCGTCATTTTATAGAAAACACAAGTTACTTGCTTCTAAGTAAAGTCAGTAATTGCTTTAGTGAGAATATAACACATAAATTAAACCGCCTTTGGCGTTCAAATCATTCAACAAGATGCTCCTAAAATGCCAAGTTGAAAATAAAATTTATAGACTATTGTAAACGTTGCTCTATAACATTTAATTTGATAATCAGTTAAACTCAACATTGATGAATTGCTTAACGGAAAAATCTTGCTGACACCTTGAGATTATCCCTAAAAAATTTACTTATACTAAAAAGAAATTAAGAGTTATCTTTCTAATTCAATTTCGCTTATCCCTTTGAAGCGCACTACCCTAAAAATTTGTTTTTACTAAAAAGAGATATATTTTTGAATTTCTATCACCTGAAAATAAAATATTTTCCAAATAAAAATATTTTTTTGCCTTTAGTTTTTTCACGAGAGGGTGGGAAGACGTATGTCCCACCGCCCCTGAAGGGACTGTAGCATTCCCCGACTCCCTTCCGTCATTCGCGGCAGTGTTCGCATTTCATCAATTGCACTTGGAACATATAATTGGTTATTTAGAACATTTTCTTTTAACAGCTGCAGAAAATGTATACTGTGATTGAAGTGGAGATCTTTCACCACATTCTGCATACAAATGGAGGAGCTCTTCAATAGTATTTTTATAGATGTCGCTCTGTTTGAAAGCTTCAGAAGAAAGCAGGCCACCCAGATGCTATAAGTAAAATGTTGCTCCCCTCTCCGGATTATTGTATAGGAAGCAACAGAAATTCGTTATCAGTTCTTGCGATCACTCACTTCAGCCAAAGAAATGAGACACTAATGACCGCGACTGGACATGACCTGTAATGAAAACCACTGCTGTAGGAAGACCACCGATTGTAAATTATCGCACAAGAAACCCGCTGCTGGAAGCTGTCAAGTTCAAACAGCTTTTCTTTGAGTATCATTGCTAACAGAGCTATTTACAATAGCTGTGCCTTAGGAAATACGGCGTTTTCTCAAAAGCATCAAAGAACGTAAACAATTAGGGGGTGGGGTGGGCAGATTCAAGGGAACTATCTCCTTTTCGTTGCAGCTATGGGACCTTCAATTTTGAGAGATACAGAAAGACTTGAATATTCTCTTTACTTTTCGTTCTTTTTAGAAAAGTGTATTTTTATCCGCTTATAAAAAAAATCCTCAAAAGATCGCTTCTTGCTTTTAAATTTCCACTCAAAATAAATTTAGATATGCCAGTTTTTTTTTTTTTTTTAAAAATGCTTGTTTGTATTTGCAGATTTTTTTGTTTAATATTATTTAACTGTCTTCTGAAATACATAAATTTATTTTCTGTATAAGTATTAAATTTGAAAGAGTGATTATAATTATACCATATATAAATCCAAGTTTATCATTCAAAAAAAGAAAGAAATAGGACCGAGTCGCCAACTTTTGTGCTGCCATCTACAGGCTGACAACCTTAGATGCGCGGTGGGACAAAATTGTCCCACCTTTTTTTATCTATAATAATTGATAAAAAAAATTACTTTTGAAATACAGATAATGTTTGGAATACATTTAGTGAACATTGAAGATTTCTTTTGCATCTAATATTTGTTTCGAAATTCATTTTCTTTTTCTAGAAATTTAAAGAAAATCATTGCCAATAAAGGGCATGATTTTAAAAATTATTTTCAATAAATTTGAGTAAATTCTCAATGGTACTGAATTTTTTTTAAAAATAAAAGGTCTTGAAATATCCAATGAAACAACTTTTATAATAGAATACCTTATACAAGTTTGTGAAAAAAATCTTAAAGAAGGTGGGACAGACGGTGTCCCATCGCCCTTCAAAGGGTTATCTAGAGTGGAAAAGAATAGTTTCGAAACTTAATTTACATACAATGAATATAGAAATCCTAAGGCTGCATCTAAGCACTTCTAAACGTATTCTTTATTGCTATTTTGATATTTTATCAGTATTTAACATTCTCGCAGACGAATTAAAAGTAAAGAAGAGTTTTATTTTGCATCGATGTTTTCTTGTAGTTTGCCGTTTGAGATCTCACTGAGTCCAAACGATATTTTTATAACTATCTCTCTTATTGTGTATTTGGAACTAAAGAACTGAAAAAATCAGCGAGATAGCTGGAATAAATTTTGTAATTTTATCTTTTATTTCTGATAAGAATTAAAAGACCTCAAAACCTCAGCGAGGTAGCTGGTTTATATTTGGTATCTGTTTCTTGTATGAAAATTCTAAATCTTATTCATAAAATTTCGAACAAATCCATTTACGGAAGCGATAATTCGCCTTAACACACGTTTCATCTTCCTTACTCAACCACGAAACTAATCCAAATTGATTATTAAAACCCATTTTTTAGATGTTATAATAATTATGACTTCCATAGATGTGTTCCAATTTTTCAAATGTCTCCAAAACGAAATATCTGTCTCGAATGTTATTTTTCTCAGCAAGTAAATATTACGCCTTAATTTACTTCTTTCATCAGTAAATATAAAATGTTTCGCAATTAAATAATTTAATATGCCTACAAACAGACGCAAGAAGAAACTGCTTTGTTTCAGTAATTGCTACAATATCGACAACATAAATTTTGAATCATCGCATCTGATCAGAATAGCATTAACATTTCAGAGCAACATTAATACTAAGTTGATTATATTTTTTGGGACAGAAATGATATACAGATAAATTTCAACATTTTATTTCAAAATATATGTCATGTGGTTTATCAAGATGTTATTCTTTCTATAAAAATTATATAAATTTAAAATATAACACTTTTCACCTAACGTATTTAAATCTATGCAAATACAATTCAAGCGAATTCTTTCTCGTCTCTAATTCATGCATATATTGACTTCCTTTAGTTCTAAAAATGGATTAAATCATGGTTAAAAGAAAGATTGTTTCACATCTTAAACATGTTTGAATTTCTAATGTCAGCTTTTGTATTTTTGTGATTCTATAAGTAGTTTTATAATGCAGAAAATAATATTTCTCAGTTGGAAGTTAATGTTGAAAAAATTGTTTAGAGATTGGCAAAAAAAGGAAATAAAATAGGAGTTGATGAAGCAAGTTTACTTCTCACACAAATCATTTGCTTCGCACTTTGAAGTCAAATCCTCTCAAACAAGATATATGACGCACCTGGATTTTTTTCAATCGGCTTAGAAGCATTTCTACATCAGCGAGTATTTTCAATCCCTCTTTATTCCTTTGTTGATAACTGAAAAAAGATAAACCTAAAAAAACTTGCATTCGCATTGTCAAGAAAATATATGTTTTGTCGAGATTTTCACTTTCAGTCCTTTTTGAGAAATAGTTCAATGAAGTAGAGACGAAAAACAGAATTTACTTCATTCTAATTATTTTCAGTAAACTATCATGGGATAAAGCTTTGAACTAAAAGAAGCTCAATTGTATGGCACTGATATTATTCCAAAGTAAAAAATAACCTTAAAAGACACTACCATCTATTTATTTGCTAAAACGGAATAAATAAAATTTGAACATTCTTAGACTTCAAAGCCTTGTTAAAGCCATGAAAAGATATTTTTCTGTTAAATTAAAATTTTTGTCTCTTGTTAAAAAGATAGATTAATTGGAAACTATTAATTAAAATGATTTAACGGCTAATGAAGAAGAGCATTATGTTCACTTTACTGATTTCGACTGAAAGAACAAAGTAACAAATTAAAACACTCGTTAAGAGAATCTTTTGCTTTTTTTATTGTTATCAGGTTCTTTGCAAACTAACAACCTGAAAGTTTAAAAGAAGGAAATTAAATGTATAGCCTTTAAATGCATAGAAATATGTATGTGTTTTGATGGAGAAGTTTCTAAATTTTAGAAATTTGTACGATGTGATTTATTTTAAAGAGTCATCTTTCACTCTATAAAGTTTCTCATACGGCAACAAAAAGATAAAAGGCAGAAAAAATAGAGTGAGAAGCCCTGAATTCAGGCTCTCAGCTATATTCTCATATGCCAGCCTGGTGTTCAAAGTCACTGGCATCTACATTAATATTTGGATAAGAAATATAGATCGATAACATTTTACAGCAGAGACGAATCGTATGCCTGCCAAACACATATCTGAGAGGCAAAAGATCCCCGCTTTTATTTCTATTTGGTTTAATATTGCGACATATAGAATCACGTTGCTGAAACTAAGCAGGTTTGTAAATAAAACTCGTATGCTAAAGTACGTATAATTTAAATGCGTTATGCAGAGTGTTTTTTTCTTCGAACTGACAGTACTCATAGCCATCTGTAGGTTGATCTATCAGCTGAAATGCCACCAAATTTGGTAGGGGGACTAATGATGACGTAGGAAAAAAGATTTTGAGAAAAATGGTTTCAAAAGCCACCGATAGGAGGAAATGTGGAGCTGCTGTAGCCTACACAACTGCGAATTCAACAAACGAATAATAAAGAAGAAATTTTAGCACAAAACTGATTTAATATAGCTAATGAACTACCCAAAAGAATACAGAGAAGAAATTATAGTGCACCATAGCACCAGACCTCTTTCAATGTGACCACCCTTCTCGTAGACCCCACATTGCATCATGTACACATCATTCTCGACCACCGAAAGTAACTTGTCCCCAGGAATGCTCAACACAGCATGTAATATGTTCTCCTTTAAGGTCATTAACGTTTGAACCCCACCAAGATAGACCTGTAACTTAAAATAACCCCATTGGAAAAAGTCGCATGAGGTTAGATCCAGGGAGAATGGGCATGAAGAATGTTGTGAACAGAATGCAATGTGTGATCCAGGAGGAGTGTGATCGTATTGAATCACATTTAAGGATCATCAAGTGTCCTCACCGAGGAAGCAATTTTATTAAATAAGGTGCTATAGTACTGTAATTTCATCTCTGTAACCCTTTGGGTAGTTCATTTTCTGTGCTGCATTAAAGCGGATTTGCACTGAAATTTCTTCTTTATTATTCATTTGTCTAGTTCTCAGTCGTGTAGACAATAACATAACCACATGTTATGTCTGACTAAAAATGTTAAGTTGGGCCTAACCCTATAGCTGAAAAGAAATACACATAAAATGGCACTGTGATCGTATAAATGATTAGTACACCAAAGGCAAGAGCACACGATTGAGTTAGACAAGAAAAACACTATTTATTAACAATTAAGCACGACATTACTGTAGAACAAACATTCGACACATCAAAATCCATAAAAATCATTAAAACACGTATATGCAAAATGTGTATATTTACTATAAAAATGTTTCAGTATAGTGATACGTGTTGGAAAAAAATATTATTTTAACTGTAATAGTCACTAAAAAATTGTTGCAACATATTGGGAAAAAGGAAGCTTCAACTGCTGCTGAAAAAAAAGTCTTACCAAAGCATGCTTAACATCAGGATGAGGAAACGAAGCTTGAAAAACTATTCACTCAAACCGAGATCTCCATAATGCTACACTTTAGTATAAACACCTGTGATGAAGAATTCTTTGGGGCAATATGTCCTTAAAAGCTCATGGCAAATCGCTTCAATCGATCTTACGAAAACATGGATCGTACACTAAGTAGCAACTCGTAAAAGCAGGAATAAAAAAAAAGGAAGGCGACATCACTCCAAACCCATTCTTCACCTCTCCATCACATCTAGCCGAACGAACCCCGAGAAGCACGTGTGTTCCACCTGTTGCCATTCATGCTCTTCTTAACAGAAACCTGTTCTAACGCAAGTCCAACTAGAACATTAATCTGTGCACTTTCGGTCCAAATATAACATTCCTGTGAACCCTCAGTCCAACTATAATGCAGTCCTGTTCACACCACATTTTTCCCATCAGCTACTTTCGGAACTAATTTTTTTCACAGAATCTTTTTTCAATATGTCGTCATTAGTCCCCCCTACCAAATTTCCTGGCATTTCAGCTGACAGATCAAGCCACAGATGGTTCTGAGTAGTGACAGTATTTAAAAAAAACACCCTCTATATACACGTTCATCAAAACTTCTGTTTCAAACCAAAATTGAAAGGATGATTTTTTTTAAAGTTGTTACCAATAACATATTGCATAATTTTGAATACTGTTTAAATTTAATTTGAACCTAGAAAAAAAGATGTTTTTGTCTATCGGGATTTGAGCCCATAATCTCAGGGCTGGCAACTGAATACTCAAGCTTTAAACCACTGAGACCCTATAATCTTCTTTCGTGAAAACAATAGCATACAAAAATATGAATTGAAGCCTTTTACAAATGATTTCTCCAATCCTATTTTTAATTTATGTCATCGATAGAAGAAAAAAAATATAAAAATATCCATTTATAAAGTTTATTACTTTATGAGCAGATTTGATTTTGATTCACAAAACTCAATAGTATTATACAAAACGTTTTTTGAATATGTTTTGATATTGTCATAACAGATTGTACAGCTTACTGATGCGAATTTCAGTTCAATGACTGCTATAATCAGCACCTGATTAGAGATTTCACAATACAGTGCAATTTTAAGATTGTTAGATTGATGTGCGAAATATGGCAAGAAATTTCATATTCGAAATATTTATTCACTAAAATTCGTGCTTTAGCCCATAATTTTCTGAAATTGACTCTTATTATTTTATCTCTTAGTACGTAGTTTTATTCATTTTAAGCTTTAAATTCAAAATATTTCATTTTATGTAATTCTGACATTACTATAATATTCTGCAATTAAAGACGGACAGAATAGACCTAGAGATCAATCGAAACAAAGATGAACGCTATTATATTCATACTTTTCTTTCACATTAAAAATGAATGATAGAATTTAAAATTATCTAACATTTTAAAACAATGATGCAGTTGGTTGCATTTTCGGAATATTTTCCTAAATAAATTCATCATAAAATATTTGAAAATACGCAGGACCTAAATTTTGGATTGAAGTAATGCGTATTAAATATAATCAGTGGCGAATATAAGGATTCGGGTCTTAGGGGGGCTGAGGTCATAAAAATTTTGTATCATAGTGACGAATGCAAACCTCATGGCTATTATAAATCAAAATACGCTAACTTTACAGACTTTCCTTACCTGACAATAAGAATCATAAAGAACACTACCATACTTTCGATAATTTAATAAAAAATACAATTTAATAACTAGCGAAAATATGTTTTCGACAGCGTCAACCCTACAAGCAAAAGTGGAGAATAGCAAAGTAGGAAAATTTCGAGCCTGTCAAGACAGAAAGCAATGTTGTCACGATTTTATTATTTTTTTAAATGAAAATTAAGAACTAACAGTTGTAGTGATTTGAAAAAAATCAAGAATTTTAGTTCAGCTTTGGGGGCCTGCAGCCCTCTAGATTCGCCACTCAGTATAATCTACTAGGGGGTTACATTCCCTACTCGCTCCGCTCGTCAACCCCCAAGAATTTACGTGATTCCATCTCGCTGCACAGTTATGAGTGAATGCTAGTAGTAGGAAATTAGAAATACATTAATTACTAAAAGTGAATTTAAATTATTTGAATAGCAGGAAGTTCTAACTAAATTCTTTTTTAAAAAACTAAAACTAAACGTTCAATTACTAAAAACTAAATAATAAAATTATAAAATTAAAATTTTACCTTTATACCATATATAAGTAAATGTTAGAAAGAAATTTGAATGCTAAAATAAATGATAAGATGTTTACAAATAAAAATTATTTTCATCAGTCAGAAATCAAACATTTAAAACTTCTTGGTACACACTGCAGCCCGATAGCCCCCCTGGATTCACCACTGTATATAATCAACTAGGTGTCACCCTTACAGAATCACCACCCTCAGAATGTTTTTTCAACAGTTTCATTAGCCCTAACTTCATTCCAACAAACTTATAAATATCCACACTTCTCAATGAATTGTTGCTCTGAAAGGCTTCACCACATGTATACACACTCTCTGCAATAATTATTTAGTCAAGAAAGATATAACTTTTCCCTCTGGGTAGCTATTTATATGTTAAAACCTCAGAAAATTTGAGTTTTTCGAAAAATGACTTAACCCATTTCATAAACTTTTTGCTTAAAAAGGACACTTTAAAGTGACAAATGGCTTTAAATATGTTCAGATTTACTATTCAAAATTATAACCCATGATAATTATTTAATTTTACCTTTATAAAATTAACAAAATAACCTTTTTCAAAATTTAAAAAAAATTCTAAAATCCTTGCTTTTGACACCAAAATTATAAACATGCTTTTTTCTCACAGAAATAATAATCAGAAAAGCTTCGCCACATGTATACACATTCACTGCATTAATTATTTAGCCAAAAAAAGTTATAATTTTTCTCGCTGGGTAAATATTTATGTGTTAAAACCTCAGAACATTTAAGTTCTCAAAAGATGAGTTAACACATTTCACAAACTTTTAGCTTAACAAGGACAATTTCAAGTGACAAATGGCTTTAAATATGTTCAGATACACTATTAAAAATTATAACCCATAATAATGATTTACTTTTACCTTTATAAAATTAACAAAATAGCCTTTTATCAATTATTTTTAAAAATTCTAAAATTCTTCCTTTTGACACCAAAATTTTAAACATGCTTTTTTTTTCACTGCAATAATGATAAAAAAAATCTTCGCTACATGGGTAAAAGAACAGAGTCATGTCATGGTTAACTATGTTCCTGTAGCTCGGAAACTTCGTTCCGTGCACAGAAACGCTTGAATCTATTTCGTTCCTTTCGATTGGATTGTCTTAGGAAAAATTCCTCAACAGTTTCAGTTGTTCAGCAGTTCTCTTTTTCGACTATTTCGATTTATAATTGAATCTGCTCCACTTATATTGATTTTGATAAATTTCGTTGCTTCTGATCAAATCAAATTAAATTCGCCGAATAAAATGTAAACAAAACATATTTGCGAGCTGTTGGTAAACGGTGATTAAGAAATTCGACCCTTTTTCTCGCCACGTAAGAGAATTATATATAGATAGGAACTGATTTTATTTTGACATTTAAGGAAGATCAGTTTGATATATGAAAAAGAATAAATAATTTTAAAATATTTTAATAGATTGGCAATTTTTCTTCCTACATAAACAAAATCAAAATCATTTTACCATAGAGATTATGTCTTAACTTTTAAATAATAGACAAAAAGTTTGGAATTGACAATTGCCCTGTTATGTTTCTTGTGCAAACCTTCTTTAAGGTAATGCAGTTGCTTCAAATTTAGATACTCTATCTTTCTGTTGAACTTTATCAATGGAAATTGCTTTTATGTTTGACTTCGAATGAAAATAAATGTAGAGGTTAATTCACGTTTTATTATGTCTCCTCTGCGAATTTATTTTATAGTTGCACACCTAGAGGGCAGCACGAAACAGGCGAAGCACTATTGAAGAAAACGCTGAGCCAAGCGCATTCCAGAACGATCTGGGGTCCCCACTTGTTCCTGCACAGCCGAGAGTATAAGACTTGTTATCGTCGCCGGGAGTGAGCCCTTTTGACGGTGTCTATGCGATGACTTTGTAACTGCTTTTCTTAAGCCTAACGGCTCTTCATTTTCCCTCACTAATATCTTTAGTTCTAGATCATTTAGCAATTGCTAACAGTAAAGTATTAAATGATTCATTTCCTTTAAACTGTAACTATATCTTTTGTAAATATAATTGTGTTTCAATAAACTATCTTTGTTTTAACATTAAATTTTTTAATTTAGTATTAATTCCCATAAACCACTGCCGTATCTTTAACCGCCACATTTCTACATAAATTTGAAATATCCAAAAGAGTAAATCATTTTAAAATATTTCACTTGAACGCGAATGTTTATTTCCTGCATGAAGAAATTCAAAATTATTTGAACATAAAAACCATGCCTGAATCTTGGATGAACAATTTCCTTGTTCTGTTTCTAAACGAAAACCGAAACTTTTTTCTCTATTCTTGAATAAAATATTCAATTCTGAGTATTTCATTTTAAAGCTCAAAATAAAGCCTCTTTTCCTTTTGTATGTAATTGTTTTTTCTTGAGGGCATTCTTAGTAAAAAAGAAGAAAGAAATCTATTCATTTCCTTTCAGATTGAATATGTTTATTTGAGCACTCCCAATGCAAAAAGCTATTTTCCAATTCCTTTCCAGTGTGTATCAGATTCCGAAAATATCTCTTCTCCGTAATGACATTCTGCAAGAGTTTGAAACCTTTCCCTCACTCAGATGTCTACGCTTTGAATAATGATCGAGTTGAAGTTTTTCTTCAAAATGAAAAATTGCGCCTCTGTGGTATGTTTGAAAGTTGATGCAAATCAGAAACAAATTCATTTGTAATGGTTACATGCATTTTTTTAGCTGTTCTGAAGTGATGTAAATTCAAATAAAATGCACTTAAGTCCAGTTTATAATTTATTGTGCGGCAGTCACTCATATGTACTTTTCAACTAAACAATAATATTTGAGAATTTGTTACTTTCAGTTCTATGAGAAAAACGATTTTCGCAAGTTTGGTTAAATTCTTTAAATTGAAATCTGAACAAAAGTTTTGGAAAAGAAGTTTATGATTTATTGTATGAGAGTCACTCGCAAGTCCTTTTCAACTAAACAATAAAATTTAAGAATTTGTTACTTTCATTCTTATAATAAGAAAACGCTTTAGAAACTTTGGTTAAATTGTGTATATTGAAATTTAGGCAAAAAGTATTTATTTTTGGAAAAGAAATATAGTCGAACCAAGATTCCTGTACTTAATTCATTCTTAATGGTTATTCCGAAACCAAAATATCCGCAAATGAAAGTAATAATAAAAAATGAATAATATTTTTAAGATATAAATTAAAAATGAATAAACTGGACATAATATTATTGCTAATTATATATTCATAGCCTTGTTTTGTCTGTGAATACTTAGTACAAAATTAATGGATACCAATAAATCTATCGCAAAACCGATGAACGTGAAGCAGAGAAAATTTCTTTTATTTTCAGAATATTTGTATTTAAAAGCTGCTTTGACAGTGTAAGTGGAAGACGATGAAAAGGAAAAATGCTCTTGTTTAAAAGGAGTGTTGTGTTTATTTTTCTTATTTTCTGTGTTTTGATACTACATGAGTCTGTATTGGCCATCTTGTACTACTTTTTATTTTCTCTGTTTTCCTTTTTGTTCATGTGTATATGGTAAATCAATCCGCAGTGATTAAAAAACTAAAAGGAAATAATCATAATTTCAAATAATAAGCATATCATGAAGAGTATGTAAAATTCATCTTTGGGAACCTCATTCTAAAACATTAACAAGTAAAATTTAATTGAATATAAAGTTGAATTTTATGTGTTAAATTATACAGGACGTTCATAAACCTATGCACTTTACGAAGAATCTTAAAAGTCGAATTTCAATGCATCGTCCCAAGCATGAGAAAAAACCTGAGCAAGAATTTACAAGAATATTTTTACAGTCATTTTCTCTTTATAACATTAATATCTTTCTTTCTAATGCTTAATATAATTCGAATTACTGCCTGCGAAATCTGTATATTGTACTGTAATTATATTTACAAGTTGTTTTTAGTATTTTCATTTGATAATAAGTTCTCCTCTATGAATACTTCATGTATATGGATAATTCCTAAAAGATCCTACGCAGGTTATACCCTTATTCTTTAAAAGGTATTAGCCTGCCTCCACGCAATATGCTGGCAGATTCCTTACTTCGGCTAAATATGATATATTACTATTAGATCCATTGCACAATGTGCCCACTAAGTGGTACAGTCCGTTGTTGAAAAAAATTGCTCACCAAACAATATTATTATGCTCAATTAACAATATTATTACTCACCAACAACTTACCATTTGCCTACTACTGGTGACACAATTGCATTAAGAATAAGACCAATATATGTTCTCCATAATTGGATTCCTTACTGAGTCATTATAAAAAGACAATGAATTTTAATGCAGATTAAATCAATGGTATGAGAACTTAAAAATTCTTAAAATTAGATCTTCAAACGCTACTATAATAATTATTTCATTTTTTTTTCATTCAAACCTGAACTAAATTGGTTACGATAAAACAAAACTGCACGTTGCTTAAGGAGCAGTAATCAAAGTTCAGATTTAAAAGTAAAATAAACATCGAAAAAATTCATAAGAATATATAAATATAAAACTTTTCCGAATATAAGAACGATACTTAACCAGATACCACTTAATTGGGTGCAGTTAAATACTCTTCCACAAGTGTTATCTCAGTTTTGTTACATAACGCTTAACTCAAGAAAAATAAAAGTTAACATTTCTATCCAGCAGCAGAAAAAACATTTTTTAAAAATCACTCTCCCCTTCAAAGATGGATTAATCCCTGGATGACCTGGATTGGGTCACTAACAAGACAAGAGTGTAACAGCACATCCAAGTTAAAACTAATACATCCAATCAAGATAAGTGTGTTTCATGTCACCTTTGCGTTCGGGAACGAGGCTTTCAATTTGACAGCTCTCCCCGTTCAAAAGACCGTTTAACGGATGGTTTCTATCAAAACTTTGAAGAGTTAGGAGTAAAAATCTTTCCCCTACGGCTTTAACTACCTTTCGTGGATTTACTTAGATTTATTTCAGAGTGCAGGGAAAAGAAAGAGAATTTCTATCAATTGATTTTTATCTCTCTGCTAGCTTTGGTTTGAACAAAAGGCTTTGAACGTGTCGTTGGGTTTCAATCAATTGCTGATGCGTCCCTGGAGCTTGATTTGATTCCTCAATTTCGCTTCTTTAAAAACAATCAGGTTAAAAACCGACCGTATTAGAGAATAAGTAAGGAAATTCAGTTACTGCTTGGTGTTATTAAAATAATTGAGATTTGAAAACCATTTTTCGAACTGCTTTTATCAAATGATGGCATTTATCAGACATTAAAAATGATATTATTTCAAAAGTTATTATATAAATTCAGCTGGAATTCAAACAATTTGCATTTTAATCTTATTATTTTAGTTGAGACTGCATCACTTGTTGTGAGCGCAGTTAAATATAATATGATTTATTAATGTGGTTTATTTTAGGAACTTTTATATAAATACAGGGACGTAATTGAAAGATAATTCCTTTAAGGCAGTTCCGAGTTTTATTTTGTTTCAAGTTTCATATAGTTCCGGCTTCATTTAACTTGTCTACATCGGATCTACTGTGTTTGATTATTCGAATAAAAAATTTGGGGGCGATTTAATTTATATCATGAGGTTTCTATTGTTTTTGGTATTATATTTATTGACTAAAACAAATAATACATAATACATAATTCTTTACGTCACTTGAATCCTTTTTCCGACTGGATACATTTGCCTATCTCTGACGAGTTAGAAATTAGTTATATGGTAAGATTAGGATGGACACCCTGTATCATATATATTATAAGCACCTTGTAAAAGAAAGAAATCAATAAAACTCCTTTTCTTTAGTTGACATATCAGTGAAGAAATTCAATATATTTACATATATCAAGCGGAATCTATTGATGAAATAATAGTGATATAGAAAAATTATATTTTATTTATTCAGGGTTAAGTTATATACAGCATCAGAGAGTGTATTAATAACCAATAGATTTGTCAGGAGTACTAATTTATCATACGAAAACAGAACCATTTCATATCCATTTTCTAGAAATTTTACTTTTTTTGTTATAATTTCAGCACAGTTACCTGAAAGTGAAGAAAACGGCAAGTTTTCAAAAAATAACCTTCCATTTATGAAAATTACTTCTCATTCTCAAAATTATTATAATACGTTGTTGCTGGTTGTAATCTTACATCGTCTAGCATATAAAGTCAAATTTTTATGTCTAGGACTCTTGACAAGAGAGAAGATTGACATTTTATGCTGGTCAAATCGATCTTAGAGCACTTCAGTAGGACTTGAGTTAGAAGTTAACTATGTCGAAGTTAAATTGAGTTCAATCGAAGATTTTCAGGGAAAACTGGCCACATTCCTGCATATTTTGGAAGAAACCCTCCCAGATAGCACGTAAGTTTGCATCAAGTTTGATTTTGACTTGTCATGGCAAAATTTGACGCTTCAAACTTGAATCGAAATTATAACAAGTTCGATGTGACAAATAGCGCCTTTCCTTTGAAATCAAACTTGCTGCAATTTTGCAAAACAAGCTTCCTGCAAAGATAGCACAATAAAGAGATAATTATCTTTGTCTCTGTTTTAAAAAACATAAGAAATTTAATAGCATCTCCTAGACCGTGATTCTTTTTTATTAATTCAATAAATCAATGATAATTTGTGAAAAAAATAACTTTTTTATAAAAAAAAATTTTGAAACGTTTTCCATCTTTTTCCTAAATATATCACTCTCACTTTAAAGAAAACTATATCGCCTTTTTCTTAAAGTTGAAATTTTAACGCTTATAAACAAAATTAAATCTAAAAAACAGTCAGTGTTTGTTGAACAATAATAACTAGACATTTTGTCCCATTTTAAAGTAATTACTTTTGAACTCTAATTTCATAATTTATTCTACTAGCAAAATGTAGTTATTAGCGAAAATCGCTCTCTCTTTGACTTCAAATCATATTCTAAACTCAAAAAATTAATGAAATCCAGAAAATAGTTAAAAATAAATCGTATACGAATCGAATCGAACGATGTATTAGCGAAATCTATCTTCTCCTCTCAGAGTTCAACTGGCTCAGTGGATAGCGTCTCCGCATCGGAACCGGGAGGTCGCGAGTTCTATCCCGGGTTGTGTTTCGTACTCTGTTTTTGCTATAATTTGCAATAAGTTTGCACGGCAAGCTTGTTTCAAGCTTGCTGCAAGTTCGTTTCATGGTGACTTCGAAGCTTTCGTTAACTTGCTGCAAGCTTGCACTCTTGTCATGACAAATTTGTGGCAAACTTGCACTCTTGTCATGACAAATTTGTGGCAGGCTTGCTGCAAACTAAAATTGCTATCTGGGCTACAGCAGCCATCTCGATAGAAGAGAGCAATTCCTTGCTAATGCACTCATTCATTCACCTGTTGTTGAAGAATGCTGGTTATAAAAGCAGGCAAAGAATAGAGACAGTAACATTCTTCCTCGGAGGCATAATACTTATTATGTTAGTCATATCACAAACCTTGACTCATAATCTACTGGTGGTCTTTCCATAAAGTCTCAGCCGTTTGATAAAAACACTATTCAGAAAGCTTCTTATCATTGTTTCTGTTTCAGAAAGCATTTCATTTAATGATATTGAAACTCGTATACTATGCAATATTAAATAATTTAAACAACAATTGATGCAACATAGACTTGACTTTTACTGTTTGAAACCTTAACCTTTCCTTTATGGATTATTATTTCCTTTATTTTTCCATTAAGACATTACAGATTTCATCAGTTCAGTGGAAATAATCTGTCTCTTCCTAATTACATTATTCAAAGTTTCACTCTCTTTTTAAGTACTAGTTTTTACTAGTTTTTTCATGTGTGAGGAATAGGTTTAGTTCTCCTATGAGAAAGGACTCCACGAACAGTCGAAATGCATCAAAATTCTTTTTTTTCCAATGCCTGGCGAGATGAGAAAGTCCTTTGCTGTTTCTTCCTCAAAAATCCCCTTTCCGAAAATTATTTTAAGATTTCAATTTTCCGTAATGTGAACAATAAAATTTTCAAAACAAAAAAAATTACTCAACACTGGATATTGGTTAAAGGATTGAAAAGGAAAATAATAAAATTAATAATACGTTATTATACTGTTCAGAAGCAGAAAATAATTCCATGCTACTGTCAGAATTATAAATTTTTCTTCTTTATGTATAAAAAGTTTCCTGAATTTTTTAAGGATATCACATTAAGACACCTTTATAAGAAAAATTATTTTGAATTGAAAATTTATTAGAAATTTTAAAACAAAATTTTTCATTTTTTCAAACCGCTATTATTGCTTCAAATATCAATATGTTAGCTTAATTGTTTAGATCGACTGAAATAATATACAAGATTGTGGATGGGTTTACAATACTTATATCGTTCAGTAAATTATAAACTTTTTATAGATATCTATTGTAAGAAATGAGGAACTTAAGCAGTATTTCATTTTTTCTAGTATATACAAATACCGAACATATTAATTCTGATTTGATGCACAGGTTTATTATATATATACAGGGAGATCATAATTAAAGTTCAACTTTTAAAAAGCCTTAAAAAAATAGACACTAGTCAGAATGGCCTGATATTTGACATGAGTATACGCGAAGAAAGTGTAAAAAAATATGGCAGAAGAAAAAAAATCATTCAAAATTTTAGATGGCGCTTTATACGCCATAAAGCGTACAAGCGTTCGGTGACATTTGCAACCAAATGCGACGGCCATTGCGTGGTTGCAGTTTAAACCCACTATACTGCTCAATGTGCAAGACTGTAACGGTTTTTTACTGGAAAAAAAAACAATGAATAAAACAATGGCTTCTAAGTCATTCGACAGTGTGTAACTCTTAATTGAAAGCGAATGTTCAATATGCTGTCCATCTGTTTTTGCCACAAATTCAAACAGATGTATCATGTTCCACAACAGATCGGAGTGTATCTGTACTGATATTGTGAATCTGTTGAGCAATGCGTATCTTCAGTTCAGCTAAATTTGCAATCGGACCACTGAACACAACATGTTTCAGATAACCCCACAGCCAGAAAACATAAGGAATAAGATCAAGTGATCTTGGCGACCAGTTTGTTCGAAAATGACGGCTGATAATTCTATCATTTCGAAAATGCACGCCGAGAAGGCGCTTAAACGCCTTATTTCAATGAGACACTCATTTTCCACTCGAGAGCCAGTGAAGTCCATGAAGGGCAAGTTGCAGTGAGCTAGAAAGAGGAACTCATAACTTAGAGTGGGGATTTCGTCATCTTGCCCTTAACCCAATTAGTTATCCTACCCGACTTCGCCTTTTTTTTAAAAAAGAAAACATTAAAGGATATCAGCTTATCAGAAAAATTAAAATAATACATCATTGAACACGTTTTGATTAGCTCTTTACGAATACCACATATATAAATAAAAAATATTTACTCCTTGAACGTTAGCCCTTACCAAGCAGCAACCAAAAGTTGCGTAGAATCAACTCAGAAACACATTACCGCGTACTCTCAATCACACTAATAACTAAGTGGAATCTTTTTGTGTGAGACTATAGACTGGTTGCTATAGGTGTCTGCTGATGCAGAATTGGGGCATTAATCTAGGGTTATTTTCGAGAAAAATCCAATTCGTCCTCTTACCCCCTTCGTCGTCTTATCCGGCTTTCTCCCATATATATTATCAAAATTTTAAGCCTCTATTTTAAACAAGAAGTTGTAGAAAAGAAACCATAAGACATTTTCAATTGTGACAATATTTCATTTGTTATCCTAAATAAAAATACTTATATTTTCTGAAATAATAAAAATTCATCTTTGACTTTTCGCTAGAATGTGTAAGAGCAACGAAATAACCCAATACAATAAAAATTGATACTTTGGCCAATGTAGTGCCTCCGTAAAACACTACAAATAACGATTATTCAGACGGAATGGAGATGGTATAAAATGATTGTCAGAATTTTTATAAGAAAAAATTGTCATAAATATGAAGTGAAACAAACATTTCATACATCTTGCTGTTTAAAGGATGACCAAGGGGTTAGGCAGCTTATTGATCTCCAAGACTTGTCACTTTTTTGCGTCAGAAGAGAAGTAAACGGATAGGAAACATCTCATAATGCTCTAACCTTACTGAAAAGGTTTATTTTTACTACAAGTTTTGTTTTTCGCTGGACAAGAGAAGTGTGTAATCTAATCAGGTGGCAGAAATTCAAACAATTCGAGAAGTTAGCCATTTTCTTCCATCTTGAATCTATATCGTTCTGATTTTATCGGTTCCTTTTTTTTCTTTCGGTAACGTTTTCATTGCCTAGACAAGCATTTGGTTTAAGAATTTCAAAAGATAATTTTCTATAGACATTTTATTATACAAAAGAAAATTATTCATTCATACAAAGAAATCTGACCCACAATGCATCTACTCAAACATGCAATTCACATTTCTCAATTAAATTTCTTTTGAAATTAATAAAAAAATATAAAGATTAAGTGAATGACTAATATATAATTAGTTAGACGATTCCAAGTCTTTTAACAGAGATTAGAAAGGTTTTACGAATGAATTAAATATACTTTAAAATGACTGTGGAACATTATATTTATTATGATATGGTTGCAAGTAAGAGAATGACACTTTCATGTTACAAACCGCAAAATATATATAAATATTTTGTTATTATATAGACAAGCTGAGGACATATTAAAAATTGAGAACTCAATTTGCAATTGCAATTAAGTCAACGAGAATTTAAAATCTTTCTACACTGTCCTTCAGTTGTGATGCAGTCTCTCATCTAGAGATTTTGCGTAATAGAAAGAGCTTGCATTAGAGAAATACTTGTTTGTATCAAGAATTCTTTTAGGTCTATCGTAAACTATTAAAAATCACAAAGCGCGGCAAAGCCAAAATCACAACCAAATGTTTAGATAATCCGTGCATGACAATAATTCATTCATATTGCTTTGTTTTGAAATCCACAATAGCATGAGAGTAGTGTGAAAACATGATCAAAGCACAGAAACCGAATGCATTATTTGCATTCTGCGACTTTGAGTAGATATGATACATATTTATATAACAAGAATTAACCTTCAAATGGAAGTTTGGGATGAGTAACGATCGAGTAACGTTTTTGAATCGAGTAACGTTATCTTAAAACGAGGAATTCAGTGCAGAAACTGGTTTCTCTGTGTCCCATTCATTGACAGTCAACATTTTCGAATGATTCCGACTTCTCGTAGAGGTGCCGATTATTTACAATTGCAAAAACTATAGTCAAGTAAACATTTTCACAAAGTGATTAGAAGAAAGGCGATTTAGTTTTTCGAAGGAGGAAAACTAACTACTAACTAACTATTCACCTGTAGACGAAAGGATAATTCCTTTATTCCTGTGTGTGAATTGATTTTCAGTTCTTATAAGTCATAAATTGATAGCTGTGATCATGTCTTGTAAAGTTCAAGCTGATTCTGTGATAGTTTCTTTTACCGGAAATTATTTACCGGTTATTTTTTTATGATGAAAATGTTTTATAACATACATCTCACGACGTTTAAAACGATTCAAGAAAATTAGCTTAATTGAAGTCTTTGATCGTTTCCTTCTTAAACCTACACATTTTTGTCCCACTGTCCACTACTGAATAAAATAGAAAAATATGTTTCTTAAATGCCGTAACTAGCGTTTACTTTGCCCCAGTGGAGGTAACCTTGCACCATTATAACATTTGTACTGAAAATTTACCTAGAGACCACTGATTAAAGTAGAAGTTTGAAGATAATTTTTTCTTCTTTTGTTGTCAAACTTGACGAGTGTATTTAATTTCTTAAACACGTATAAGAATGATTCATGATGTTAAAGAAGGAAGAAAACGTTGAGATATCCTCGCAGTGAAATTTCTAGGAAGTGAAATATCTGTCTCTGGTGATAAAGGTACAAGTTTCTGAAGGTAAGTGTATTTCAGTGTGGAAAAAAAATTAATCTAGTTTTCAATCTGAGAGTGTCAAATATATTTCTTTGATTAGTTTTAATTCATTTTTTTCTGATGAGTTGATAATTTTGCACCGAAAAAAAAAGGATTGCATGTGGCATGGAAATTAGCATTACAAAGTAACCTCAGTTGCTTTTATAATTTATTTTCATCATTTTTAGTTCTAATTCATAATAACAAAAATGTTTGTTTGTGCTCTAGATAAAGCCAGTGAAGAACTTAAGGACTCGTAAGTATATGGATTATTCTCCGGAGACTCTAGAAGTTTGTCTCAATGCCATTTCACAAAGTGAGAGCGCTCTTATTGAGGAAAATGCTGTTCTTATATCCCAAACCTAACAATTTGATACAAAAGAAAGCAATTTCATGTAAGGAGTTCACCAGGGATGGAATCACCAGGATTTTTCTCCAGTGAGGAAGAGAAGGCTGTTGCAGCTGGTACAATCCAATTGAGTGACTTTGGTTTCCTTATCAATAGCGTAAACCTTAAAACGATAATAAATGCATATCTTACTAAGAAAGGTGTGGTAATTGACAGATTTATTAATAAAGCACCAGGCAAAGATTATATTCAGATAATTATAAAATGAGACTGAAAAAAATGTATATGGGTAATTTTCTTCAAAAATCTTTTTTTTATATTTCATAATTTTTGTTGTATATTTCCACAGAAGGTGCCAATAAACATGCTTATCATTGCAGCATACTGAGTTTGTTGCTGAAACTTTACGAGTGCAAAGAATCCCCACCTATGTGGTTACTTTCACAAAAAGTTTGAAAAAAGATAGTTTATATTTCTATATGATTTAAATTCTGCTGCAAAATGAGTGATTAATCAAAGAAGAAAAAACCAGAAAAGCCCTTTTTTAGATAAATGCATGCAATTAATCTCAAAATTTACTTTCAAATGATAAAAATAGGATTACGATACATAACATCAAATTTCACCGAGCTGGGAAGTAGTATTCATGAGATAACTTCTCAGATATTTGCAAATACTTATTGGTATTTTATGTATCCCATGTCAAGAAGAATCAAACCAAAAATGTATGTTAAAAGGACCTCTAAGTCTTTATAGAGCAGAGTCATGAAATATCCTTATCTAGTGCAATCGAAATAAAAGTCCACAATGAATTTCTAGCAATGAAACTAGAGGAATATTTTATTGCTTAAATTAATTCTTTAATGTTCCAAGATACAATCAGAATCAAATGAATTTTATCCTTTCTGTCATAAAAATAAATGAGCATTTGGCTAACCGAAATTGGTCCCTTAATGTTCCATTAAATTAGCCAATTCCATGCCTTTTTAAAGGTATTTGCTTGGATTTATAAATAAACTAAATATATACAATTTTGATTGTCGTGCATTAAATTCCTTAATTAAGATTTACGTTTTAATACATAATAATAAAATTATAAATTCTTGATAAAAGCGATGCTATAAAAGATAATGGAAACTTTAAACGGTAAATTAGCAAACTATTTAAACACGCTGAAATGCACTTAAATTAAACAAATTGAATATTTATTCATTGCTTGATAATTGCAAATTGTTTTGTGTTTAATTCAAAATCTGAGACTTAGTTTAACATATCTGAAAAATATTTTCAAACTTTTGAGTATTAATCCATGCTAAATAAATAAGACAAAATTGTTAATAAACTTATTCAAATGGAAATAACTTATATTTTGACTAAATTCTGCAATTGTTAAGTAATGTTATAAATCACTCTTCTAAAGTTTTAAATAAAAATTGAAATAGAATTTAATTGAAAAATGAATAATTATGGAGTTTAAACTTATCTTACAGATGAAACAGCACGTTCAGTACTTACAAAAGTTGCAGTAAAATGCGTCCATTTGTAGAGCTTTACCCTGGTTTGCTCCATTTTGAATTGCCACGGGATCACTTGGAAAATTATTTTACAAACGCTGGGTGAAAGCTGATGTATTGAAAATAATAGTTACATTAATACCCTTTATCTTTTAATACAAATCTTAATTTTAACAAAAGAAATATGTGCTCTCTACATCTCTACTAATAATAAAGGAGAATGTGTGTGTGTGTGTCTGTACGTTGATCCTCTACAGGTCAGACCACGGGACTTAGAGCTACGAAGTTTGGCACAAACTTAATTTAGAGGGTGGGAATGTGTACTTCGGAGTTCTTTTTCTGAAATTTTAATTAATTAAAAATTAAGCAATATTTTTCGTTTTCCCTTAATAACTTTCGAAAAATTGGGTATTACTTTTAGCAATAAACTATTTCAATATTTTCAAAGCTTAATTATTATTGAATAGCTTCATTTTAAATGAATTTAAATTCAATACGAATGGAGTAATCTGATTGAGAGTTTGAGAAAAAAAAACACTGGTCGCAAGATTTTGTAATAAATGCAATACTGATTAATAAATTAGACTTAAAAGAAATAAAAGAAAAAAATAAATTTTTCAAAAGTGTAATAAATCTAGAAAATCATTCTTTTATCAAAATCTGGCATCCAAAACGAAAATGTAGAAGCGTGAATGGTTGATAGTATACCCTTAAGCAATTTGGATTTGCTAGCATATCACAATCATAATATATCTTAATTTTTAATAATAGTTTAGGAACTTATTAATGATAATTATTGTAGCTTAATTTCAATAAAACATTATTTTTAGCGCTTCACGCTTTTACATTTGCAATCTGATCACCAGTTTTTGTTTAAAACTTCCAACTTTCTACTTTATTACACTAATAAAACCGTGTTTCGAATTTTTTTCTTTTTATTATCGAATAACTTTCATTATAGAAAGGCAACAAGTTAGTTTGCATATGAGCCGCGTTTTTCAGCATACTTGATAAGCATCTATTTATTATAAAACTTACCTCACCCCAAATTAATTACACAACGAAGCCATCTCTTTTGATATATTAATCATCGCCAACATGTGACTGATAAGTGTCCATAAAGCTTAGGAAAATGAAATGAAAATGAAGTGTGTGCATTTAATTTCATATTTTCAAAGATTTTTATTTATTGAATGCAAGCGTTTCAAGTTTTCATGAATTACTGTTGAAAGTTAGCTTTTCCATTAAAATGATGTTCAGGTTTTTTGGTAATTTCAAAAAGCATGGTTTTTAATTAGATATATTTTTTTCACCGCTCCCTTTCTAAAAATATTAAAGCTGTTAAAAGAATAAATTAATTATACAGTCACAAGAAACGATCTATACTCTTAAGAGTTTTATTTATATCTTTCTGATATACCAACAGATTGCCATTCATTTTTTTCTGCCGTCTCGCTTTATTACTATCAACATCAGGGGTTCCATTCTTACTCGTTAAAAATATGGAAGTATCTTTCTGCATTTGGAATCCAGAGTCGTTTGAAACATTATATTTTTAATCACTATCTGTTTTCACATTTGGAAATAATGCGCAGATATGTATTTTAGTAAAAAGTAAATATAGAATTTGAATTACAGTTCACATTCATTTTCCAACTTATGTTTGCCCAAAACTATTCGCATTTCAGATAGGAATTTAGAAGGCAATGAGTAAATTTGTCTTGGAGTTTAAAAAAGTATTAGTCTTAAGTTTGTGTATTAATTTATAAAGCAAATGTTAGTTTAAACTAGGTTTTCTATTTACACATAGGTAATTTCTTTTATATAAATAATGTATAAAATTTTCTAAAATGTAAATAATTTAATGATATATATATATATATATATATATATATATATATATAGAATAAAGCTTGGGAAAAATGAAAGTTTAAAAGACGTTAACAAAAATATAATAAGCATAAGCAAAGCAATACGAAGGGTAAAAACCTATCACTCTAAAATAAAGCATTTAAAATATCATTTCCGCATTCAATGCGAATTCAGTAAAATTTTAATAAAAGATTAAAGTTCCTATGAGATATTTCTCGCTATAATGTATCAACGTATTTTAATCGCTTATTTATACATTCTTTATGTAACTATACTGAACTATCTTCTGAAATAATATCATGTTTTTGAGAATCGTGAAAATAATATATTCACTTCTTCCAAATGAAAAAATAAGTTTAAAAAGATTGTTTAGTTTAATGGATTGCTAGAAAAATTAAGCAAATTCAAAATTCTTTGTGAGAATGTAAAAAAATAACTTTGGAAATTTTAAAGATGTTATTTTTTTCAAATAAAATGTCAATAGTTTGTTTACACTCTTGTTAATTTAAGCAACAAATTAATATAATAATTAGATACCTACAGATTTTGATTTAAAATAAAGTTACTTTGTAGAGAAGTGGCTCCAAATTAAAATTATTGCTCCAAAATATCACAACGAATTGAAGAAAAAAATATTTCAGCTAAAGAAGGATAAACAGATAATCCAGAAGTGTGTTCACTTGAATCCTTGACCAAGCGCCTTTTACCTGGAATTCAATAAAAATAGAAGTAAAAAATTGCATCCAAAAATGCATTTATAAATATTTATTTAAATGAAATTATAAAACAATTTCATGTATTCAAATAAATTAAAGCGAAAAACTATATATTTATTGAACATTTTCTGACACGACGAGTAAACAATATGAAAAACAGTGTATTGTTTATTTCCACCGTTAAACAACCCAAAAAAGTAAGGTCGCTGATTTGCAATACGATATCTTGTGAGTTCAAAAAAGGTTTAAACTGAATTGTAAGGAAGCTATCTCCGAACATTGAGTAAGTTTATCTTTGAAATACTTTATACGATTACACTGCTTCAGTTTTGTAATATAAAAATATAATATGAAAGATTTATAGAAGGTTATATCGATGGAGAAATGTATATCTCTTCTGTAACATTTTTAAATGAATTATAAAGTGAAGTTCTGGGATATGTTACACCACTCTTTATCAAAACTCCCTGAAATATGGATTCGAAATATGAAAAGTATTAGGCATAAGTTTGTTGTGGATCTCGCAGGTGCTCGTGGCAGGTCGTTTAAAATCTGGAAAAGGCCAAATATTCTGGCAGAATGTCGCGTCAGAAATTGAGAGTTTTCCGTAAGGCTGAAAGGAAGTTCCAAAAACTTGGAGCCCAGTAAATTCTTAGAAAATTCTAGCCAGCATAGTAGCCAAGACCATTTCGATCGCAAAACTGTCAGTATGCCTGATTGCCACTATCTGTTCAAAAAGTGTGATAACATCCGTAATATCATTTATCTACTTTAAAAATTCTAAAATATATTTTGAAAACGATACAGTCGCATTTAAAATAGAAAAGTCGCGTAGTTTTGTATTCAAGCTTTTTTGAATAAAATTAGTATGCGACATATTAAATTTTGTGATTCTGTTCGATTTGGATGCATTCACGTTGCTTCATTATTTATTATTACGTTGCTTTATAATTATTTTAATTTATTTAATTTTTTATATTTTTTATAATTTTTCTTTATAATTTATTTAATTATTTTTTAAAATCACAGTAAATTAAAAATATTGCGGAGTCCCAATATATGATTTTTTTTAGTATTTTGCGTTTATCTTTGCACTGTTAGTTATGTTGGTTGCCATTTTCGGCTAACACATTTTTTTCATTCAGCATTGAAAGGACAAGAACTAATATGTTGATGACATACAGAATATTTCGTGAATTTCAGGAAAGCAAGACTCGTTGATTAAATGATGCGAGAGTACTTTATAGAATATATGGCTGTGATCTGTGCAAGTGAACGACAATTAATGCGGCAGTTCTTTGACTTTTAGATCACTGTAAGTAATTGCACATTCGGGTGTATATTGCAAAAAAATGTATCATTAAACTATTTTCTTCCTTGAATTTTACATGTTTTCCTTACTTACCTAACAAATGTGCATATCATCACTGCATGCAATTCTCCACAAAATATGCTTTTACTGGTCACTCGAACTGCAATTTTATTTTTTACACAAATTTTCGAAACACCCTATATAGATGAAACGTTCAGAAACATTTCGAATATGATCTACATATTTGATCAGAGAAAATATTTATCTTTAATATTTCATTTTAATCTCTCCTAAAAAATTTTAGATCTTAATTTAATAATAAGTGTACTCATATTATCGCAATGAACAAAGCAGATAGAAATATAAATTATTTAGAACTATTCAACATATTTTGTAAATACTTACCTATATCGATCTGCTGATAAAAAATGTTTGAAATTCTTTTTTAATCAATGTTTTCTTACGATAAAGAAACATCAATTTTAGTTATATGTTGCGATATTGTTATAGATCTTGAAAAAATAATTTACAGATAATTGGAGACATCTTTTTACTCTATTTGAAAATTTAAAAAAAAGAATGTTGCTCTTACTTTTGAAAACAATGCAGTAATTTAAAATTTTGCACTAACTGTGAAATTCAGAAAATTATTTAAATACTAACGTACTTAGATCTAATGACATTATCTATCATATCAGCATTTATAGAATATTATATTAAGAAATATGTAATTATTATTTTTTTCTTATGTGAAAAGGTTTTGGAACAAATTTTTTCGCAACAATTAGTATCGAAATTCTCCGAAAAATGGCAGATAAATTAAATATGTTGCATACTTTCTGGCTAGTAGAACCTTTAAGAGGATTTAGAATTTCAGAATTTCAAGCATTAATATATGTGTCATGTCGTTTCTCTGAATTTAAAAAGTGTGAAAATCTATTACATGCTGATTCAAGAAATGCAAAAACACGGGTTTCTCTATTATTTTCCTTTTCGCTTGCTACATCTTTTTAGCGGAAATATTTTTCTGCGATACCATTTAAGTAATTTCTTGATCCCAAGTATACATTAAAATAGTGAAATAAAAAACAGAAATAAAGGTCACCTGATTCATAATAAAGAAAAAACTAATAAAATTGTTTGATGAACTTGATTAACCCTATCATCACAAGATTCTCAACAACATTCACGTGATATCATTACTATGTTGTGCGGCATTCAGATTATCATAACAACATTGCGGAGATGCCGTAAAATATCTTTGCCCTATTGGAAGACGTGGTAATTTTTTTTTCAAATTTTTAATTGATAGCATTGAAAATCCGGATAAAAGGCCTTGTTAGGAAAGTTCTAGCGTTCCAAAAATTATGCTCCAATTCCCCTTTAAGGTTCTAAAAATGTAGTTTCAGTTTTGCTTATATAACAGACAATTTTTTTAGACTGATTTTCCTTCTTTAAAATGAATCATAACTAACTTATTCGTCTCGTGTGGCGCAAAATTCAACTTCAGAATAAAATTATGAAAATAAATCTTTCAAATTTCTGAAATTTGTAGAAAGATCTTAAAATTCAAACATAAACCTTAAAAACGGAACTTTATATTCCGAAACATTCTTGGTCCTAAGGAACTGAAAGGTAAACGATCTTTTTAGCAGTGGCTCTTTTCATACTGCCTTCGTTCCAATTTGTAACGCTTCAAGTATTTTGACAAATTATGGTAGTGAATGGATGATTCTCATGAAACGGTTATTCTCATTGGTAAAGTTAACTTTAAAAGTTTTAAAGTGATCCATCTTATACTGACTTAAGTCACTCTATCGGATTCCCACGCTTTTAATTCGGAAACTCTAAAAGATTTTTTAGTATGTAATAATACACATTTATACTCATAAATTTAATAATGTGGAAAGATTCTCGTTACAAATATCATTTAACTTCAGTTTTCAAAGTCATTTGCTATACAAAGTCTTACAATCATAAGTTAGCAACAAATTAGTAAAAACAGTTCATAAAATCAGGCTTTTATAAATATGCTTTATTTTAATTATTTTTTATTTACATTCTTTAATTTAGAATTCATTTTATAAATATTATTGAATCTTGAAATCCATTTTTTGGGGAATTTAACTACTAGATGGCGCTATTTGTATGCAATCAAAATTAAATTAAATTAAGCTGTTGACTAAAAAATAATTTCTTGAAATATTAAAATGTGTATTTTCATCAAGAAAACAACAGTTTATGGATTTTGAAAACTTGAGTACGTAAGGAAGTGAATAAAATGTCCATTAAAAAATTTCGCAATTACAAATATGGAAGAAGTCAAGTCAAATAAAACTGCAAAATAACAGAAGTTGTCATGATAATGTACATCAGAGTAATAAACTGTAAGGAATAGTCTAGAAAGTCTATATAGGTGAGAAAAGTCTAATTTTCGAAAACTTGAAAAAAAATCCTTATACGCTAGAAAAAGAATATTGGAATTACTTTGTTTCATGGCTTTAGGATTGCATTTCAGTTAATATTCTTAGCTTTCAGCTTCTTAATGAAGTCTTCATATTGGATATATTTGTTTTCACTACAGATATAGTAAATTGCATTTCAGAAACAAAAAAAGGAATAAAGAAATCAGGCAAAATTTATTGCACAATAATTTGTTCTGTACCTTACATATAAAATCTTTTCTTATTTATTCTGTACCTTACAAATCTTTGAAGGTTACCATACAATACTATGAAATTAAGTTTAATACAAAAATAAGTCAAAAGCAATTTTTTTTAAACATTATCAGTTTTATGCTCATAACTAAACATATAATAAGTTATTCTCATAAAGTAAAGTTTCGCGTTGCAAAACGTTAATGCAAACTAGACTGCAAAATTTATGTTATAATAAAATTCTAATAGAGGTGGGGAAATTATACAGGGATATTCAATGCAAAACATCTGCATTTATTCTGGTAAATGATTTTGAAATTATTTCACGCAGATTAAAAGGGTAGAGTGGAGTAAAGATAAATAAATGGTAGAGAGCGCGTTTTTAAGAATTTTTTCGACAAGCGGATTTCCAAACTGCCGAAAATACGTTGATTTATAATTTGGATGCTGAATTGAAAGTACATTCATCTCAAATTTGGAGAAAAAAGTTTTCTTTTTCGCTGATAAGCCAAACTCTCTTTTGGAAATTAAGATGATTAAAGATTTGATTCATATATATTCGATTCAAGATATTTCTGGAATGAACTTTGTACATTATTAAAATATAATTTCAACATTATATTTTCACGAAATTTAACAAAAGTATCACGAAATTAAGATTTTACGAACTAGATTTTTTTGCACTGGTCATTAATTAAGAGTAAAGTTTCTGTATAACATTTTATTACGAAATGGTAATGGTGGTTACAACAAATCTTTAAAGAGAATTTAATAACGGTTATTTAAAAATAGCTGTTTCAGCATTAAATAAATATTCTGCCCTATTTATTTAAATTTAATAATCCCGTAAATTAATTTTCCTTCCAAAATTGATAGAAATGACATCCTAAATAAATCTGGAATGAAACGCAGCTATCAGAACTCATGAAATAAAAAGAACGAAGCCATTTTTAATAAAAAGATATATTAACTTTTTGGCCATTATTAGAATCCACATACGAATTGCATTTGTGATTACTAAATTTGTTTCAAAATTAACTGCCTATTGGATTTTACTTTCCTTTTATTTAATTCATTAATTAATTTCTCAAACAACGGTTACGGAATTTCTATAACTTTTAACAGAAACTTGAAATATTTTCTCATTTCCACTTACAAACGGTTGTTTACATGATGAAAAATGTTAGTATAAGTAGATATTCAGCCCTTTTCTACGGTTGGAACTGATATTCTAATAGTCGAATATGTTGCCTAGTGTTCAGAATGGCACAAATACTATGCCACTAAGCAATCAGGGTGCACTCTATTCTTACCGCTTGAATGTAATCTACATCATAATCACCCTGCAGAAAATAAACGGTAATCTTGACTTATTCTATAATCTCATGTGTGATTATTATTTATTGCTGTCAATGACTAGATTATTCGATCATCCCACGTATGTCGGCTAGATTTATTGCAATTCGCAGTTAGATTATTCCATCAATAAACGTATGGTGGCTTAATTTATCGCCATTAAAAGAAAGACAAGAGTAGGTAACATCATGGATGGTCAAAATGGACACCAAATGTTACTTTCCAATGATATGAAAAAGTGAATTTTCCAGTTTCTCCTCTAGAATTGAAAATTTAAAAGGATATTGTGAGAGTTTTTTCCTAATGAATCAAAAGATGTGTAAATAAATATATAAGGGCAACAATAATAATGTTATACTCATTAAATTTATTGAAATAGCGTTTGCAAAATTATTTAAATACAGTCTTATTTTTACTTATGTTTTGGCTTAAAGAAAAATTTTAGCTCAAAGTTTGTCGATAATATTTCGTAATAACAGATATTTGCTTGTTTTTGAGACAATTTTCTTCATAAAATCATTGAGAAAATATTCACAATAGTCATTTTACGTCTTATGCTGTTAACAGAATTTTATCTGCTTATAGATGTAATATTTACTTTTAGGTACTGATTTCGGAAAAATTTCCTTCTAAAATCCAAATGAATCCGTCTCATCTATTTATTCTCCATTATTAAGGCTACACAGTACCATTTTTCAAAATTATTTTTGGAGACAGTAATAATAAAATAAATTAATGACCTTTTTTAAGATTATATTAATAAATAGATTCTGATTATAAAAAGTCATTTTAGCAAGAAATATTATTTTAAAATTGCAATTTTTAAAGAATTTTTAAGTTCTTATAAAATGCTTAATTTTTAATATTTTTTTATTATTTTAAGTGATTTATATTTCTTGGATTCTTGGGAACAAACGTTAGCATGTGATTGGTGATCTGACTCTTTTATTAATTTTTAATAATTATTTCTGTAAAAAACCTGGAAAAAACACGAAAATTCTGAAAATATCAACTTCGGCATTTTTAAAAAATAACTAGAACTCTCAGGCCTAAATCCATGCTAAATCGTATAGTACATATGTATGAAAGTAACTGCAAAAAAGTTCAAGACTCCATCTTGAACAGGAGTAAAGCCATAGAGAATAGAAGACACTTGCATCACCAAAAATGAAAGTCTGAGAAAAATGCATTTAAAGTTTGTAAAGGCATTAAACAAAAACTAATAATGCTTGCAGATCTCTAATTTTTTTAATATGTTATTTCCCAACTTATAAAAGGCACTAAAACACTATTTTAACTCAATACGATGGAATATATTTTTTCTTATTTGAAATATTATGTAATTAGACATCCAGATCTTCAAAACATTGTCTCTTAACAACTCCAGGACGTTTCGATCGTGGCATTTTCTCAACAGAAAAACGAATTAAAAACATTAATATTATGCTGCAAAGCTTCTAAATAAAAAACACTTTGTGTAAAAATTAATATTGGTCCTTGAAAAGTCCTTCTTATGAATATCAGTTAGGTAGTAATGAGAATTCAAAAAGAACGCAGAATATAAACAAACTAAAACGATTTGAGTAGTGAACTTTGAAATTATGATAACCATTTCACCTAAGGAATTGATTTATTCACAAAATATTTTTAATTAATTCATTTTAAGAATGGAATAATGCATCAAAATGAAAACGAAACTAAACTCGCCCGCACCCTCAGCTGTCAAATGTTGAGACTGACAGCACTTAGGAGACTTCAAATATCTTTAAAACTATTTGGATATCAGATCTAAAATTTGGAGTCAAGTTTCCTAACCGTATAGGCCATCGAAAAATGCAAAAAAATGGATATTTTTTTTGTCATTTTTAGGGTATTGTGTAGCCGATTCAATCTTATCTATTCTCCATTATTTATAGATTTTTGTAGTTATTTGTTAAAATTAACAATTGAACTTGAACTTCCAGCACTTTTGAAACGTTTTGCTGTTATTTTAAATTTGCCTTTAGAAGCAGATGAATATTTAATGGATTTTCTTTGTACTTTTGCTAAATAGTTAGCTTTGTTATTTCATGACTACAAAATTTGAATTATTTTGAAGTCTAACCTGGGTTTTACTTATATTATTCTTATCACATTCATCAGTGGTAAATGATATATTCTAATAATAAGTTATTTTTAACGAGAAAAATATTCACATTCATAACCTGGAAAATGCCTCGTAATTTTACTAACAACTCCTTTGACTACTCCGTATTATTTTAAAATTTGTTTATTTGGTTTTTCATGGTTGGTAACGGATGTCTATTAAACCAGAGTTTAAAATGATCAGTTAGTTTTTTTTCTTTCCAATTAATCGGAAGTATTATGTATCTCTTTATCAAACAAATTTTATTTACTCTGAATTTCTACCAAACTAGGCAATTTATATACAGATTTTAATGGATCTGGAAAGTGTTTTGGAAAGCTGAATATTCACCATTTTCCAAATTTTGAGATCTAGCAATTAAAATCATTTTGTTGCAAAATATTGAAAAATGGTATAAATTATTTTTTATCACATTTAATGTCCATTTTCTTCCCATCCAATTTTTTTTCCAACATAAATTCTTTATAGCAGAGCAACGTTTTTACATTATTTTTACCATTAATGATTTCAAACAAAAATTAAATTATAAATTTCAAAATTAAATTCAGATTTATTATATTTCCGCGAACAACATCTTCTTAAGCAAATTATTAAAAAATCATTCAACTGAAACTAATATCAACTTACTGAATTATTCAGTTAATTTTCTTTTATTTTATAAAAATAAGATGGAGTATATTGAGTAGGTTTTAAAATTTACAAGAAACATATGTTTTAAGTGAAAGCACTTACTATAATAACTCATTCATCATAATAAATCAAGCCTTTTTCCATCATTTCAAATTACAGTTTTTTATTTTGTAGCAAAAATAAAAAAATGAACCTCTATAGATATAATTTTACGAATGGACATTTTTTTCAAACTATTAAATGGCACTTAAATAAAACTACGCATTTTCTGCAAATATAAGACTTTTTTCCCAAAATACTGCTAATCGATTACTCAAGGGAAAAATCTTTTATGAAAAGGATCTTTGAGCAACCTTGTTATGCTGTCATAAAACTCGGATGGAAAAGAAATGCTTCTTCTCAAAACTGGCGCAACTTACTCCTATCGTGATTGATTGGCATAAAACTTCGCTAAAGTAGTGTCAGATACACTTGCCTGGCTACTTATATCAGGCGAGAGAAAAAATATACCTCCCTGAATCTCTTTAAACTCATCACACTTCTTTCCTAGAATACTTCAAATTCAAAACGTTCTGTTCTATTTCAGCAAAAACGCCGAACACTGCGTTTGATGTATTTTTTACGATCCTCCATTCAGAGACGGGGCGTCTCCAAAGTGCCCTTCTTTAAAATACACTGCAGTTCAGAAATTGCTGAATTCCGCAGAGGACTGTCACTCTATTATCCACCGGTATCAGACAAAATGCAGGGATTTTGATTAAGCCCTTTTCAGAAGTGCGTGAAATCTGGGAATTGTGCATAGTGAACTGTAAAAAATGCAAGATCCCATCGAATTTCGAAAACAGAGAAGAGAAGTAATAGATAGACCTTTAAAATTCATGCCATGTGATACTTTGTATAGCTGGAGGTAAATTACTAATAAAATACATGGTGTCCCAAAAGTGAGTACCTATTTTAGGGAAATTGGACTCTTTAGACAAAAAATTCAAGACTATTTATGCTTAATATGCTTAAAATGAGTTAAAGTATAATAATTTTATTTTTCTCTATACAGAGTGTTTCAAAATTTTTCATTTGTGTTGTTTTTCATTGTGGTCCATTTAATTGAAAATGTGTATATTTCATTTTCAATTTGATATATAAATTCTTATCACCCTGCTGTTGGATTTGAATAATCTTCTTCATGAAGGGAATGCAATAATTTACTGTGATAATGTTTTCTTCTTTGTTTTGAACTTATTTGATAATACATTTTCTTTAATGTCTGTGAAAGTTGTCTTTTGCATGTTGAGTCTCAACCTTGCCTCCCTAACCCAATTTGGTAGTTAGATTTGGAATTATTGCAGAGTTTTTCAGCTTTGTTAGAATCTATCCTTGGCCGTCGTCTTCTTACCACATCATATAAGTGCCCATTTCTTTTAATTTTGTTTACAACGAATCGTTACGTATGTTGGTCCGGGTTTATTATATTTTCTTTGAAATTTTTCTCTTATTTCATGCAGTTTTACTCCTCTGATATGGACTTTCACTATAAAGATCCTTTCTTTTGTTTTGATTATTTAAGGATTCTGAAACGCAATAATTGACAAAATGAAAATTTTAATTTTTTCACACTCTATACATAAAACCTTAAAATTTTGGAAACTTAGCGCATTTTAACAATATATACGTTAAAAGATTTGATTTTTTTATAAAGAAATGTCTGATTTCACAAAAAATATGTACTTTTGCGACACCATGTTTGATGGAGTAATCATGCCTAAAAAAATTCTCGATATCAGTTTACAAGAAATTTCAATATTTTCTCCTTGTTTAAATCATTCTATAAAAATGAAAATCTCTGAAATGGGAAATTTATAGTTTTTTCTTTTGATTTTATTAGTTTGAATTAAATTCGTACTTGTCAATAACAAGCCTTCTTTCGTGCATACAGAAACTTTCATTTACGCAGCTGAAATCTTTTCATTATTTATTTCATTTTTGACTTGAACAAAGTATATCTGAAAACATATTTGTGTTTTATTTTATTATATTGCTCTTACTTTTTAATTATGATGTCTACTACACGTTTAAGAGCTCAGTTAATCATAATTTGGACAAATTAAATGCGATAATAAAATATGATGCGTGTCTGCCAATTGGAGTTAAAGAGAAGAGTGTCTATTCAAAGCATAATTATAAAGTGATGTAAATATTTAATTTGGAAATCATGCAATCAACAACATTTTGATCTCGGTTGACTTCTCACAGCCATTCTAGACTGTGCGTAAATCTGATGTTCCTTTCTTGATTGTAATGATCATAAAAACACCTACAAATTTGTAATTTGTTACAAAAAAAATTCGTAAATAATCAACTTATACAATTATAAATTTTGATTTTTGTAAGCATTAACCCCCAGGGTGCACTATGAATAATTGGATGAGAAGCCACCAGATAAGTAAGCGGGTTCTCTCTTCTACTGGGGGTACAATAATGGTGTTGGTCTGAGTAACCTCCACTCCGATGACGGAGCATAACGCCTTCGGGATGTGTTAGGGTGTGGCCGATGATGACTATTAGGACTACGACTTTAGTTGCCGATTGCTGTCGTGACGCCGTTTATTCAATGTCCCCATGTGCCAAGGCAGGACGGGGGTAACTTTGTTAAGGTAAGGTTATCTAAGCAATAAAATCAGCTTCTGTATTCAGAGAATTCTTAAGATAAGGTTATTTATCTAAGCAATAAAATGAACCATCGTATTCAGAGAATAATTATGCATCTAATATGCATAATCTGTTTTACCAAGCGCAAAGGGTTAAACATTTTCATTGATTGATTTTCTATATAATTTACGTTATACTCCCAGATTTTCTGAATAGCTGCGAATACAACTGTTAGCTAACAATAAATATTTTAATTTAATAAGTACAGCATCTGGTAATTCTCATTGTCAGCATTACGGTTATTTAACCGAATTTATCTACATCTGAATAATTTATTGACGCATTAATGTCACACTTTCCTCCCTGTTGTTTGTAATGATATTATCTGCCATAAGCAAATAAACAACACTTTGTTCTAGCTGATTAGGTTATTCCTCTTAAACTTTACCTGCAGCAAACGAGTATATTATCCTAAGAAAATGCTACCTCAAACAAATTTTCAATTATATAGAATTCGTTAACAGTTTTGAGATTTCAGAATATTATATTATGTTTATTTCGCTTTTTCAGAATTTTTTGAAGTTATCATAACTCATCTACTGGGCAAGATATGCAAGTCCCAGTGAAAATTAGAACTACCGTTGTAAAGTTGTTGAAGTGATCTTATAACCTTTAAATGGAAAAATGATAAAAAAATTATGAACTAATAAAAACAGTAAATAGTATCATAGTTAATTATGACATTCAAACGTCAATAGTGATATGGAAGTTATGTGTTTCTAGTAAAATACTGCTAGAACCATTTTTTTCAATACAATCTATAAATTTTAATGTAGGTTTTGATCTTTGCAGAACTAGTTTATGAAATATGTCCACACCCATGAAACTCTGCACTGAATTATTTTTTATGATATTAAAAAACAGTGTATCTACGAAAAAATAACGATAACTGAACTTTTTATTTCAAAATTAAAAATATATTGCTTCACTACTACTCACCCATGCTTTAAAAACATATATTAAACAAGAAATTGTACTTAAATTTAAAGCATTTTAGTTGGTGAAGTATATTGAAATTCTAAAATTTCTAAGGATAAAACTTTATAGCTGGTGGTGTAAATACTGTTACAGAATGTTTGTTTTTTTCTCTTAGGGACAAGTTAATCTAACGAAAAGGTCTTTATAGCTACAGAATAAAGATAAAGGACTTTTAATCCTCCTGCAGATAGTTTTACTCTTCTGCCCTAATTTACCACTCTATGTTTGAATTGATTAATTCTAATAAGTAAAGAATATTTTACACAACTTGTTATCCACAGGAATGGAGGGGAGGCAGCAAAAGTATGTAGTCAAGAAGTTGCTAAAAAGCAGTAAGCAAGTTCTCACTTGTCGGGGGGGGCATTAACCCTCTGATTCCTTAGACCTTTGGAATAGATGGACCTCAAAATTCTGGAACATCCGAGTTCCTCTTTCAGAGATAAGGGAAATTCACTCCCCCCCTCAAAAACCGCAATGACAGCGGAACAGCTGGAATTCTAATACCTTCCCCCCAATCCCCAAACCCATCTGGATTATCCCTCTAATAAAAAAAGCGCGCGCCGTTTGGGTGAAATCAATCACACTTAACAACAGGGGGTAGAAATTTCAGAGTGATTCTCGGACGTTTCGGACAGCAGCCGTCTTTTGCTTGAAGAGACGTATGGGACGTTCCTTCATCGATAGAGTTAATTGTCGTGTTGACCACTCAATGGGTCCATCGCCAATGACGGTATGTGCCTTCTTAGGGTCCTAGCTAGTGAAAGGGCCAGTGACGGCTATTTCGTGCAGACTACGTTACCCGTATTAGTATATGCACTCGTCTGGTCATACAGTTCACAGAAACGTTAGTGACTGAGAAGGTAGGAGGGGAAAATCTTATCTTCGAAATATTTAAAATGCGAGAGCGAGAAGCGGAGTTTCGTGTATCCTCTTCAAAATTCCCTTCAAAAATAATTAAAGAATAAGTTGCGCGTTATCTGAATGTTATATGTATGATACTGAAAACTAAAAACGAGAATTACCTCTATCAAGTCTGCAAGTGAATATCATTTCAAAACAGCAATAATCCAGTTTTGATACCGGCTAAAACCCAAGTGAGTAATTTCTAAAGTTGCAGTTTATAGTCATACTCTGGTAGGAAAGCTGGAGATAAATTAATGCTTCTTTCCCATTTAAATGCCGCAACAAATAAATATTACGGTATTTAATTTGGAGCTAAGGGACATGAAGGAAAAGTCTTTGTTTTGGAGTTGGAAGATCGTGAGTCTGATTTCCATTTAAGCCCTGCTCATCAGTGTGCCTGATGCACAATGCATTAGCTGGAGAAAATGTCAATGTTAGAATAATGTCTAATTACAACTTCAAACTAATCTTCCATTAACTCTATTTTCACAACAAAAGAACATCTCAAAAGTGGTTTTCTATAAAAAGGTTATACACTTAAATACAAACGTTTAAAGTTCATCAAATTACTTTAATTTAATTTGCCATTCCATGTACATTACAATCATTGTACATTAATTGCCAAGATCTGTGGCCCGAATTGGGGAATCCTGTCTAAAAATATGCGGTTTTTGAGGTTTTATTGCTCACAAAGTACTATTTCATTTTGGCGTTACTGAAAAATAATACATCAGTGGAGAAATAATTTTATCAAAAATGTAAGGGAGCGAAATTTTACATTGGGATATTCGCCATAGTAGTATTAAGAATCATAGCGAAATGCATTAAGAAATAAAATCACTACATCTGTTGCCATCAGATATTCAATTGCGTTATCAGCGATGGGCTAAACATTTAGACCTTGTCGAAAAATGCAGAATTTCTCGTAGGATACTGCGTGGAAGTGCAAAAAAGGCAACCTTGCATATATTTACAGATGCTTCGGCTCAGGGTATGCTTGCTGTGCCTTTCTTCGATGCGAAGAAGAGGAAGAAGTGAAAGTCTCACTGGTTTTAGCAAAATTTAGAGTGGCTCCTGTTAAGCGGCCAACAATTCCACGACTGCAGCTTTTAGGAGCTGCTATTGGAGCTCCAATGTTAGAATTAAGCTAGTTAATGCTAGAGGGCGTAACATTTATGTTCTTCCAACGGAGAGAATCGAGGTTTGAATTATGCACCTTACGTGCAGATAATAGTGTCATTTATGCAAAAGCTAAATTATATTGTCACGTTTATAAGTTGTGCGTTACTACTGGCATGTGTTTGACGAATAATTGGCTTTAGTTTGTTCGATAATTTTTGAATATAATTAAGGCCTGCATGATTCCCAAACCATTGTAGCTTAACTTGAAGTCTTTTTGCATGCATCCGCCGCCTGACATAGAGTAGGCTAAGTACATCCGAAACGTAAATTGAGGAGGTATTTTATTTATATATATTTTGGTATTTTAATTTCCATTACTCACTCAAGTTGTCGTCATATCTTTTGTCCCCTAAGCCATTGAAAATCTTTAGAGTAAGATGGGCTTTTTAAACATTTCTACTCACTGGTTACATTCAAATGAAGAAAATATGATTTTTACGAATTTCTACAAATTATCCCCTTCACTCAGAATTTTTTTTGGTGTACTGTGTACAACTGAAAAGGGAATCTCATATATAAAACTTAGAGCTTGTAGGTGAAAAACTAAAAAAAATTATCCTATCTATGTCCGGTATCCGCACAATACTGGATATTCCAACTGAAAAAAGATGAACAATTACATAAATTATATTGTAAAGGGATTGCCAAAGGATTATGAAATATTGCACAACCATTTTTAATGGCAAAAAGGTATTAAATACAAGAAATTAATCGAAAGACGGAATGTATCACGTAACTCCACTTTGCGAAGAACAAAGACTTTCTGGAGTTGTTTTGGAAAAAACTAAATAAATGAAACGATCCCATCCCCAAAACGAAAAATTCTTGCAAAGGGTATAAGGGTATAATAAGAAAGTCGGAAATAAAATAAAAAAACAGTATATAATTTCATCAATTATTAAACAAATAGGAACAGTTCAAAGTTGATATCCGATATACAGGACACCAGCTATGAAAGGAATTCCTTTTCTTGGTCAATAGGAGCAATGCTTAATAGGACGTCCGTAATCAAATTACATTCATTGCATTGCATTTTTAAAGAAATTTCTTCCCATTGTTTTATAATTTTGGGTATTATTTGAGAAGTAAATTGTGTTATGAGATATCGCATTTAAAATTACACATTCTTCAACGGAGTTCCGTATTAGTTTTCATTATTGCACGCATGAAAATAACCATTTTATGTTATTAAATATCCATTATCTGGAATTTTGTATTTGAAAGTTAATATTTCAATGTAACTTTAACTTATAATGAAGCTTTATGACTTGGTCTATATTATCTCTCAAATTCATCTATCTCAAGAATTTTTCCATTGCATATAGTCAAGTTTACCATCTCTAGGATTAATAATTATTTTTAGAAGAAACTGCAACGAAGGGTTCGTGTGGAAAAGGTGGAAAATAAAGCGCAAGCCTTATTATATTCTTGTTTGAGAAGTAAAATATTTTCTTCACACTTTGTTATTCTTGCCAAAGTTTTTCTTCTTGCTTTTTCTCTAACTGAAAATATATTCATGAAAATGCTTGAACTATGTCTTACCAAAATAACTAAAGATTGACGAAGAAAGAGAGAGAACTGCATGAAAAAAAGCAGTTCAATAAATAAACAGTGAAACAAAAACAGAGCTCGACTTAGTTGAGAATGCAAAAATATTCCAGTTCTCCAGCTGGTCTTCTTCGCATAAAAATTCCTTGTGACTGCCAAAATTTGCGTCAAAATAGTCTGCAAAGGAATGAAAAAGTACATGCGCTCCATCTTTATGTACGTAAAGAAAAACTGCGCATCTATGTGTGGTTGTGTTTACTGCTCTTCATTAGAATAACATGAGCTTGGGAACAAATAGCAAGACATGCATGTTTGATCTCGTATATTCCACCAATTTGCAGTGTGCGGTGTTTTACATCTCCCATCGTTTTTATGAGTTTTTTGATAAAAAAAAGAATATGATCGTGATTTCATACAATGATATTGATTTTCAGTTTTTACGTTGTACTTCGATCTCTTACCATCAAGAAAGTGATTCTTTAACGCATGTAGAATGTTAAAACAAAATTTTGTTTTCATAACCAGTTACCTTTTGGTTATACAAGGAACTGCTCAGCTAAAAAAACTTTGTTTACACTCTTTTACCAGTGACGGCTTTGAAATTAAATTGTCTGTAACAAAAACACGTTAGTCAAACAAGTCTCGCTATTTATACAATAATGATAACAATTTCTGGTAAATAATTTATGAAAGGTTAACGAAACAAGTTTTAATGAATTCTTTATTTCCAAAAATTGCTTGATGTGTAATAAACAAAGATTGTATTATTCGATAAAAGTGGACATTTTCTGTAATATTGATAAAAATAACTCCTTAATTGTTGCTCCTTTAATTTTTTCTTGCCAGTGAATGAATAAAGGCCGTCCAAATGAAAGTGAGAATGTGATTATCTCAGCATTATTCCACATGACAGAAATTCTAGATATATCTTATAGATATTTGTTTATGTCTGAGAAATATGAAATAATACCGTGAAAGACAGTGTGTCGTTGAGTTAAACAGAAAAGACAAAACAAATTACTTCTTACTATGGATCCTTCTCAGCGCGCCGTAATTTTTGTCGCAGAACAGAGTAAGATAACCGATATTAACAGTCTAAGGAAGTATGTGTTTGTGATGCTTCCCAATTACACAATGATGTTAATCAAGGGCCAGCAAGTACATATAAAACGCTTCGAACAGGTCAGTTTCATTTTGTCGTTAGTGTAAGCATCATTGTAACATCTGAAAACTAGACTCACGACGTACACTCAATCTCACATAAATTCGACTGTAAATATCGACTAACAACCACTGCCGTCAAAAATTGAATTACCGAGAGCTAAGTTTGTTTAGAGAAAGCAGAACACAACACCTGTTTTATCGCTTCTGTTTCACTCGTCTAAAACAGCCAATATCCAAGTTCTTATGACACGCAGAGCCATCTACCAAAGAAATCTAGAAGCTCTGCTAGGTGAAGTAATGACACTAGATTGACAGTCTTTTTCGTTTGACCTCTTATATATAACTAGAAAATCACCCGTCAAGGTATGGCGGATGCAAATTGCCTCTTCATTCGAGAGATTTCCCGTGAAATTTGGCGTGTTTAAATAGATATAAATGCGAGAGAAATGTTTAACATTGATTGAAAACAAATAAAATAAACATATGTTTTATGACAGGAAATATTTTTTTATTTGCATATTATTTACATATTTCTTTATTCAAAAACCACTCGGTAAACAACATTCCGTGTGAAGTATTTTTGGTTGTTTAACAATTTCCCTTGTACTTCAGATGTCTTTGTGCAAATTTTAACGTTGCCAAAAAATATTATCAAATTATATCATCACGATTGCAATAAATAATCAGATGCATCGTGGCGTCCAAACTATATCACTCGCATGATATACTACTGATGTGATTTACTACTTTCTATTAAAAAATGGAAATTCATTTGAAATATATGATAAATATAATTTAAAATTTCTCGGGAACTATTGATCACAGCGAGATAAATTTTATGTCAATCGATCGAGTATTGTAATCGTCAAAAAAATTCGAACTCGATATTTTGACGAATCTCCACTTAGAAAGTATGAGAGAAAGTTTAGGGGAGACCACTCCCGCTGGTTATTTCGGATGTTTTTTCATCAATCTGGCACAACAATATGTTCAAATTCAACATAACAACAGAAGATAAGTTTATTAATATTTATTGTTTCATTTTCTCTTCTTAGAAAATTTTATGATATATTTTAAATATGTAAGATCTCACAGAATGTCCTTAGACAACAAATTCTTTTCAGTGGTATTAGAAAGTTATACTACAAATAATATCGATTAAATTTTGATATGCATTTCAGTTTGTTCCAAACAATTCTTTTGTATAAATAAACGTTAGTAAATAAAGTTTTAAATTTGAATTCTGTTTCATTTCATCGGCTTTTGATTTTCGTTTTCTCATTCTTTATTTTTCACCCCAAATGTTAGAAAAATTTAATTTAGCTTTGCCAGTACCAAATGCAATTTTCCGTAATCGTACATCTATTTTCAATTTTAAAATCAATCATTCAGTTGATTTATCACGCTGCAGAGAAATTTATTTTTCACATTTTCAAAATGAACATGTTCAGCTGAAAAATAAGGTACTTTTCGTCTTTCGTTATTTATTAGCTAATGAAACAATGCCTTGAAGCCATTTGTCACATCATTCTTCATTTTGAAAATACGTTTCGATTTTATGCTGATGAGTTGACATACCCTGAAGTTTGAAATCAATATCACTTACTTGTTTCCTTAAACTTTAATTAATAGTCAATTATAAATCACTTAAGTGGCAGTTAATTTCAAAAAAACATTTTTGAACAGTAATTTCTAAAGGATGGTGGAACTATTACATAGATCAAGAGTAGCGTTAGGTGTAAGTGAAGAAGCTTGCTTACTTTCCTTAAAAAATTTATTTTACAGAGTTCAATATTTAAATAAATAAATTTAATAAGAAAATAATAAAAAAAATTAAACACTCTTTTATAAATGCTCTTTATTAAATGATTAGTATACTTTATTAATCGGGTAAAGTTCTGAAAATATAAAATATTGTATGACACCGAGAATAAATCAGCGAAAAAATTCGAATGTCTAATGAATCAGGATGTATGTTTGAAAATCCGTAACAAAACTTCTGCTTTACAAATATGAAACAGCTAAAGTTGAATGAAAGTGTGAGCTTTTATTTTGAAACCCGGTCTCTGCACCTTCGTCCAAGAAACTGCAGTTTAAATGGAATTCACCAACCTCTGTTCAACATTGTATCAAACAGTATAGCGTTTAGACCTTGTTCTTCGATGAAGCATCAGACATCTTTCAACGAATTAAACTAGTCTGAAAACAATTCAAGCAACAGATTATTTTTGACACTGAAACACATTTGCTTTGTACAGTACGCAACCAAATAGATGGGGCAGTCTCTGTATCTCGGAGAGTTATAGTCGGATGTTTACAAAACTGGTGTCGAAGGAAATGTCTGGAGGAAACGGGTTTATTCGGATCCAAAAATTGATAAACCGGGTTAATTAACTTGATAATTTAACAGCTATCTCGGAATTTTCACATCATGCGTATCAATTTTTTTGCTGAATCGACTCCCCGTCATAAAATTAGCCCCCCAATTTTTTAAATAGAGTTTTGATTACAATTGCGAGAGTTATAGCGTTTTGTCAAATGGTGTTTCCAATGTTAAATGTATTTTAGGAATATTTGACAATATCTCGGAAAGTACCTATTATATATTTCTCAAACATTTTTTCACTCACTAAAAGAACACTATATTTTTCCATAGATTCATGATAAAAAATTCAAAAACAAAAAAGTTAAAAAATTAAAAAAATTGACATGACAATGAAAAAAAATATAATTGTGCAACATCGTAAATTTTTTACATGAGAACAAAGCTGAGACGTTGTAACGCAGGTATCCAAAAAATCAAATGCATATCTGTAATAGTTTCCGAAATACTATTTACAAAAAAGTGAAAATTTCCACTGTTCACAGGAAACGCTTACTTGTTGAGGGACAGTATATTATATTTAGTTGCATTTATCGGTCTAACTCTTCATAAAGCACAAGCTATAATCTTTATAAAATTCATTCTAATTCGAGATTTAATCATCATTATAAAATCATCGCGGTTGAATGATTTTTTTTTAATATCAGAGGATTTTAACACGAAATAAATTTTGCTTTCTTTCCCCAAAAATTATGTTAATCTGATTAAAGGATTACCAGATTGTTCAACACTGTCATTCTGATTCAGACTAGACCATAAATCACTTGATCCTATAACATTATTACACAAACATAAAAGGTTATAGACTCAATACGAGAAAGCGAAAAATAGACGATAAATTCGTATTTCTAACCATTCTGTAATTTAACTGCAAGCTGATAATTAAAACATTCAAATATGCAAACGATAAATTTTTAATTACGATATCATTAAAAAATTACAGGAGAAATTCGCGATTGCAATTTAATTAAAATTTTAGGTTATAAATTTTTATTTAGCTCATATACAATCATTTTCTTAAATTTATTAAAATCATACTAATTGCAAGCGATAAAATAACACTCTAAATTCCAAATAACAATATAATTAAAAATTCATATAATTTTTTTATTTATATCATGTTTTATCATTTACCGAATTTTCAATCCAAATATATTAAAAAAGCAAACGATAAGTTCTTATTACCTTAATATTATTATTAGAATCCCTTCTTAACAATTTCAGCACTTTTAAAAAGTATTCATTACTTTGTTGCGTAGAAGACATAAATAAAAAGGACTTAAAAGTATCTTATTCAATAAAGCTTCTTTAGCCAATTAAAATGTTCTCTCCCCACGTCTACACTCCAGTATAGCGTGTTTCCTGTTGACTTTCATAGTTTAATGAAGAGAATCGAGAAAGCCTTTAGAACATCATCTCTTCAAACATTTGGGTTCGAAATCTCACCGAACTTAAGTTTTCGCGCCAAAACTGCATACCGAATTTCATATATCTAGCTTGTAGCCTTTCTGAAAACTCGCGTTTGCATACCCAGCAATAAACAAGCTGCCAAACTCTAGTGGAGACGGAGCAACATTTGGCATATATTTACAAGTCTTGTGATAAAGTCCTATACCAAATTTCATCCAGCCAGCTGTTTCAGTTATTGTTTTCGAATACATGTGGAAGGACAGACAGATAAACTGCTCTGAGACGGATTTCTTCTAACATTTGATGCAAATCTACAATTTTGGTGAAAACAACACAAAAAAGTCTCATCCCTCTAACTTGTTTCATTTTTAAGATATAGTGTTAGCAGCTAAGCAGGCATAAGTCGAAAAATGTTATTTTTGGACTTCAAGAACTATAAAATGTGAAGATTCACTATCTTGTTTGTTTCGTATGGGAAATGTAAAATAATTATTGTTTCAAATATAGTTTCATCATAATAAATATGAACCTATACAGTTCTTTCACCCAAATAACTTGAAGGGGATTTCTTCCCTGCAATTAAACTTTATTTCCGTAATTTAAAATCCTATTATTATAATTTTATTATAAAAATCTTTAAATATTAAACACTTAATAATTCTATTCATATGCTTCTGCCGAACTCTGTTTAAAAGCAAAGCATGTAATTTATCTATTGCTGACAAAAAAAGTTTCCGCTTAATGAATTTCCTATGCAATTAAAAATCGTCTTCGTCTGAAAAATAAAATCTCCTACTTTGAATAAAGTTTGATAAATTCATTAACTTAAAATGACATATCGGAATTTGTTTCTGGCCAATCAGGCGAAATTTCGCCTAAAAACAGCAGATCTAATGCATTTCATTCGGAGTAACATTTTGTGGGCTTTAATGAAATTTTTGGTGAAGTATCAAGTAAATAGACTAGATTTCAAAGAGTCATGAAATGCTCTAATTTTTAATCAAAAATCATTAAATTTTTAGAATTTGAAAAAGAATGTTCATATTCAAAATGAATCTGAATCGCCTTTGATTGATTTTTTTGAAATTTCACTGAAAAAAAGATATAAAAACTTTTTTGCTTTTAACCAGATAAAATTTATTTTATATAAGGTCTCTCCTGGGTTGGTTCTATTGCGGCGGAGTTTTCCGCAAACAAAATTAATTTTATCTCAAGAACTTCTACAAATTTCCGAACGAAATTTGATACACATATAGGAAAAGGCAAGGCGGATGGAATTATTGAAAAATCTCGGTTTCCGTAATGGAAAAATTCCGAGATAACTGTTAATTAAATATGCAGTTAATCAGTTTGTGGATCCGAATAAACCCATCTCTCCTCGAGATATTTCCATCGACACCAGTTTTTTGAAGATCCGATTATAACTTTCCGAGTTACAGCGACTGTCCCATCTATTTAGTTGCGCACTGTACACTTTCAGAAACTAGTAAATGGCAGTTACAATATCCCCAACTCATATAATTCACAATTTCAGAAATTATGTTTTATTTCAGGTCAATACTAATTGATACATATTCCCAAGCATCTGCAGATACCTTAGTTAATATATTCAATTTACCACTAATCCTGATTACAACTGGATTTTAGGAAATCTTAAAACCCAAAGTCCTACTGAATTTTGAGTAGATAAACTTTTTAATACTTGTGCTCGATATTTTGGAATTGCCAAAGGCGGTATTAATTCATGAATTTTAAATTATTTATCTAATGACACTTAAATTATTAACTTCGAATTGCATCAACATGATACTAATTTTTTCCAAGCGGTAAAACTCGAGTTCATTCATAATAGTTACAATTCATAAAATTTAGCAAAATAAATAAATTAATTAATAAAGTAAAATAAAAACATATTTTGCATTAAATAGAAAGGCGCATATGCAGCCGAATCTAATAAAATACAAAAGCAAATAATAGAAATTTAAATTAAAAGGAAAATAAATTAAAAGAAACAAAAAGTAAACAATAATAATACTGAAAAATAATTATTATCATTATTATTTTATTCATCATAATTATTTTTCATTATTATTATTGTTTACTTTTTGTTTCTTTTAATTTATTTTCCTTTTAATTTAAATTTCTATTATTCGAGTTCATTTATACTATTCTTGAAAAAAGCTTCAAGGGGTCATTTTATTAAGAATTTTATTTTTATTTTTTAAATTAACCTGAACTAAAAGGAGTAATGAATTCAATACACGTAATAAAACTTCATGCGCGTGACAGAATCATTTTACACACACATGCGAAGAGAAAAGAAAAAGATTCTCCAATAAAGATCATTTCACTAAATCGAAATTTATCTTCCCATCTTCAATGCAATTTTTTCTAACTGCCTCAATTAAATTAATGTGCAGTTAAAAATAACGACCAATACGGCATGATAGTCTAATGGTAGTGAATTTCAAGCCGTACGTGTCATGGGAACTACGAGAGCAAATTGTAGAAAGACCAGCCAGGATATTATCATAGATTGTGATCTGAATTTTAATAAAACTCCCATTTTATTATAATGTGATTTTTAAAAGCAACACATTTTAAGCTTTCATTTAGGAAATCATATGTTAAATATCAAAAGAAAATGCATGCTCTTACCCGGATTATGTTAACAGTGGAATATTATTTATTATAGAACTTTTTACTTTCTCTTCTTTTTATATTGTAATACATTTATATTGGATGAAGAATACGACAAAATTGAACTATAGGTTATGATGAAAACAAAGTTTTCATTACATTAAGTTATATGAAGTATCAAACATTTTCATATGAAGTATGAAACTTTTTTGCATCTGGATTTTTTTTGCAAACTTTATAGTAAAAGTTTATTCGCTTGTAAAATTACTTTGATTTAAAAAATATAAATACTCTTCATAGCAAAGAAATGAGCTAAATATTATTATAACTGATTAGATGTACGACAAATGATTTTTAAAAATAGAATTTTCTCCTAATTATTTTTTATAATCAGTTGTAGCGTTTCCGAAAATCAAAAACAATTTTACATAGGGGCAGATTGATACGCGGGATCATTAATACAGTTCTTTAATTTTAATGTTTGGAAAGGCTCAAGATGTTCTTATCCCCTCATATATATGCCACTGTATCTCTTAGCACACGGTAGTGTAATTCCGGGTGATATGCCGCATATTTTTTTGAAGTTGTGTATAAAATCCCATGGTGCACATAAAATAAAATAAATCATGCTGTGCTATTTAATGTTAAATATACAACATGTGTTCTGCGGCAAAAAATATAAAAAAAAAATTATTAATATTTTTTAACATTTTTATTCTAGAACATTACACTGCGGCGCGTCACCGGTACATTCAGGGTGAGACGCCGCACTTGTGCGGGAATTATGTCGCGCCTGGCATAAGAACAGAATAAAATAATAAATAAAAAATATTCAAACAAATATCATATCTGGATTATAATTACCTATGTAATAACAAAAAGAAACTAAATGAGTACAATTAAACGTACTAGTAGGTTCAAATCAATATTTGTCTGCCTATTTAGTTCACTACAAAAATAAGATTCTTATTTTTTAAAGATTGAATTTTAATTGTTATTTAAGCAACAAGGTAACATCAGTGTATTAGAGAGGGAAAAGAAAAAAGTAAAATAGTGTTTACATTGTTTTATTTGTTAATAGAACTGTTTTCTCGATCGCAATCGACACAAAAAAATGTCGAAAATAGTACAGTATTCATGTAACCACATTTGACACCTGATGTAACGAAGCCAATCATATTTCTTCTTAGTTTTGTAGTAGTTTTCTGACCATTCCTTGCAAATAACGTCTGCGTCACATGTGTGATCCAACTGTTCATTGTTATCATCTTGACTTCTATCTTTCTTTGACTTCTTACTTTTTATTTTTCCATTTTTCTCGTTTGGTGTAGTAAACTTGATACCGTTTGAACATTCATAAATGTCTGATGAACTGTCGTGGGATCATCCACCTGATTCAAAATTAAATTTTCTCTTGGTCGTTTTGTCATCTTTTTTGTTAATTTTCTTACATTTTTGGAATCTCTCTGTCTGTAGGAAATGTCACCCTGTTTGATTCTTTTAATCGCCTCTATTAACCTTTCCGGATCCCATTGTCCTCGATGCCTTACACCTTCTTTTCTTTTATAAAATGGGGGAATATCTAAAAAAATCTGTCAAGAAATTTAAAATTTATCCGGTTTCTAAAAATAATATTTCATTTAAAACCAGAAAGTTAAAATGCAAAATTATTACAACTACAATTAACGACTAATAACATACATGCCCATCTTGGTTAGTCCGTGCAAAAAGAAGTGAAAAAGGTTCATAACACTTAATCAAATCCAGCAAATATACTTCAGTAGCATAATAAAATAAGACACAGATAGATAAATTTCAATTTTATTAATCGCGGCATCCCGTACAAAAGAAACTGCGGCATGTATACCGGATTGCAGTGAGGCATGTATCCATTTTGTACGGTATAGACGCCGCACATCATAGTTGCCTGCCCTCGCAAAGGAAAATGGCGTAACCATACACACAGTACTCTATACAGACACTACACTTAGTTTTGACTTCGAAATCATGCATGAATTTAGTAATTAGCTTACAAAAAGTATTTAAGCAGAAGGTGTTTAAAAGTTTGGATATTGAAATCATGCGCTTACTTCAAAAAAAAACGATTGTACAGCTAAAAGTAATAATCGAATTGGGATTCGCGCTATAAACTGCTTAAAGAAATCTCATTGCGCACCTATACTGCGCGTCTGACTGCCATCTATCGATAGTTACAAGAAATACAAAGTGTGTGGCATCTATCCCGGATGCGTCGACTCTCCCGAAGTTACCCTATATTTTTCGGACATGTTAAATTCAATAGTTAAATAACAATTGAACCAAGCCGCTAACCTTCTAGTCGAAGTAAATTTTACTCTAAGTACGTTTTGTGTGATTTCTATCAGTAATTACGTTTCCCTGCCAGGAATCTGCTCCAAAAGTTAGGAGAAAACATTTATTTTTTAAAACTATATTAAGTTTTGAGGGTTTTTTTTGCGTTACCCCTTGTTTTAAGTGAAAACGTCTCTTGGGGCAGATTGATACAGTTGACTCCGGCGCACATTGATACGCATCTTCGGTGTGTATCAATGCGCCTTAACAGCAACTACTTTGCAAAATCGTCTTTAGAAATGAAAATAGAAACTTAAAAATGAACAATCTCTGAGAAACACAAAATAGAGTATTTGTTTTAAACAATGAACACAGTTTGAATTTCATTGCAAAAATCAAAAGTTTTGTTATAAATTAGGTTTAAGATATTGTTTAAGAATTTATTATTTTTTGAGGAAACATGCACGGGAACTTAATTAATATAATCGAAAATATAATTTTTTGTATTTCCAGATGGTTTGAAAATTATTTTTGTGCCTTATTATTTTCGTAAGTCATCATGAAGAACGCGAAAATTTCACTTAATTTTTAATTAATTAAAATTTCCCAAAACCGTGTGTGTCAATGTAACCGTTGTACGGGGCAGATTGATACAAATCCATTTTTAGGAAAAAAGTGTAATAAATATTGTATTATTTTATTTATGACCGAAACTCGAATGAAATCCTATATTAGATTAACAAAAGCATAAATATAGTGTCTCAGTTCTAACTATTTCCGTTGTTAAAATCATTTTTTAGCTTTCCAAAAAAAGTGTAACAATGTCTGATGCTCCGCCTGCACTAAATATGAATAGGAAGAAACAACGATACATCATAGTGCAAGAGTGTATATATTTTTCGAACTGTGAAGCTGTTTATATGACTGAGATTTTTACTACTATTATTGGTTTTCTTTCATTAGAGAACAATTTTGAAGATTCATAAAACGTGCTGGATTTAATTATAATTTATTGAAATATATGTATGAATAAAATGAATATTTTTTTTACATATAATATATGACAGCTTCTTAATTTACCTGCTTGAAGAAGAAGTTAATTGAGAACAGATATTTTTAATAATTATATAGAGATTTCCTAGTTTTTAATCTATGTATGAAAGGCTTTTATCAAATAAAAGAATTTTACATTTTACTGGTTTCTTACCGAATGATTAAATTAAAGTTCGTGTCTCATTTCACAGAAACCACGAAAGCAGTTTTTCATGTTAAATATAATTGACATAACTTTTTAAGAAGTTGTTAGGCATTTTAATATTCTTTTAAGCAACTATTCTTCTCAAAGCATGCATAATCAACAGAAAAAGCTATAATTAAAATTGTTTGATGATAAAAATAATATACATATTATAAAAATGGAGAAAAATGTTTCGAATAACTAACTGCATTAAAACTGTAATCAAAATCGCATGGATTGTAAAAATAACACAAATATAAAAATGCAAAAACCCGTTTTGAATCACTAATATCAAAATATAGCTTACATTTTCCAATCTATTTATTTGGAAAAATGGAAAACTTTTAAATCACGTAGCGATTCCAGAATAACTAAAACGAAATCTATTAATTAAATTTCCTTCATGGTTTCGAAAGAAAAGTTTGCATGTACCTACAAAACATTTCTATTGCATCAAGTTGAAGTGGGTTTTTTTCCAATTTATACTAAGCTTTGAGTTTACAGTAACAATTACAAAACAGCTTTCTTATAGACGATTTTTCGTTAATCTTCTTAATATTGTTCCTTGCCAAACACTGTTACCTCTTCTACTTAAGTATTAAAATCAAGTTTCCAGAGCATAAAGTTATAGATCATTCCGTAGAGATGGTATGTATCAAAAAATTTTCTTAGGTCTAGAATTCTAATTTACTAAACTAATTCTTTGAAAATATTGTTGCCACTTTTCTTGAAAGAAATCTGGAAGTATTATATCTATCTAGATGTATGTAAACACAGAAAGTAATAAAAAAGGAATACATTCATTATTGACAAATGAAAAGAAATATATTCAATAAATTCCATTTTATAATTTCGATTAAAAAAAGACATGTTACTGCTTACAAAGCATTTCGGTTGTGTCAAGTTAAGTCCATTCTCTTTCTATTTCTGTTAAGCTTTCAGTTTACTGTAGGGATAATTAAACATCTTTCGTATAAAGCGCTTTTCGTTGATTTTCTTAATATTATTCTTCGTCAAAAACTGTTTTCTCTTCAACTTACTTTAAAATACCATTTATAAGGTTTTGATAATTTAAAATTTAGAATACTGAGCCACATATCGTTTCATAGAGTTTGTATCCATCATAAAATATTTTCGCAGCTCGAAAATTCTTATTTGAAAAACTGATTCTTAGACAAACTTGTTTTCTTTTTTTCTGGAAGGAACTCAGCATGCAATAAGATCTATTTAGATGTTATAAAACACAGAAAAAATTGAAATGATTTGATTTAAAAATGTATGAATAATTTATTTGTAGAAACTGTTGTTGTTGTTGAATTCACTTCGGCTGTGAAAGTTTATTTGTTTTATGACGCCAATGCTCCAATGTTCGTTTCCTTTTAAACTATCCCTACTTACTTATTAAACATTACAATTATAGAAAATATATTTAGTCCGGCTTATTATATGTTTACTAAGGATTTTTATCTTATCAAACAATAAAGATTTAGTAAAACAATTTCTTAATTCTGTTTCGTTTTTTATAACCTCTGCACTCGGGGTAAAACCGGGTACTAGGGGAAATTACAGATACCCGACTCAGGAGGATTTTCTTTGATTGTGAGGTAGTTTGTAGTTTGTGAGGGCCACTCCTATTTGACCTTTGACTCAAGTAAACTGATGAAAAGCATTTCCAATATTTTCTTTTTTGTGACAATTTCAAATAATACAAAGAATTATTTTATTCAAAATTTTAAAAAGAACTAAAATTTGTTTATTCCTTTTTTTCCTCGTTTGCAAATAAACGATGTTTATTCATTTTTTCTCATATAAAACTTAAAACGCATGAAAATTAAAAATCTCTTGATCAACATCTTTGCAATCGTTTGGTTTCATTTAACTCATCTTCATTTCGACTGAGTTCGTCTCTTAGTTAGCTTGAATTTGAAAGTAGAAATAATTACGTATAACACTTTTTCTTCTCTTGCTTTTGGATTAGATTATTTTTCTTCTTATGCTTTTGGATTTGAATAAATAAAATAGTAGGAGTACCCAGTAAGTCTATTACGTTTCTCCAATTTCTTGTTTTGTACAACATTTATTAACTTATTACATTTCATTTTGTCGCTATTCTGTTCTGTTGTAATTTCCAAACCAGCAGTGTTTCAATGCGCTAGTGACATTACTAGGTTCCCTGTTTCATTCCTACAGCTTTTATAAATAATTTAGATACGAATTTTGGAAATATATATTTACATTGCTTGTCTTTATTCTTAACTTGTCAATTACGGTAACTATTGTGCTATTGTTAAATCATAAAAATTGTCTTTATTCTTAAATTGTCAAATAGTTTAATTCTTTTTAAATTTAAAAAAATCGTCCAAATATTTCAAAATTGCTTGCTTGTATTCCTGAATTGTCAATTATTGTAACTATTGATAAATCTTTAAAAAAACTGTCTTTATTTTTTAATTGTTAACTATTGTAATTATTGCTAAATTAAAAAGAAATCGTCTTAAATTGTCAACTATTATAACCATTGTTAAATCTTAAAAAATTGTTTTATTATTAAATTTTCACATAAAATAAAAATTTATGCTACTTTTCCTCGGAAAATCTAGTTCTCCCTAATTTCCCATAGAGTTAACATGTGTATCCGGTTTTGCTTACGAGCCGCAACTTGGTTGTTTGTTTATTTTTGATTTGTTGTTTGGTACCGTTTTAATTTGTGGCTTCCTATATTGTTTTCATTTTTTCTTCTTATTATTTTCATTATTTTGATGTTATTTAGTTATAATTCAAGAAATTGTGTATTGGACAGTTTGAAATTATGTATAGGAAATTTTGGAATTATGATAAGAAATTGTGTATAGGCTAATTTAGCCTTTTTCTTGTGATGTACTGCGTTGCATGTTTAGGTTTTAATTTGTGGTTTCCTATATGTATATATATATATATATATATATAATTTCGTCTTAAACCTCCACTCTGCCTTCCGAATTATTGACGATATTATAATTTTTAATTTTCAAGACTTCAGCTCTATTTGCAATACCATCAACCCAGAAGAACTCAAACTAATTAAAACCAGCAACAATCAGACCCCAGCAATTTTTCTTGATTTATGCTTAGACCACAAAAACGACTTA
>BGPR01000776.1:14800-38916 GCA_013235015.1 Araneus ventricosus
TATTCGACCAAATTTCAGACCGAATACCGAATATTCGACCAAATATCTACATTTTAAAAACATTTCACTTTTGATTGTAAATAAAATATTTCTCAAATTTCAACTAAAAAAATCAAAGATTAATAAAACTGATTTATTATTTGTATATTTAAAAAATTTTAACATCTTGATGTATTTTAAAATATCTTAATTTCGTTAATAAGAAATGAGAAACCCTCTTCATTTTGGGATTGCTTCATAGAAATCAAAGAGTCATCATTGCAGAAGATGACAATGACAAACACAGAAGAAAATTAAGCGGACAAATTAAAATTATTAAAGGTAAATTGTGGTTTTAATAAAGTACTTCTAATAGCTGGGATGAAGTGTCCACATAATTGGTGAAATGCAAAAAAAAAAATGTCCAAGATTTTCAAATTAAGCAGAACACATCTTTCAGCTCCTGTAAGCACAATATATAGTGAATATTTGAATGGGTGGTTGGAAAAAGGATAACATTCCAGTGGAATGTTATCCTTTTTTCAATCACACAATCATTTATTTTCTGAATCTGGCAATACATAAGAAACCAAATAGAACATACTTTTTTCCTGAAAATGCTGATAATTTATTGTTCATGCATTATAATTACAGTCTTTACAACGATAAATGATTTGTAACATGATTAAATACACCAAATTTACTTAAAATTGAGTAACTGTTGGGAGGTTTTTTTTTAATAGTAAATGTACTAAAATCTAATTCTGCACAGTACTTTTGGTTAAATATATATAACAGCAAACATTTAAAAAGAAATATTATCCTGAAATTATTCGACCAAATATCTGTTTAGTATTCGACCAACCAAATATTCGGCAAAAGTGTCGAATAGGCCGAATACCGAATAGTTGCCGAATATTCGTTAAAACCCTAATTGTAAGTGTATTAATAGTTAAAAGCAATAAACCTAACTTCAAAATTAAAATTAAGAATTTCTGAGAAATTTGAAATGTTCGTCAACTGATGAATGGTTTGTTCCATTGTGTCTTTAAAGGAAGATGGAATAAATTCTTCATCACCGCTTAAATTACCACCAGACAATTTTCCTTCTATTAGTCCATAAACTGTGAATAATTTCAAGGTCATTATATCTTTATCACAGTTCACATACTAGGAAGGAGAAAAGTTTCACATTTTAGAACGGTAGTAAGCGACGTATAACCGAAGCTTTGTGTCGCATTTCTAAACAACTTTGATTATTTCATTTTTAATGTTAATAATATAAATTCATTTAAAAGTATTAGTTTTAAAGTTGTTTAAGATACTGTTAATAGAATTAAGTTCATTGAATGTTTTTTCACTATTTTTTTGACAAAAGAGATAAGTTCGAAGTTTTTCAATGGAGTCCATTGCGTTTTTAAAAGAAGATGGAATAACTTCTTCATCATCGCTTAAATTAGCACCAAACGATTTGTCTTCTATTAATCCGTCAATTGTGAATAATTTCGAAGTCATGATATCATTATTACGGTTCACATACTAAAAAGGAGGAAGTTTTCACATTTTGGAACTGGCGAAAACGAAGTATGCGTCGTATAAACGAAGCAGTTTATCCTTACAACGAATATATCGGGACTGTGATCAAACGATGTGTAAACGTATACGACGTATAAATGAGAAACGTATAAACGGTCCTTTACTGTATTTTTATAGCAAAGCGGTTATCTGTAGAACACTGTCAGTGACCATCGTATTTCTGCGAGACGCTTTTAAACTATTACCGACTACGATGTAAACGCGTATTTCAACTCATTAGGTAATGATACAGGGAAATATAGTTTTGTTAACCGTAAAGAATTACCCTCGGCACGCTTTAACATCCGGGGTTCGCTATATTTCCGGCTGCCGTAAAAATTAATACAGACACTGTGGCCGGCGCATATTAACTCCCATTTTGAACGGCATATGTTTTTCCATGACAAGGGTACGACCTGTCATCGGAGATTAGCCCAGAAGGACAAGACCACCTTATCCCTGTATTCCTGGTGCCTCCGGTAGGGTAGACAGTTTAGATAAAGAACAGAAGTTTGAAAAAACGTATAGATATAGAAATATATAAATTAATTCTGCGAGTAAGTTTACAACAATTATTACGAGTAAGCTAAGGCAATTATTATTAATGTTTCGCTATTTTGTAATGAGATAATTATTATGTGAATGATAGTAAAGTCGGTTTATTTACAGCGCTGTGATACTTATTTGGAAATTAGTTCGGATTAATAGCAATTTCAGAAATGCGAACAGGCGTTGATTCTATTTTACCATGAGTACTGAAACTAAAATGCAATGAAAATTTACACCATTTAATCTTACTGGTTAGTTCCCGCTGTTCATTAGACTTTTAGTTAAGAAAACCAGTTTCTTCCATGCTAAACTGTACAATTCTTACAACTTTTTTATTCGCCACTTCTTTAATGCGAACGGTAACGCAAAAGGTGTGCTAACCGAAAACCATTAAAGCTTGTCAACCTCGCGGAGGTCATAAAAATGTGTTCAAGAGAGCGAGAAAAGTAGGTAGAAACAGACACTAGCAAACACTGTTTACGATTATTTTCGTGAAGCTCTTTAGTTCTTTGATGATCTTATAATGATATATAAAATACCAGCTGATAACCCGACGTTGCTCGGTACATACTTTTCATGTGCCCGCGTACGTTTTTTTCCCTTACTAATATTGTCATTAGCTTTCTGCAACAAACGTAAATCTCCTTTGAATTCTTTCAAGTCTAGCCTTTTCATTACCTATTTAATGAAAACGCGAGAAGTTGGCAAAAGAAAATTCATTTTAAACTTTTAAAGAATATACAGTATAATCTATACTTATGAAAGGCAATGTTTGCGTGTGTGTGTGCGATGTGCAGACGAATCTATCGCACTTACAGCTATGAAATTTGGCACACAGGTAGTCGAAATGGTGACAGAATGCACTTCGAAGCCGAAATGTTAAAATTTATTCTAGAAAATTTTTTATTTAATGTTTTGTGTTGTTTTGGGTGATTTTTCGCACTAATTTCTCAATAGAATGGTTTCGGATAACTGTACGACAAAAAGAGATGCACCATCGGAAAGAGCACGTGATTTCCGTTCTAATGAAGTTAGTTTTGAATTTCTAATGTAATTTACTGAATTTAGAGAATTTTTTTAAAAATAGCCAGTTTCGCCATCGTAATGTTACTTTTGTTTTTAAATTTGTTACATCCGACTTTCTAATAACACTATTATATTCAATTTTTTTTTCAGCTTATAATTAGAACGGTTCTGTCGGATTTAAAACAAGAACGGTTAAAATATCTTTTCCCGTTTTTTACAATTAATTTTTCTGGGCGGTTGAGAGTTATTTTTCTCGATCGAGTTCCTCGCGCTGCACTTCTTCGGAACGTTGCTGTCAATTTTGATTGGTGGACGTGCAGGATACGTCATGACCTTCACCTGAATGAATTACTTCGATTATTATTTTCGCATTAAATTTTATATTTTGCTTGCTGTATGATAATAATTTTCACGTTCCAATTTTGTAATATTGTTTTGGATTAACGTATTCTGTACTATAGCTCGAAAAAAATAAGCAGGAAAATCGAATAATGTGTATCTTTTGTTTTGATTTTGTTTTCAAAACATTTTCATGTCATTGTGGGCGTTTTTTTTTGTGTCATTTTGTTAAAGTCCTGATTCCACGGGCAACGCCGTGCGCGCACTTCTAGTAAATAATAATGCAGAATTTTCTATGAGTTACTGATTAAAAATATGAACTTAAAATAATCATTATGACGAAAAATTTTTAAAAAAACCATCAAGACAATAAAACAATAAAAGACCATAAAAAAAGAGGCAGAAAAAATACAAGAAAAATTATTTTTTTCTGAAGTTTCTTTGATTAATAACCGGAAGCATAATATTACATCATGAGCGATTCGTTTGCAAAAGAAAGGCGTTTCCGAAAACTTTAAATAATTGCAGCTTCAAATTAATCTTATTAGAACAGGGACATTTTGCACTTTACAATGATATAAAAAATTACGGATCTACGATGAGAATGTATGCTGAATATTTGCTAAAATAAAAAAAAAACCGCTCGAATTTACTACTCAAAATTAAATAAATAAAAATCTAATTCGAATTCTAGCTCAAAAATATTTTACAGCGTTAGCTCCCTCTTGTGCTAATCCATCACTTTGCCAAATTTGGTCCTGGTACTTCAAACGGTGTAAGAGTGCATGAAGAACAACAACCAAACATACATACTCAGTGATGTAAAATACCCAGGTATTTATTTTTAAGGATAAATAGCCTGGGTATTTACCCAGGTAATTACCCAAAATTGGTATTACCTGGGTATTTATTTTTCAATTAACTCTATTCATATAAAATACAGGCACTGCTGTGAAATAAGATGTTTTTATATAATATAAATATATATATAGAATATAAATATATAATATAAATATATATTGAGCTTAGGTAAGGTAAAAAAGAAAAAAACACTAATAACATCTTAACCTTTTACAACCTTTTAAATTCTATACAAACTAAAAGAAAAATGATTCAGAAAAAGAAATACGGAATACTATATCATGCATCTTACATAAAATACATGTCTTAAATGTCAACCCCTTTTAATTACAATAAGTAAATGAATAATAATACATTTGCTGCTTTTGAAAAATGAGAGTTATTTTAACTAAATTTTAAAGAATAAAATGTTGAGTTTGGTTTTAAAATGATAAATAGCTGATAATAGAATCTAAAATGAAATATACAATTGTTTATAATTCTTTTTGATTAATTAGTCAAATTATCAGATATTGCTGATGAAAAGTTAAGAGTTGTAAAAAATTTTTAAAGTGAATTATTCTGAACGTAATATGCATTCATATTACACTGAAGAGCCAGAAAAACTGGTACAGGCGTTCGAATGCAAATAACGGTGCTATGCAACCCATCAGCCTAACGCGATGCTGTCGGCAGCGCCTATATAAGACAACAGGTGTCTGGCAAAGCTGTTGGATCGGTTTCTGCTGCTACAATGGCAGGTTATCAAGATTTAAGTAACTTTGAGAGGGGCTTTATAGTCGGCGCACGAGAGATGAGACATAGCATCTCCGAGGTTGCGATGAAATTTGGATATTCGCATACAGCCATTTCAAGAGTGTACTATGAATATCGGGTATCCGGTAAAACATCAAATCTCCGACATCGGCGCGACCAGAAAAAGACCTTGAAAGAACATGACCTTAAACGAGTCAGACGTGCAACACTTCCTCAAATTGCTGCAGATATTAATGCTGCGACATTAAGAAATATGAGCGTGCAAAATGTTGAACGGACCATTATTGATATGGTTGACTCGTGTACCGTGGTTGACTGTACGGCACACAGCTTTAGGCCCCTTTCACATTATACGGTTTAACCATTACGGCAAGAATGCATTAGGCCGCCTCTTGGTGTTAAACTAAAGAAATGAGTGGGAGCTTTCACACTAGCCGATCGCGGTTTGAGTCCGTTTGTTGAGGTTTGAACCAGCCGCCTGCGCGACTGGAAAAAACGGCGCCGTTACGACTTCGTCTTAGTAGTAATGTATGAAAATATGCTGACGCTTTCACACTGCTGCGAATTTCATCCGGCTGCCGTCCGTCACCTTCACAAGGTCACTTGTTCTTTTTGCCTTCTCGAAGCTTTTGCAGTTAATTAATGATTCCATTATTTTTATAGAATGCTTCAAAATTTAATTTTACTATTGTCTTTGTCATTTTTAAATGATTTCATTGTTATTATAGAACGCACTTTCATTTCATTTGAGTTTTGACTGTGTAATATTTTAAAGTTTTCGTTATTTTTTTTCCTATTTAAAATTTAGCTGTTTTATTTTATTTCGAAATATGCCAATGCTAACGAATTTTATGTATTTTTATATTGTGTAAGATCAGGGCCGTCTTAAGATTTTACAGTGTTTGCCGCTCCATAAGCATCCTAACTAGGAAACTGGGTGTTATTGCCCAAATAAAATACCTAGCTAAAAAAATAATTCAGGAGCATTATAATGTTTTCATAACATTATATTCTCGTAGGTTATTTTATTAACTAGGTTCTATACCATATTAAAACATATAAAATTGTATAACATATTTAAAATTACAATTAAATAAATTTTTTTGGTTCAAAATCAGTATAGAAAGTTTTTATGATCCCTTGGATCAATAGCGCCCTGTTCTTTTGCCTAATTTGCCCATTGGATAAGACGGCCATGTATAAGGTATTGGAAATGAATTATATACTATTTCATGTAAATTAATAAAAATCTGTATAGCAGCGTCTAATAATCATGACTGAATTCTAAGATAACAACATATGTTTTATTTCTGAAGTCGCAATTTCAAGAAACTTTTCACCTTTCATAAGTAATTCCGACAGTCTTATAGAATTCTTCAATATTTTGAACTCTTTATGGAGATTCCATTAAAGTTTCCGATTTTTTTTTATGATTTTATGTGAAAATTTAAATCATGAATATATCATGATATTGCACATGAGTGTACTTTAAATAATTGAGAAGATATAGTCAAAACCCATCTCAAAATAAAGAGATGTTTGGTGGGTGATTTATACTTTAAATACTTACACACAGGATTTTTAAAATATTGTTCATCAAACACACAGAAATTTCCCTGCTATGTTTATACAAACACAATGAAAAAACATGCAAAATCAAAGCATTGCTTTATAGTTTTTTTCAATGCGTGGTATCTTACATATAATTTTCAAGAAAAAAGTATACTATTTTACCGTCATAAAAAGTGATTAAAGCATATCTGATTATTTGCCATGTTAAATGATTTTAAGTGGTATATTCTGGTACCCCCCCCCCCGGTTGGGTTCCTTTGTTAACGTGCGGAACCCAACCCAACCGGGGGTACCAGAATAGACCCCTTAAGCTGTGATATTTCGAAGGGAATTTTTATAACATTTGTTTGCAATGGGTTGCTTAGCTTTTTTAAATCCTGCGCGCAAATGAAATCCATGTTCCACAACTTATGTATAATCGATTTACGTAATATTATTAATATATACATTTGCAATGCTTAAAATCATTACACTGACTTTAAAATCTATGTCTAGGGAGGAACTTATTTTATGTAATTATGGTAAAAACAAAATCTATAAGTTTTTGCTAAGTAATAAACAGTCGCACTTTCGCTATTGCTTTTTCGTTGTTAAAAGGTCCTATAACGCTTTATGTTTTAAACACAAACGATTAAGATTTAAAAATAAGTGTCAGTTACTTTCGATTTTGCTTAGTTATATTAACGTCCCGTTTTGAAGAAACACGAGGGCTATTTTAGGACGGACCTCGTCATTTCGAACCGCTGTCACATAACTAGGACGACACCTGAGTTGGCACCCCCTTTTTCGCCTCGCAGCAGAGGGAGGACGTTTCACCCCTTCCTATGATTTAACAGGCAACACAGTTACTTCATAGTCACAGCCACCATTTTTGTCGTTGAATGCAGTTCCAAATATTAGTATTTTGCCGCAGAGTATAATTTTTTATTCGGTTGTGGAATTCATCAAAAGATGTTACAGACATTCATCTGCATGTTGTTCTTCCAAAAGCGAGACGATTATAGTCTCTTTTCTTTTGATTGATGGCTGCAAGACCATATTGCTGCTATTTGCTTCCGATTCAAACTGAAACAGCTATGAAATTAGAAACCGCACTCAAATACTGACGGCGCAAATCGTCAAGTGTGAAAGCAAACATGACACGGCAAAAAAATAAACAACTCTGCGCCGTAACGGTTAAACCGTATAATGTGAAAGGGGCCTTACGCCTCGCCTGGGCCCGCCAACGCCGCCATTCAACTGTTGATGACTGGAAACCAGTTGCCTGGTCTGACGAGTCTCATTTCCAATTGTATCGGGTGGATGGACATGTACTGGTATAGAGGCAACCTCATGAATCCATGGACCCAACATGTCAACAGGGAACTGTTTAATCTGGTAGAGCCTCTGTGGTTGTATGGAGCGTTTGCAGTTGGCTTGATATAGGACCTCTGGTACGTCTAGAGACGACTCTGACAGGGACAGGTGTGTAAGCAACCTGTCGTATCACCTACACCCATTTATGTCCATTGCGCATTCCGACGAATTTGGACAATTCCAGCAGGACAGTGCGACACCCCACACGTCAAGAGTCGCTACCAAGTGGCTCCAGGAACACTCTTCTGACTTTAGACACTTCCATTGTCCGCCTAAATCCTCAGACATGAACATTATTGAACCTATATGGGTTGCCTTGCAATGTGCTGTTCAGTAGAGATCTCCACCACCTGGCACTCCAGGATTCATGGTGTGAAAAACCTCCAGGATACCTTCAGACATTAGTCGATACCATGCCACGTCGTGTTGCATCACATCTGTGTGCTCGTGTTGCCCCTAAACGATATTAGACAGGTGTACCTGTTTTTCTGGCTCTTCAGTGTACTTTCAGAAAATTGCTTGTTGCTGAAACTGTTGTATTATTTGAAGATGTATTAGACGCACACACTGTTTACTGGTTAGGGGGGTTCATTTGGATCATGAACATCAATACATAATTATTTTTGAAACTCCAAATTTCGTGCAGTTGTCATGGTTGGAATTTGATTAAAAGAAAATTCTTTATCTATTTTATCCCTTTAAAACCTGTTTTAAACCAATAGGACTTATACATTTTTTGCGTGTTTTTCCATTTTGCTTACATTGGCTTGTTTGTACTCAACATTACAGTACTTACTTACATTGAATACTTCTATCCTTCTTAACATTAAAAATTCGAAGCAGGTAATTTTTCCCCATTTTATTATTATTCTTACTTTTTAAAATAAAATTTACATTGATATTAATATAATCACTCACTCAATCAAAACATGAATGGTTGACTAGCAGCATGGCAATATGAGGAAATTACGAATCACAAGATTCACTGATGATGTTTATATAACATAAGATGTGTCAAAAATTATTATTCTATTAGTGCCATAGTTTTGAACCAGAAAAAGTAAACTATCCTCAGATCCCGTTTAAGTTTTAGAATATTTTATTCTGAATCCTGTGATAGCAATTTTTTTTTATAATTTCGTGAAGACTTTAATTTAAAAATTTTATAAACTATGCATTATGTATATAAATTTTGTATGCTTAATTTTGACTTTCGTAAATACTTCTCGTTATACTTTTTTTTACAAAATACCAAGTTTTGGGTGCTTTGTATAAATTTTTGTTTCATTTTGAATCACAATTCGCAAATATTTTTTTTTGCAAAATGCCCAGTTTTTGAAATTTTATATGTTTAATTTTAAATCACCATTCACAAATACATTTTTTTCAAAATATTCAGTTTATGGGTATTTATAAATTTAATGTTTCATTTTTAATCATCACTCTAAAAATTTTTTTTAAATCCCTGGTTTTGGGTATTTATAAATTTTATGTTTAATTTTGAATCACCATTCGTAAATACTTTTTTTTTCTCTTTTTTGCCATATATCGAGTTTTTGGGAATTCATAAATTTCATATGTTTCATTGTAAATCACCATTCACAATTTTTTTTCGCAAAATACCCAGTTTTTGGGTATTTACCCAGGCCTTGGGTAAATACCTGGGTATATACTCAAGAAATATTTACCTACCCACTGGGTATTTACCCACCCCACATCACTATACATACGTATAAAAACTGCTCTTATATATAGAGAGATATTTCAGTGTAGTCATTATTGATATATCTATGTTGTTTTAAAAGTAAACGGCAAGAAAAATATGTTCGCAGAATTAAGAGGAATTTCGAGCCGATTAGAACATCTCATTTGTTCTATTTTTCTCTCTTTTCAATACAGAAACTTTTTATTCATATGTATTATTACAACTGCCACTGTGTTGCTGTGCTACCGCAAATTTGTATTCCATTAAACCTTTCTTGTAATTTTATTTGGTGTATCCTTCTCTTCTACTTAATTCACTGACATAACTTAACACTTTTGTTAATTCACTGAGAAAGAGCCTCCTGTAGAGATAGTCATTTGCATTAGTGATCTCATGTTCTAATGTAAAAGTAACTTGCTTCTGTATGCCTAAAGTGACCATGTATTTTTCCCCTCAAAACGGGACATTTTTTAAAATTTTTAGGTAATAATATGTGAATTCAAGAAAACACATATTTCTTCAGTTTTTATTTATTAACGAAAATAATATATATATATATATATATATAGGAATAACACGTGAAAATAAATAATTCATGTGATTTTGAATTTTTTTTGAAGAACATATTTTTGCTTCAGTATATTTTGTGTTGATGAAAAAAAAGAATGAAATTCTTTGCAGGATTTCTTAAAATTTACTTTGGAAATTAACGTTGCTTTATAAACTGCGACCTGTAGCTGTGTTTTCTAGCTCGTCCACAACTTATTCATAAGGAAAAAGACTCTTTCTACAGGGACATTAGTGTCGGGCAGACATAGAATATATTCAGGGCCGGACGAACACTTCGTCCGGCACAGAGTAAAAAATCTAGGGGCGCAAAATTGTCAAAACAAAATGAGAAAAAAAATTCGCAACGGAGTTTCTGAATTTATTACAAAAGTTTCTGAAAAAAGTCTAAAAAACAATAAATCAATCTAATTTTAGGTACTAATTAATGGACACAAAACTTTCAAGGCACTACTCCAGTAATCCATATATATAAAAGGCAATGTCTGTCTGAATTTTTCTCCATACTAACTCCTCCAATAAGTGTGGCATCCGGGGAACGTAATTTTTCGTAGACATCACCCTTCCATTCTTCACTTTCCCTCTATTTTGATGAAAATAAATCCGCCCGGCGCATGCTCAAAAGCGCGGAGTGTTTCCGAATCCGTTGCTAAACAGTATTAAGTTGTTTCAATGCGTAAAAAATAATCTCTGTGCTTATACTGTTATATGGTTTTTATACTAAATGCTGTCCAACAAGAAATTGTATGGAAAATTTGGAGTTTCAGAAAAGGTTGGGAAACACTGATTTAAAGGATATTCGTACTGAATCTTTTTTAGATCACGCTCAGTAAAATGTAAACATCACCCCTCCATTCTTTATTTTCCCCCTATTTTGATGAAAATAAATCCGCCCGGTGCATGTGCAAAAGCACGGAGTGTTTCCGAATCTGTTGCTAAACAATATATGTTACGTAGAGGGCATAAGAATTTTCGAAAGGCTTTGGTGGTGCATGGCTCAAAAAAGGTTGGTAAACACTGATTTAAAGGATATTCGTACTGAATCTTTCTGCAAGTAGAAAAAAAATACATTTTGTAGTAAATATAAATTCTTTAGTACCATCCTGTAAAATTCAAATCTAGTAATTTAATTTCATTAGAAATCTCGATTTTTAAAAGACTGTGTTTTAAACTATATTTGGAATTATTAAAATTGCAAAATTAATGAGAATAGTCTGTTTTCCTCTAACTTTTAAGAATAACATCGTTGCAACAAATGTTGAAATTTTGAATTCCATGCTTGAACTTGTGTTTTGCTTAGAAATAGTTGTCAACGCCGCAAATAAACACAACATTTCACTAATTAAATCATTTTTCATGTTGCATCTTCTATTCCTAGTTTCCCTTTTTTTTCATCATCTTCGTATTCACCATCTGTGATTTTGTATTCATCATCCTCTTTTTACCATATTAGTCTAAGTGGAATTGCCCCCAATCTTCCAAAGAACAGAAATTTTTAGACTGCCACACAGCTATCGGTCGCATATCTTGTCTGGAGTCCACCTAAGTTATGTGTTTCTCTCGATTGAAATGTTATTACACTTATTTGCTTTATTTTTATTTTCTTGTTCTCCATGTCAAAATTTCCTATCAATAATATCCATAATGATAATAGTCTCACATCCTGCTAGGATACTGCATCTCTTAAGACTAACTATCTAACCACTTGTTAAATATTTATACTTCCTGTTCAATTCATCGCAATTACTCTTGTATAACATGTTCGTCGCCCGTGCAATTCTTGGTGATTAATAATTCCTGTACTAATATTGAACGCTCCCGAATCTTGTATGGGGACTAAACAATCTAAACCAGCAATGTGGATACATGTCAAGAATATTAATCCTACCAGCCAATTTATAACACCTGCAATATCATTCTGTGCTCGAAATTCTTTGTTTTTCTGTTTGTTACTGTTTGTGTTTTATGTGTTTGTATGTGTACTTATGTTATTCAAGATTTATTACTTGTTACCCTCATGTAAAACTTACTTTCTGATTCATAAAGTACCGCTGGCAGGGTTGCGTCGATTTAAATCAGTTGATTAAAATCGCTGATTTAAATCAACTGATTTTTTAAAAAAAATCACCGATTTAAATCACTTTATTTTAAATATCATGTTAATCTGCTTTAGTGAAATAAAATTGTTCATGTATCTTTAAATAGTGATTTTAAAATATTTTTAAATGTTTATTTAAAGAAAAAATGTATAGAACATAAAAAATATTGCATTGAATTGGTGTAACTAGAGTACTTTCCATATCTTTATTTTTGAGAACACAAGCAAATTAGATTTTAAATAAATCTCTAATGAGCAACACAATAAAATGCAAAGTATGAGATGCTCCTTTTTTATAAAATAAAATAAATATTGTGAAAGGATCATGTTCGCAAAGCAAGAACATGCTAAAATGCAGTGAGTTTCATTTTAATATTGGAGAAAATTAAATAGTGTTGGGGACAACAAAGTTTTTCTATTGAATAATGTTCAAATGTAAGATAATTAAGTAATACATATAAATGTTCCAAAAGAAATACAAACATCTACATAGTGCAATCTCTTAAATTATGATCTATACTTATAAAAGGCAATGTTTGTGTGTGCGTGCGCGCAATGTCCAGAAGAATCTATCACATTTATAGTCATGAAATTTGACACACAGCTGATGGTGACTCATTGCACCTCGAAGCCTGAATTAAAAAATTTAATCCAGAAAAATTTTTATTTAACATTTTGTGTTGTTTTGGGTGATTTTTCGCTCTAATTTCTCGATGCATGCTTTTGGACAATTGTAGGAAAAAAATAGATACACCATCAGAAAGAGAAAACTATTTCTGTTCTAATGAAGTTTGTTTCGTCCGTTTAAAGTAATTAAATGCATTTTGAGAAATTTTTGAAAAATAGTCACTTTTATGTTTATTTTCCATTCAGATTTCTTAAAATTCTCGCTTAAATAAATATTAAACTTTATTTATTATAAATAACAAGCGCATAGAATGGTTGATGTATAGATTATATTTAGATACACATTTTTGAGTCCAGGTTAGAAAAAGTTACTTCAGAAAATTTCAGTGACTTGTCACTTTGGCTTCTTTACTTCTTTATGCTTAGTAAGAAGTAGTCTCTTCTCAAGGTCAAGGTAAAATAAACCCTAATCCAAATACTTGAAAGGGGAGAGGAGAAGGGTATGCTATGTAGTTCTTGGAAAATTGCAACATTCCTAAGATATCCTTAGTCTATTGTCCAATAAAGGGCAGAGAAGGATAATTCTTATTTTTGAAAAGGGGGGAACAGGATTTTCAGTCATTTGTGAAGTTCATGTAAAAGAGAGCCTGCTTCTCACTTGTGCAAAATTTGCTTGACCAGAAGAGCCATATCTAAAAATTTTATATATTCTAACGTACGATAATATATCTATAGTCAAGAAATGTAATTTTTATTATATTGCTCCTTTTTTCCTTAATAAAATTGTCTTACATTTCAAAAGTATATTATTCTGCATATTTAGCTCACAAATATTTTTTGATTAGTTGTTACATTTTTGAATTAATTTTTTTAAATATTTTTTTAAAAAAAAGAAAGTATAGCTTAATGACTGGTATGTTGTTATATATATGTAATAATCTCACTTAATTTTATTTCAAATTCTAATATTATATATTTGAAAGTCTTAATGTATTCCAAAATCACTTTTCTTAAACTCCAGTTTCGTTCTATTTCCCGCGCAGGAGGTATATTAAATCTCTCGTTTTGGCATATTTATTCCTAAAAGAATATTTTAATCACTTTCACGTGCCCACCGAAAATCATGACGCGTCTCCTTGGCGCTAGACTTTTTCAATAAAACGCTTACGTAATTTATTAAAAATAGCCAATATTCCCTTCACTTTCATCACTTGTTATATTGTTATTCCTTATCTGAGAGAATCGGGGATTTTCTGCACACTTTTACTTAAAACTTTAACTATAATGTTGGTATGCCCGCCACTCTCCAAAATGTTTTTATAATAAAGCAAATTGGTTAGCAACTCGGCTGTTTTATGACTGCAACAAAGAAAACTTTATATATATATATATAATTCTATGACTGTAGGCCTCATTGTCTAATATACAGATGTTAAATATTAATATATAGTTTTAAAAAAATCATTAAAATCAAAAAATCTTGATTTAAATAAAAAAAAAATCCGATTTAAATCAAATAAATCGATTTTTTTGAAAAAAAAAATCAACAACCCTGGGCGCTGGCTCAGCGGAGGGTTTTGTTTGCCTTTCCACTCCATGCTTATCAAATTGGTAAGATAACCCTAGAGGTTATATAGGCATCAGGGGCATGGGGTGGCGTTAATGCAAGTTTAATGATTCAGCATTTTCGTAGTGTAAATATCTGAACACTATTCGAATTTCGGCTTTCGAAAGAATGTTTCAAAATCACCTGCTAAAAAGATAAATATTGCGTCACCCATAATAAAACACAGCCTGCGATGCAAAATTTTCTGAAACTGTAGTAAAACTTTTATCAATGTAATTATCAAGAGTTTGTTCTCTAGCGTGTTCTTTTATAAGGAAAAAATAGAAAACAAGGTTCTTACGAAGTTTCAATAGAATATTTGTTTCAAAAGTTGCTATTGTTTGTCCGTATTATCCCAAGAACTCTATTATGTAAAATTAGACGGCATATGCTATTTAAATCACTTACAAGTTCTTGTGAAATTATGGCATTTCTTATTTTGGGGTTTTCACGGTAGACAAAAACCTATCATCTAGAAGGAAGCAATTATAAAATGTGTAATGGAAAGGGTTGCATCTGAAATTCACATTTAGACTTAAACAAGAAAGCGGTTTTGTTGCAAAATTTTATTACATCATCTCTTAGTTCAAGCATTTACATTCATAAACCTGTTTGAAATGTAATACACAGACGATTGAAACTTGAAGGAACTGTTATTTTAGACATTTCAATTATCTATGCATTTGAAGGTAATGATAAATTTGTTAAATTTTCTTGAAATTAGAGATATAATTTTATCATGATTCCCCCCCGATATCCATTAAATTTTTACATTTAAGATTAGATTTATTTTATTGCTACGGGAAGTTACTTGTCATAAGTATTTTTTATAATTCATTGTTGGATTTTTATTTATCAATTGTTGTTTTTAAGGAAAAATTTCTCATTTCGACTCTTAACATGTTCGCTATAGCATTCATTTTTACTGTGATGTAAAATAACATTCAATATTTCAATTCAATTCAATATTAAAATAAATTGCCTATATACTTTTGCAGTTCATTATTTTTTTTGCGCGAAAGTGTTAATATTTAACAGCCTATGTATGCATTATTTTATGCTTTTTAAAGCAGAAGTAACTGTTCTTAGAATATTTTTCAAGAATTTTTCCGTTTGGAAATTGAATAACTTAGAGAAAGTCGGGTAAGACGACGAAGAGTGTAACATGACGAATTGAAATTTTTCTCGAAAATTACCCTAGATGAATGCCTTTATTATGTATCATCGCAGACCAAAGCGACCAGCTACCCGTGTCACATCAAAAGATTCCACCCCGTTATTAGTGTGATTCACAGTACGCGGTAATGTGTTTTTGAGTTGTTACTACGCAACTTTAAGATGCTGCTTGGTAAGGGATAGTGTTCACCGGGTAAAAGTTTTTGATTTATCTATTTGATATTCGTAAAGAGATAATCAAACGTTCAATGATGTATTATATTAATTTTTTCTCATGAGTTGATATCCTTCAATGATATTGTTTTTTAAATAAAAGGGCGAAGTCGGGTAAGGTGACGAATTAGGTGGAGGATAAGATGACAACCTCTCTACGCTAATTCATGAGCTCGGCGTGCTACCTGACTGCCATTTGCTCTTCATGCACTTTACTGGCACTCGAGTGAAAAATTAGCATCTCATTAAAAAAGGAGAAAGAGGAAGAAGAAGATAAACGAAAATTGTGACAGTTGAAGAAGGCTGAAGTTAATAAGACTAAACACAACAAACCTGCTAAAACTTTTACAAAAAAAGGAGAAAGAAGCTAAGTGACACTACGACGTCTGATGTTCCTAATCTGAAGAGTCAACTCATTCATTTGAATTTCCTTAAGTTGACTCTGGTGATAATCTGGACCAGAGGACCTCTATAATGAAGAATGCAGCATTTACAGTGATCAAGGAAAATCGGAATTGGGATTCCAATGTTTAATGTGCAAGCTGTGGCCCCATTCCACTTGTACTGGCTGCAGGCGTGTAGTGGAGCAGGAGCACCGTTCCGGTACTGCTTTTTTACGAGAAATAAATAAGAAAAAATTTTGAAAACGCCCTTGAAACAGAGTGATTTTTGTCATTCCTTGTAGAGCGTTCCGGCATTGCTAATTTTGCAACTACACCACTGACTGGCTGGGACAAAATCGAAGCCCACGGCGAAACGATTTTTGTAATTGATTTCATTTCTTAAGGTTTAAACCTAAAATTTCGATTTCATTTGTTTTATGCTGTTACTTTAGTCCGATTATATTTGTTTTCTGTTATGTGCAATTTGTTATTATCAAGATGTGATCTCAACAGTTTTAAATAGTTTTTGGTAGCATATGATGTTCAATTAAATTGTTATCTCAATTTGTCATCTTACCCGCACAGTCGGGTAAGATGACGAAAATGATTTTTTTTTCTACAATGGAATTTTGGGGTCTCAAATTTGAAAATAAAAATTTAAAAAATATCACTTTAGTGTATAGAGTGGCAAGAAGCTTTTGCCGAAACAATAATCCTCCTGCAACGAATATTGAGGTCAGAAAAAATCCCCTAAACTTAAGGTAAGGATTCTCTGTTATTTTCTTTGAAAGAAAAGAGAAAATTATCATGAATATTGCCTTTTATTACTTTCAAACAATTTATGCGCTTGACAGTTTTGATGTAATCAGCATTATTAATTTGGTTTCATTAGTCAAATACAGGATGATATTTAACTCAGAATACGCCCGCAGAATAATACTTTTTTGCATGATTTTCTATGAAAATCAATTTTTCGTGAGATTTGAGAATCGTAGCAACTGTTTCGGACGAATTCTTGATTTTCTAAGTCAGAATGGATAATGAATGTTTTAAACATACAATCTATTGCTGAGGGCCAAGTTATTTTTTTAAATAACCGTCAGTTTTCTTTGAGATTTTTAGTATTTTTTTATTTTAATTTCTAGAATGGAGACCTTTTTTATTTTGTTCTTTGTCTTTATTTTATTGCTTCTTTGTTTTTCTTTTTTTCTTTTCTTATTTTATTTCGTTATAAAAATGCGTTAGTTTAAACATCATTTGTTTTATTTCAACAACTTTATAAAATATTTTTAGAACGTTAGCCCTATTTCTCTAAAAACACATGTTACAAAAGGAAGAAATGTAATTTTATGAAATCAATAAAATGGCTTATTTTTAAGCGATCTATGCGAAGAGAATAGTCAATTGTGAAAGAAATAAGGTTTCATCATAATGGTATTGAAATACCACTGGATATTGACTAGTATTTGTCTATCTCTTTTATCACAGACACAGAAACTCGAAACAGAAAAAAAATCCTTTGTCAATCATTCTGGTTCGGGACAATTCTCAAAAAACAATGAACTTAAGAATATTCTCATTCATTGAACTTCCTTATGAACGAACTGGTTTCATATTTACTTATTTTGATTTCAAAATCTAGTCATTTCAGAAGAGTGTGCGAACCTTGTAATTTTTACTAAAATTCTTCCTCTGTTGAAACACGGCTGTAAGCTAAATATGAGAAAGATCATTTTTGACCTTGTATTCGTACACGTGTGAGTTGTGATCGTTGTTTAAATCCATGTGCAGATAAAGGATTTCTGTAAAATGTGTTTGTTGAGCTGTTACACGCGGAAAATCTAGGAGTCAAATTTCGCTGACTGTTTTATCAGGGGAAGATTAATATTCAACCGCCACGTTAACTTGAAAAGGGACCTTCATCGCTTAGTTTAGAGATTTCTTTTATCAAAGGAAAATTGTGTTATAGTTTCCATTTAAAGGTAAGTTTGGTTTTTTTTTCATATCATTTTAGTAAGTTCTTTAAAATTGTTTTAGTTAATTTATTTGAAATGATGTATTTAAGTTTATGATTTAAAAATTATCTTTTACTTTCTTACCTTACATAATTTCCGCTTAATACATCTGATAACTTCGGGTAAAAGTAGTGATTTATAATGACAGTGTAACATAAAGTAAAATTAATTCAGCAATTAAAATTATATGTAGTGAAGCACCGTTTATACATTTCTCATTTATATGTTGCTCATATTTATACGTCGTTTTATCACAGTTCCCATTCATTCGTATTCATTGTAATGATAAAATACTCCGATTTTCCGACACAAAGCTTTGGTTATATTGTTTATCAACGGATTCGGAAACCCTCCGCGCTTTTGCGCATGCGCCGGGCGGAGTTATTTTCTTCAAAATAGGGGGGAAAGTGAAGAAGGGAAGGGTGTTGTTTGCATTTTACTGAGCGTGTTTTAACAAAGAACTCCGGAAATGCGCTCATAAGACTCATTGCCTGACACCCCTTTCCGGTGTAAATTCGTCCAAAAGTTGTAGTCTCGGAATCCGTGCTGAACAGTACGTCGCATCGTTTTGCTTCTTTCTAAAATGCGAAAACTTCCTCCTTTCTCGAATGTAAACTATGATCAATATATCATGACTTCAAAATTATTCACAATTGATGAATCAATAGAAGGCAAATTGTCTGGTGCTAATTTAGGAGACGGTGAAGAAGTTATTCCAGCGTTCCTTAAAGACGCAATGGAGTCCGTACAAAAACTTCAAAATTGGTTTACGTCAAAATTTTTGTCTATTTTCATTTCTGTTAAAAGATCTGCATGTCTATTTGTTTTTTACCAACAATGGCTTTGAAAACTAAAGATAACTTACGTCGCTTTTTGAAAAATCATTTCAAGTTATCTTAATATCCAGGTCGATTTTTCAATCACATGTAATTAGAAATGGCAAAATATGGAATTATTTTCGTTATTCGTTAACTAAAGCGTTCGGGAAAATATTCAGTAGAGGCTGGAATGCTGCACAAACGTAGGGGAGACCGGAGCAAGTTTGGTACAGGGGCAAGTTTACACAAGGCTTATATTTCACAAACCATTGGTCGGGGGCGCTACAAGTCATTTCAGAAGAAAAGTCTCGGCCTCCATTAATACTCACGCAAGTTTGGAGTCGGTCTTCAAAGCGGATCGTGAAGTGGACAAGTTTTTCTGGTTTTTTTACCATTTTAGTAAATTTTTACCCTTACTTATTGGCTTTAATAGAGCTCGTACTATTTGAATATTATAACTTATTATGGATTATCCTCTTAAGTTGTTCTTTTCTGTTATTTTAAGATATTTAGTTGATTATTTTTATTATAAATAAAGCTTATATGCTGAGTTATAACAAAAAATAGGCGATGGGTCAGGTTTACACACAGTGCATGGGGCATATTTACACAGTGTGTAAACTTGCCCCATCGGCATTTTTTTGTTATAACTGGCACAAGTGGCAGTCGCATTATAAAGTCATTCCCAACATCTGAAGATGTGAGGCCATTTCAAAAAGCAGGGCCAATTAAAAGAAGTAGCAGAGGTAGGAAAAAAGGCAACATCAAATCTTCCAGATACACCTGTAAAAAATGCTTTACAAATGCAGAAGGAGACATCAGTAAAGAGGAAATTAGCATCAGCCCATCATATTATGTCTCTATCAGTGAGCTCCACTAGAACAATTTATAATAATGAAAAAAACAGTGAGGATAAAAAATTTAGAAATAAGAAAAACCTTGTTCTGAAAGAAATTTGGGAAATTTTGAGTTTAAAACGAAACAAAACACCAAGAAAACTTGATTAAGAGCATGACGATGAAAATTATCTGTGTATTTACTGTTTAAATCCATACGAAGAATCAAGATCTGGCGAACAGTGGGCACAATGCACCGAATGTAAGAGGTGGGCTCATGAGAACTGTATTCCGATGGCAATTCAAAATATTTTTTTGTATAAATTGTGAGAGTGATTTTGAAAACTTATTAGGATTCACCGTAATTGTTTATAATCTATTATGCACTTTTTGAAATAAACTAGGTTTCTTTGTATTTAATTTGTTGTTTTTTAAGCACTGTAAGCCTTCTATTTATTCATTTTTGGTGGTGTGTAAACGTGCCCCAGGCAGTGTGAAAAACTTGCCCCGGTCATGGGGCGAGTTTACACAGGTGACATTATGGTAAAGAAAATAGCATAATTACAAAAATATAATAATTTAAAGTATTTAAAAATATACACTAGATGCCTTAAAGACTTACTAATTAATTGGTAATGAAAATTAAAGAAATACTTTAAAGCCTTAAAATAGAAAAATAAAATTTAAAAAAGTGTGTAAACCTGCCCCGGTCTGCCCCCTGCAAAACAAGCAACACGTTCAAAACATTTCATTGTTTTGGATACTGCGTTTAAATCACACTCGCGTTGAAGAGATATTAAAAGACCTTTTTTTGGGTGCTATCGTTTCAGAAATTAATATAAAGTAATTTAAAGACAAACGAAAAACAACCTGAAAACATTATCATGCTCCAAGTTTTCGGACTAGAGGTTCAGATTTCCTTTCAATTTTATATACAGTGAAAATATTACTTGGCCATCATCTGCAAATACTGAAGGCAGATTACAAAGGTTGGAAATTTAATGGTGGCAACCATACGAAACCAGTCGATACAACATTGGTTATAGCTTGAAACGTCTATAGCCCTTCGGTGTAGTCACCAGTGTTGTGTACAACTTGTTTCCAGCGGACTGGAAATTGTAAAATATCTAAAGCAGTACCAGTTCTGTTGATAGTTCGGATGGAGTGGTCTATCACTCTAAAAGTCTCTGGAACAGTTCGGCAGGAAAAAAATCATCTTTTGAATCAAACTATAATCACGGGGAGTTATATCTGGGGAATACGGAAGATAGTACAGTAACTTCCAGCCCCGGCGGGCAAGCAAATCAGTAACGGTTTACTACCGAACAGTTCCAGAAATTCTTAAAGCGATAGACTGCTACATCCAAACCACCAACAGAACTGGTACTGCTTCAGATATTTTATGACGATGTTTCTGACTAGACGTTAGAACCTCCTTTAATTTTTGAAAAAAAATATTTTAATACATTAAATTGCTGTTATATATCTGTTTGAAAATTTTAGTTTTTCTGTTCAGGAAAGTTGAAACGAGAATGAAAGTCTAAATTAACTTTTGTTTTCTACATTTTTACACGCCTTTATTTAACTTGACTTGTTTCATGTTTATAAAGACGGATTTTGTAATTGATTTTTCACTCACTTCTTGGTGGGTTAGAGGTTTGTACCCTTGTCTGTTCTTGATGACATTACGCTTTTTAAAAATTTATTTTCAGAACTTAATTAACAATTAACCGTTCAGTGCACGATTTTTTAAATTTCAAAATAAAAAATGTTTTTGCATGGGAAGTTCACATATAACAACAAAAAATACACAAAAGAAATCAAAATAGAATTCTGATATTATTAAATTGAATTGAATGAACGTATCAAATCACTATTTCTTTTTTTATAAAACAATAAAAAAGGTATTTTAAATGTAATATCAAATGGTAAATAACTGTAGAAGCAATTGATGAAACCATCAAAGATGTATTCTTTTAAATGCTAAAAATTGCGTAAATATGACAATAGGTGTATCAGGAACAACTGACTACCACAGACTTATCAATAGGTTCTGTGCTGTCCATGGAAAGTGGAACGAATGATTATTATCCGGTCTCTTACGATATTTCTAATCTGATGCAGCGTGTACGAGTGGACAAAAAAATTATATTCATTATTAACATAAAAAATAAATTATGTATCAAATTTGATACAGTATACAGCGAAGGGTTAATGGAATAATTTTATTAAATTTTCATTCCTGAAGAGTGGCATCATTTTGTAGTTAATTTCAGAAAAAATTGTTTTCAAGATTCTATAATATTAAAAGCAATGAATATAAATTAAGGACTAAGAAATGATAAATAATTGAATTGAAAAAAATCCACTTTAAGAGCTGATTTATCAAATGTATTCACTTTCATACTAAAAAAAAATTAAAAATCAGCTCATGGGTATATCTGTTGCACAGTTAACAAGTAAGACACTTGACTCATCACTCAACTTCGTAAATGAACAAGGATATTCCTCAAATCCTTGAATCTTTCCAAGCAGCCAGTAGCCTTGCGTGCCAGTAAGATTTAACCAGCATTTTAATTAACCTAAAGCGCATTTGCAGCCAAATATGGCTGAATTAATATTCATGGATGCGTTAAAGAAAGTTACAAATAAAAAGAAATTGGAACAAGAAATGAATACTGATTTTATTGTGCGCAGTATGAATATTACTGTCATTAACGGCTCATTACATTTATCAAAGTAATATTTCTGTCCATTAGTTTCGTTTGCACTTCCTTAAAATGAAGATATCAGTAAGATTACAGTAAGTTTAATTTGGTTTATAGAATAGTTTTGTTCTATTTCGAATGCCGAATGACACAAGTTGCAAAAAAGAGTCCCTATGAGGAAACGCAAGCAGAAAAATCTCGACCTTGTTAGAATTAACAGGTTCACTCGAGGCTGGTTACAAAGTGAGATGTCAAATCAACAATGCGAAGACCCTCTTGCAGATGAAATTATTGGCTGTGTTTGGAAAGATGGTTACTTAACAATCAAATATGTTATTTTTTCGTCATTGCGTCTTCTGAATCGAAAGAGATAAATCCGGGACATTAAATCACCAATATAAAGACACTCATACTGAAAAAACTATTGGTTGTGTTTTGAAGCTGGGTTATTTAGTAGTCAAACATGTGGTCTTTACATAATTGCGTCATAGTTCGGAAAGCAGTTGCGTGATCCATTTATGAATCTAAAGGGCAAATGTGTAAATGGTGAGCACAATGGAAATATGCGTGTAAGGGTTGGAGACTGCAGTTTTCAATGCGTAATATTCAAATAATAAAACAATGTATATACATGTTTGAAAGTTAATATAATATGAACAATTTCTTCACTTAACTTGATATCAAATTTTAATCTTCTGAGTAAATGACCCTGCAGTTACCGCAGCACCGTTTATAAGTTTAGCTATCGTTTACAGTGGCGAATTCAGAGGGTATTGGGCTGCAGCCCTCCATAGCTAGACCAAAATTAATCTCCCTTCTAAAAAATTGACATTTCTTCCTGTATTTCGACATGCTCGAAGATTTTCCCACTTTTGTAGTCATTCCACTCGTATTTGTAGCCTTGACGCGGTCAAAAACATGTTTTTAATAGTTATTTCATTGTGACTTTTATTAAATTATCGAAAGTATTGTAATGTTCTTTAGGATTCTTATTGTCAGGTGAGTAAAGTCTGTAAAATTAAAGTGTTTTGATTTACATAAGCCATAAGGTTTGACATTCGTCACGACTATACAATATTTTTCAAACCTCAGCCTCCCCAAGATCCAAATCCTGGATTCGCCAATGATCGTTTATACGTCGTTTACATTTTTACTTCTTTTCATCACAGTCCCGATTCATTAGCATTCATTGTAATGATAAAGTGCTTCGTTTATACGACGCAAAGCTTCGGTTATACGTCGTTTATCCCCATTCTTAATGTGAAAATTTCTTCCTTCCTAGTATCTGAACTGTGAGAAAGACACCATGACTTCGTAATTATTCACAGTTGATGAATTAATAGAAGACAAA